>OZ018389.1:83301927-83901927 GCA_963969525.1 Ontholestes murinus | reverse complement strand
TTGTAACATTTTGAATTGGTTTTTGTCAAAATTTCAATTATTTTATTTCAAATTTTCAATTGTTTTTTGTCAGGCTTTTATTTACGTTTTTTTGTGAAATTTTTAATTGTTTTCAGTCATGTTTTAAATGTTTTTTGTTAGATTTTCAATAGTTTTTTTCACACAGTTTTTTTATTTATAAAAATTAAAAATATTTTTTGTTAAATTTTCAATTGTTTTTTTTTTGTCAAAATTTCAGTTATTTTTTATAAAATTTCAATTATTTTTTTCTATAGATTTTTAATTGTTTTAACTAAATCTTTTTGATTTAATCAATTGTTCATTTGTCAAAAAAAAATTATTTTGTCAAAATTTAGGAAGCTTCTAAAAATTCGAAAAATTCAAGGACCATTTTCTGGGTAAAAGATAAAAAAGAAATTACGAAATCTTTCTACAGGTAATGTAAAAATTTAAAAAAATATCGTTATTATCAGCTAAATATTTCTAAAAGAAATCAGAAAAGTTTCTAAAAAAAACTTTAAAACCTCGAAATAATCGTTTAAAAAAATCTTGAAATAATGGAAGAGAAAATATTCTAAAATTATAGGAATAAAAAAAAAATGTTAAAATCTGGAATAATTCCAGATATTTGAAAAGAATACGTTCTTAGAAAATTCCACAATCCTTGAAAAAACAAATAATACATGGTTTTAAATTTTTGGAAAATTTCATGACTGAATGATTTTTACAAATTACAGAAAGATTGTAAAATTTTTGAAGAAAATAGTAAAAATGTGGAAAATTTCTGAATTCTCAATTTTTTGTAACAGAATTTCTAAAAAATTTCAATAAAACAAATCAAGAAGAGGAAATTTTTTTGCAAAAATTGAAAATTCATGAAATCTGATCATTTCAAAATATTTTATAACCTAAACAAGTGAAATCATACCAAGTGTTTTAATTCATCTATCAAATTATTTTATAACCTTCAAAAAATATTCTGGAATTTTGAGTTGTTTTGTTGTTGAAGTAAAACACTTAAATTTTCAAAACACGTTTTTATTGCTTTTATTCGAAATCGCAATAATAAAGTGTTTTGAAAATTTAAGTGTTTTATATCAACAACCAAACAACTGAATATGAATTTTCAACATATAACAACCTCATCAGTTTTTATTCTTGAATTTTCAATTCCTAGAAAATCGTTGTAAAAAGATTTAAGAAAAATTGCTGAAAAATTGAAGAACTGTAGAACCTATTGTGACAAAAAAGCAGAAAAAATAAAACTTTTTTTAAACTTATGAAGAAAAATGAACAAAAAATATATTTATATTATAAACCTTAAAAAAAAAAAACAAACAAAAAAAACGAACTATTTCAGGTATGTATCAGGAAGAAAACTTCTTCCAGAACCCTAAAAAAAACTATAAATGCCAAAAATTAAAGATAGAAATCTAGAAAAAAAAGCTGAACAACTTTAGGTATAAGTAAGAAAAGTTGTATTATTTTAGAACCTTCTAACAAACTCATAAATTCTAAACATTTCTATAAACTTGCAGGATAAGTTACTCAATAATTTTATAATCTTTATAAAATTTTAAAAGATAATGCGAAATTAGGAAATTGAAAATTTTGGAACAAAATGTTTCACCACGGGTTGTCATAAGTAGAAAAGTTTGAGGAAAATAGAAAATTCATGAAATCTGAGTTGTTTCAAAAAATTCTACAACCTTCGAAGATTATTCTTGAGATTTCAAGGAAAATTATAGAAAAAATTGCTGAAAAATTCAAAAGCCTTTATAACTAAACTACGATAAAAAGCAGAAATAATGAAACATAAGAATATAAGATTTAGAAACCTTTGTGAAATTATTGAGAAATTTTTCAAAGCTGAAAATAAATGCTAGACACCTGAAAAAATAGCAGAACAATTCTAGGTATTCTTTACTTAAATATCTAATTTTTTTGTGAATGTGTAAAGGTTAGAATATTTTGTAAGCAACTTGGATAAATTAACGTAACTTCTAAAATTATATTTCATTGCTTTAACTAATTAAAAATAATTTCTTATTTCTAATTATTTTCTTCTCTTATCTAATTTTTACTTCCCACTTTTTTTATTTTCTTTCTATATTTTCTTTTACTCTACTCTGCTATATTAATTTTTATTATTTCGCACTTTTATCTAGCCTTTTGTAATATTCTATATTTTCACTTTTTAAACGTTCAAGTAATTCTCAAAAAAAAAATCCTTTTATTTTTATTCAGGTGAAGAAATGCATTTTCTCTACTTGCCTCAAATTTCTACTCTCCTTTATTCGTTTTTATAGTTTTCTAATCTCATTTATTATTTTCCTTTTTATATTATACAGGGTGACTGACGAAAAACCTTTGGTGCTGTATCTCGCTTATTTTTGATCCGATTTTAATAAATAAAACATCAAATTAAACCATTTTTAAAAGACTTTAATAGGATCTGAACTGTTATTTTTTCTCGCACCCAGTTTTTGAGAAAATACGATCAACATTTTTTTTCTTAATTGCACTGTATATATATTTTTATTGATTCGCAAGGAGATTTTTTTTCTGAATATAAAATTGTAGACAAATTTATCCATACATCAAACTTAAGTCGAGAAATTGAGGATTAAAAAAATAAATAAAAAGTCAAGTATCCATTGTAAACAATATACAGACCCTATTTTAAATGTCAAAAGTGACAGTGACAGCCATTGATACAATACTGCAACGATTTTTAATTATTTCATAATTAAAATGTTGCAATATTTCAAACACTGTACTAGAATTTTGTGCTTCTACAGAAATCGTTTTTCAGTTTTTGAAATCTTGCAACATTTTTATTATGAAATTATTAAAAATCATTGCAGTATTGTACCAATGACTGACACTGTCACTTTTGACATTTGGAATAGGCCCTGTATATTGTTTACTATGGGTATTTGATTTTTAATTTTTTTTTAATCCTCAATTTCTCGACTTTGGTTTGATGAATGGATAAAATCGTTTACAAATTTAGATTCAGAAAAAATCTCCTTGCGGATCAGTACAAAATATATATATATACAGTGCAATTTGAAAAAAAAAGTTAATCGTCTTTTGTCAAAAACTGGATGCAAGAAAAAATATCAGTACAATTCATATTAAAGTCTTTTAAAAATCATTTAATTTGATGTTTTATTTATTCAAATCGGATCAAAAATAAGCGAGATACAGCACCAAAGGTTTTTCGTCAGTCACCCTGTATACAGATTTCTCTTACGTCAAAATTATAAGTACATATTTTTATCTATCTAATTTTTAATATATTTATTTATTGTAAGAAGATCAAAGTATTAAGTACAATACAAATTTCAAATATTTTTGTCATATTTTCATTAGTAATAATTTTGTATGATTTAGTATTACTTTATTTTAATGTCATTAATATAACTCAATTGTCTGTTAAATAAACCACTTTTTTCACTTGTTTTATTTATCTCTAGCTGTACATTTTGGTCACAAAGTGACCATTATTAATAGCAAACTGCTGAGACAAATAAACCAAGTGAAAAAAGTGCCAAACTAGTGTTTTATTTAATTATAAACATTTTCACGTACTCTTACAATCCAACAAGTATCAATTGTTTGTAATTTCCCTCTAAATGGATTTATTACTGGGATGAATAAATAAATAAATTGTTTTTTATCAAAAGTCCTTGTTTACCCAATTTTTTTTTATTTTGTTCAAATTTCAATTGGTTTTGCCAATGTTCACGTTCTCAATGGTTTGTAATATTTTGAATTGTTGTTTGTCAAAATTCATTTTTTTATTACAGTTACTTTTATCATATCTTAAATTGTTTTTTTGTCTATTGTTTATTTTTCTTCAAAAACATTTAAATTGTCAAAATTTAAATTGTTTATTATCAATTATATCTGCTTGTTAATACTCTACGCCATATTATGATTTGACACAATTTCATTTATGTTTTCAATTATATTGTTTGTTTTTGTAACATTTCTCTGAAATAAAGTTTGTTTATTATTATTATTATTATTATCAAATTTTCAATTGTTTTCTTTTAAATCAAAAGATCAATTGTTCGTTCTTCAAAATTTCATGTTATTTTAAACAAAATTTCAATGGTTATTTGTCAAATTATGAATTGTTTTTTAGTTAAATTATCAATTGTTATTGTAATTTTTTTTTGTCAGATTTCAATTGATTTTATCAAAATTTCAATTGCTTTCTTTCTGCAAACCTTTTCTTATTCAGTTCGAATTTCAAAAAAAAAAATTTGTCAAATTTTCAATTGTTTTTTGGCAAATTATCAATTGTTTTTTATCAAATTTTCAATTCTTTATTTGTAGGATTTTTTTTGCCAAAGTTCAAATTGATTTTCGTCTAAATTTCAACTGTTTTTTAATGAAAATTCAATTGTTTTTTTGTTAGAATTTCAATTTTGTTTTTTAGACAAAAAATAATTGCTCTTTTGACAACATTTATTTTTTTTATTTGGTCAAAATTTAAAATGTTGATTTACCAAATTATGAATTGTATTTTGCCATACTTTCAATTGTTTTTTTGTCAAATTATCAATTATTTCTTGTAAAATTTCCGACTTCTTTTTGTCACATTATCAATTGTTTTTTGTCAAGTTTATTTTTGTCAGATTTTCGATTGTTTTTATTAAAATTTCAATTGCTTTGCTTTTGCAAAACAAAAATAATTTTGTGCAAATTTAATAGTTCTTGCTAAATTTTCGAATTGTTTTTTGTCAATTGTTATGTTTTATTTGTCTCAAATTTATTTTTTGTCAAATTTTCAATTGATTCTTTTTTACAAAATTTCACTTGCTTTTTTAAATAAAATTTCAATTGTTTTTTGTTAGAATTAAAACATTTTAATCAAAAAATGAAATTCGCGAAATGTTTAATTGTTATTTTGTCCAACTTTCAATTGTTTTTTGCCTAATTTTCAATTGTTTTGTTATCAATTGTCGCTTTTTAAGATTGTGAATTGTTTTTTTGGTAAAATTTATTTTTTATTGGTCAAAATTTCATTTCTTTCAATTGTTTTTGGTAGAATTTCAATTGTTTTTTAATCAAAAAATGAATCATCCTTTTGTTGAAAATTCTTTTAGATATTATTTACAAAATTTAAAATGTAATTTTGCCAAAATTTCAACTGTTATTTTGGTCAAATGTTCAACATTTTTTTTGTCAAATTATCAATTATTTGTAATTGTAACATAAAATTATTTATTTTTTATTTATTTATTCGTCAAATGTTCAACAGTTTTTGTCAAATTGTCAATTGTTTTTTCTTATAAAATTTTTTGTCAAATAATCAATTGTTTCTTGTAAAATTTCCGACTTCTTTTTGTCACATTAACAATTGTTTTTTATCAAGTTTATTTTTGTCAGATTTTCGATTGTTTTTATTAAAATTTCAATTGCTTTGTTTTTGCAAAACAATAATAATTTTGTGCAAATTTAATTGTTTTTGCCAAATTTTCGAATTGTTTTTTTGTCAATTGTTATGTTTTATTTGTCAAAGTTCAAATTTATTTTTTGTCAAATTTTCAATTGATTTTTTTTTGACAAAATTTCACTTGCTTTTTTAAATAAAATTTCAATTGTTTTTTGTTAGAATTAAAACAAAATTTAATCAAAAAGTGAAATTCGCGAAATGTTTAATTGTTATTTTGTTAAACTTTCAATTGTTTTTTGTGTAATTTTCAATTGTTTTTTTATCAATTGTCGCTTTTTAAGATTGTGAATTGTTTTTTTGGTAAAATTTATTTTTTATTGGTCAAAATTTCATTTCTTTCAATTGTTTTCGGTAGAATTTCAATTGTTTTTTAATCAAAAAATGAATCATCCTTTTGTTGAAAATTCTTTTAAATATTATTTACAAAATTTAAAATGTAATTTTGCCAAAATTTCAATTGTTATTTTGGTCAAATGTTCAACATTTTTTTTGTCAAATTATCAATTATTTGTAATTGTAAAATAACATGATTTATTTTTTATTTATTTATTCGTCAAATGTTCAACAGTTTTTTGTCAAATTGTCAATTGTTTTTTCTTATAAATTTTTTTGTCAAATTATCAATTGTTTCTTGTAAAATTTTCGACTTTTTTTTGTCACATTATCAATTATTTTTTGTCAAGTTTATTTTTGTCAGATTTTCGATTGTTTTTATTAAAATTTCAATTGCTTTGTTTTTGCAAAACAAAAATAATTTTCTGCAAATTTAATAGTTTTTGTCAAATTTTCGAATTGTCTTTTTGTCAATTGTTATGTTTTATTTGTCAAAGTTCAAATTTATTTTTTGTCAAATTTTCAATTGATTTTTTTTGACAAAATTTCACTTGCTTTTTTAAATAAAATTTCAATTGTTTTTTGTTAGAATTAAAACATTTAAATCAAAAAATGAAATTCGCGAAATGTTTAATTGTTATTTTGTCAAACTTTCAATTGTTTTTTGCCAAATTTTCAATTGTTTTTTTTTATCAATTGTCGCTTTTTAAGATTGTGAATTGTTTTTTGGTAAAATTTATTTTTTATTGGTCAAAATTTCATTTCTTTCAATTGTTTTTGGTAGAATTTCAATTGTTTTTTAATCAAAAAATGAATCATCCTTTTGTTGAAAATTCTTTTAAATATTATTTACAAAATTTAAAATGTAATTTTGCCAAAATTTCAATTGTTATTTTGGTCAAATGGTCAACAGTTTTTTGTCAAATTATCAATTTTTTCTTGTAAAATTTTCGACTTCTCTTTGTCAAATTGTCAATTGGTTTTTGACAAATTTTCAACTGTTTATTTTTGTCAGATTGTCGATTGTTTTTATCAAAATTTCAATTGCTTTATTTTTGCAAAACAAAAATAATTTTATTCAAATTTAATTGCTTTTTATTAAATTTTCAATCGTTTATTTGTAAATTTTTCAATCCTTCCTTTTTAAGATTTCGAATTGTTTTTTGTCAATAACTATGTTTTATTTGTCAATGTTCAAATTTATTTTTTGTCAAATTTTCAATTGATTTTCTTTGAAAATATTTCACTTGTTTTTTTTTAAAATGAAATTTCAATTGGTTTTTGTTAGAATTAAAAACTAAAACAATTTTAATCAAAAAATTTTTAATTGTTATTTTGCCAATATTTCATTTGTTTTTGGCCAAATTTTCAATTGTTTTTATTCTATAAAATTATCAATTGTCTCTTTGTAAGATTTTGAATTGTTTTTGGTTAAATTCATTTTTTATTTGTCAAAATTCAATATTTTTATTTAATTAAAAAATGATTTATCATTTTGTCAAATATTTATTTTTTTAATTTTGTCAAAATTTAACATTTAATGCCAAATTTTTAATTGTTTTTTGCCAAAATTTCAATTGTTATTTTTGTCAAATGTTTAACAGTTTTTTTGTCAAATTATCAATTGTTTTCTTTATGAAATTTTCAATTGTTTTTTTCATTATGAAATTTCAATTGTCAAAATTTCAAATATCTTTTATGAAATTTTGACCAGGATCCCAATTATTGTAACATAAAATTATTATATTATATTCAGTTATAAAATTATTTATATATTTATTTATCTTATCTTATCTTATTCGTCAAATGTTTAACAGTTTTTTGTCAAATTTTCAATTGTTTTTTTATCAATTTTTCAATTCTTTATTTGTAGGATTTTTTTGCTAAAATTCAAATTGATTTTTGTCGAAATTTCAACTGTTTTTTTAATGAAATTTCAATTAATAAAACACGATTTGATTTCCTTTCTTCACTAATTTATTTTTAAATAAAACAAAAAAAGTGTTAGATTTCAGTTAGCTATTGATAATGGGTACATAGTGCCCGAAATGTACATTTAGCTGTGAAAAAATAAAAAGTGAAGAAAGGAATATAATTTAATTAAGTGAAATTTCAATTGTTTATCAATTTTTTTTTTCAAATTTTCAATATTTTTTTTTCAAATTTTAGCCAGTATTACATTATTTATAATCTAGAGTTTTTGAAAAAAATACATTGCAAATAATAAAGTAATTAAGTGAGTCTTAAGTTTCTTTTGTTTTCAGATATTATTTCAATCAAATTCTATTGACTGTTTTATTAGTAGGAGGGTGGGATAAAGAACACCCACCCACCCTACATATACATTTTTAACCTAATCACCGTTAGTGATTAGATTTTCCGAAAATGGCAACAGAATTAATAAAAAAGCTTCAAAGCATTTAAAATATAGTGTTGTAGTTTAAATTTTAAAATGTATGTAGGGTGGGTGGGTGGCCACTATCCCACCCTCCAATTGTTATAACAGAAAACAGAGTTTTGTAGAAATGCATTAATAATAATAATAATAAAGTAATTACGTAAAAAAATTCTAAATCATTTTGCATTCAGTTATTACATATTTCAAACAAATTTTGTTTAATGTTTTTTTGATTGGAGGGTGTAATAGTGTACACCCACCTACCATATATATACAGGGTGACTGACGAAAAACCTTTGGTGCTGTATTTCGCTTATTTTTGATCCGATTTGAATAAATAAAACATTTAAACAATTAAATGATTTTTAAAAGATTTTAATATGAACTGTACTGATATTTTTTCTTGCATCCAGTTTTTGACAAAAGACGATAAACTTTTTTTTTCAAATTGCACTGTATATATATTTTGTACTGATCCGCAAGGAGATTTTTTTCTGAATCTAAATTTGTAAACGATTTTATCCATTCATCAAACCAAAGTCGAGAAATTGAGGATTAAAAAAAAAATTAAAAATCAAATACCCATAGTAAACAATATATAGAGCCTATTCCAAATGTCAAAAGTGACAGTGTCAGTCATTGGTACAATACTGCAATGATTTTTAATAATTTCATAATAAAAATGTTGCAAGATTTCAAAAACTGAAAAACGATTTCTGTAGAAGCACAAAATTCTAGTACAGTGTTTGAAATATTGCAACATTTTAATTATGAAATAATTAAAAATCGTTGCAGTATTGTATCAATGGCTGTCACTGTCACTTTTGACATTTAAAATAGGGTCTGTATATTGTTTACAATGGATACTTGACTTTTTATTTATTTTTTTAATCCTCAATTTCTCGACTTAAGTTTGATGTATGGATAAATTTGTCTACAATTTTATATTCAGAAAAAAAATCTCCTTGCGAATCAATAAAAATATATATACAGTGCAATTAAAAAAAAAAATGTTGATCGTATTTTGTCAAAAACTGGGTGCGAGAAAAAATAACAGTTCAGATCCTATTATAGTGTTTTAAAAATGGTTTATTTTGATGTTTTATTTATTAAAATCGGATAAAAAATAAGCGAGATACAGCACCAAAGGTTTTCGTCAGTCACCCTGTATATTCTACACCTGAAGAAACGAAAGTGTGGAGAAACAATTTTACTGAGTTAATTAAAAATCAACCACTAATTATTATTAATTTGAGGATGAGGTAAAGGTCACCTATTTTCCCTACACGACATTTTTGTAATTAATTAAAAAAATGAATTTATTGTGTTACAAACATTAAGTTTTTACACTCGTCAGACATTAGATTTCCTGAAAACAGTAGCAAAACTTGTAGGGATGTTTTCAAATATTTAAAACACAGTGATGTAGCTTTAAATTTAAATATGCACCTATCCCACCCTCCTACCACTAAAACACACACATTTATTTACATGTAAGAATAAATATTTAAACAAGTTTTTAATTAAAGTTTCATTTGTTACTATACACTCACTTAAACAATAATGTGTTTATGATTAAATATTTTTTCAGTAGAATAGTTGTGCGTGTTTTACTGATTGGAGGGTGGGATAGGCGCCACCCACCCACCCCACATATACAAAAAAACTTTAATTACAAACACTGTTTTGCACTATTGTTATTTAAAACCTGAATAGCGTTTGTAATTAAAGTTTTCTTGTATATGTAGGGTGGGTGGGTGGCACCTATCCCACCCTCCAATCAGTAAAACATGCACAACTATTTTATTGAAGGAAACATTATTTATTTAACAAAGTTTTCAGTTAGTGTTTAAATTACTACTATCCACTCTCTAATTATTAAAGTTTTAGCAATGAAAATACAATGATTTAAAGATCTTAGGATAAGTGAGTAAAGAACAAGGGTAGGAAGATGAAGGAGAGAGTGATGGAAAATAGATGAGAGATATTAAATGCATGCAGAGAAGGAGATTGGAAAGGTAGTTTTATTTGCTACTATCCACTCACTTACACAGTAATGTGTCTATGATTGAATATTATTTTGAGTAAAATAGTTGTGCGTGTTTTACTGATTGGAGGGTGGGATAGGCGCCACCCACCCACCCTACATATACAAAAAAACTATAATTACAAACACTGTTTTGTACTATTGTTACTTAAAACCAGAACAGCGTTTGTAATTAAAGTTTTCTTGTATATGTAGGGTGGGTGGGTGGCGCCTATCCCACCCTCCAATCAGTAAAACACGCACAACTATTTTATTAAAAGAAACATTACTTCTTTAACAAAGTTTTCAGTTAGTGTTTAAATTATTACTATCCACTCTCTAATTATTAAGTTTTAGCGATGACGATACAATGATTGAAAGATCTTAGGATAAGTGAACAAACAACAAGGGTAAGAAAATGAAAGAGAGGATGATTGAAGATAGATGGAAGATATTAAATGCATGCAAAGAAGGAGATTTGAAAGGTAAGAAAACATAAATTTGGCTACAGTTTTAATGTAGTTACTTGAGTACGTGAAGGTTAATATCACTTAATTGAAAACAGTTATATTCCTTTCTTCACTTCTTATTTTTTCAAAGCTAAATGTACATTTCGGGCACGGAAGGAATATAACTATAACTTTTCAATTAAGTGGCTACATATTAATTACACAGTCATCAGGGGCTTTTCGAAGAAAGAAATGAGAAGAATGGAAGTGGAAGAAGTAATGTGATTGGACCATTTACCTTTGAATGTAGAGTTACAGATTTACAAAGATAAAGAAGCAGAGCAAAAAGAAGTATGTAAGAAATTGGAGAGTGGTATAAATGCCACTAGATATATGAAGAATAGGTTAGAGAAGGTTAAATTGAATGAAGTTATATCAATGCAAAAAAGTTAGAAGATGTCATAGTGTGATGCAGAAAAAAAGTGAAAGCAAAATATCTACCTGGTTTGATGAAGATTCTCAACATGCACAGAAGTAAAAAGGCTTTATAAAGTCTGAAGAAAGGATACAACAGTACAAATAATACTTGATTATACTCTTCACGAAACTCAAAAATAAACATCGATTATTAAATAGAAATAATTGAATGTGATTTCTTAATATTATGGTAATAATCACCTCCTGATCATCACCGGCTACAGGAAATAATGGTTTGAATAGAAGAACACTACGCCTTAAAATCTTGCTATCTAAATTTCAAGTTATTGTAAATGTAGGTATATTTTTTGTAGGACTACAAGTCCTAAAATCAATAAACTAAACTAAATTAATAACATAATAATTGTTCCCTATCAATAACAGCCACGGACTGGTTTCGAACTATTTTGGATCTCATCAGAGTAGCGCAGTTAGTGACAGGGTATCGAGATTTACTTTTTAACTTTTGTGTTAACCATTATAGACAATAGATGGCACCCTTAATGTAATAAACTAATAACGACAATTAGTAGGCTACTCGTAAACAATGACAATCAGCCAAAACAGCTTTTGTTTTAAAACAAGAAAATGTAATAGCCTTCGCACAGTTTGTTAACTAAACGTGTTTGGAATGGTCTTTGGGCGAACGAATAAAGGCGAAGAGAGCCGTTTACAAATAAGGAAAGTACACAACATGAGAGCGCGCGCAGAGGCGTTCCTCTTCGTCACCGCCATTTCAATTGAAAATAGGGGGGACGCCACCGTTCTAATTGGCCAAGTGCCATTAAAAGGGTGTTCCTGGGACAATTAATTTACATACACTCAGAACGCCGACCGGTAAACCGGCCCGAAGACGAAACGGAACGAATTTATTTGTATGCGGCGCGCACCGCCTGGATTTATTGCGGCCTTTGGCTAATTAAGCCGCGCATTTACTAATTGCTCAAAAATTAACACTTTATCTCCACCGCCTAATGTATACACACACATCAATTAAGGCGAACTGAAACTATTCTCCCGTTCCCTCCCCCATTTGCTTACTTGTAATTCATTAATCACCCGCTCGGTGATGTTCGTTACAGTTCTATAGTATGTACAAACGGATTTTCCCATTATTAAGATAATAGATAAATAATTATTAAACACTGATGTTTCAGTGAGAAAATTATTCAACAAATATCATTCTTACTATTATGACATGACCGGAATAAAGAAATATATAAAAATTAAACAAGAGTGCCATGAATTTAGTTCTATAGTGTACATAAATAATAAAGAAATAAGAATTATTGTACAGTAGTGACCAAATCGAAACATGTATTTGATTATCATGATGCTTGGTGCTTAGCTATCGATCACGTGGTCATTCCGCCGTGTTATTCGTGTATTTATGTTTTGATGTAAATGAGTTCCAAATGACGCATGGTACCGGCCACCCATCCAGTTGCTGACCAGTCCTAACGATGCTGCACACTCGCTCTCGCTATTTTTGCTGCAACCCGCGTTTTTCTCATAGTTCTACAGGGTGAGTTTTTTCTTAGGTCATCTTTACGGGGATCTCGGAATCTAAAAAAAATAGAAAAACGGTTAAATTGGAAAAGAAGTGTGGTTTAACAAAACGAATAAAATTCCACTTTCAAAGTTTTCAAAAAAGACAAGGGTAACTAGATAATTTGAAAATTTAAATCAATATTTCTCAAATCAATATTTTTCGGTTATTATGACAGATTGAAAAAAAACCTGTAAAAGACAAAGTTGTAGATAGTTTTACGCAGATTAATAAAATATATTCAGAAATTATTTGTGTTCAACTGTTTTAGTACAAATGTTTTAATAATGAAAATTTGGAATAATTTCAAATGTCAATTCATCTGTTATCTGTTATCTCCTACATTGTTATGTGATTTTTAGATTTTTAATTTAAATAATCTCAATTGTTTATGTTCAACCGTTTTATTACAGATGTTTTAGTAAACTGTCATATGTCATCTAATTTCTTTTATTTTAAATCTATATAATTTCAATTGTTTGTGTTCAACTGTTTTATTACAGATGTTTTAGTAATCTTTCATGTGTCATAATGCCATCTGTCATCTTGTCATCTGAGTTTTTGATTTTAAATTTGTATAACTTCAATTGTTTGTATTCAACTGTTTTATTATAGATGTTTTAGTGTCAATATGTCATCATGTAATCTAATTTTTTTGTTTCTAAATTTTTATAAATTCAATTGTTTGTGTTCGAATGTTTAATTATTTATTGATGTTTTAATAATCTATCATTTGTCATTATGCCATCTATCATACGGTCATCTGATTTTATGATTACAAATTAGTATAGTTTCAATTGTTTGTATTTAATTGTTTTATTGCAGATGTTTTTGTAATCTGCCATGTGTCATAATGCCATCTGTCATCTTGTCATCTGAGTTTTTGATTTTAAATTTGTATAACTTCAATTGTTTGTATTCAACTGTTTTATTATATATGTTTTAGTAATCTTTCATGTGTCAATATGTCATCTGTCATCATGTCATCTAATTTTTTTGTTTCTAAATTTGTATAAATTCAATCTTTGTGTTCAATTGTTCTTTATTACAGATGTTTTAATAATCTGTCATTTGTCATTATGTCATCTAGCGTACGGTCATCTGATTTAATGATTACAAATTGTACAGTTTCAATTGTTTGTGTTCAACTGTTTTATTGCAGATGTTTTTGTATTCTGCCATATGTCATTATGTCATTATGTCATCTGTCGTCCAGTCGTCTGATTTTATGATTTTAAATTTGTATAACTTCAATTGTTTGTATTCAACTGTTTTATTATATATGTTTTAGTAATCTTTAATTTGTCATTATGTCATCTGTCATCATATCATTTATTTTTGTTTGTTTCTAAATTCAATTGTTTGTGTTCAAATGTTTTTAATTACAGATGTTTTAATAAACTGTCATTTGTCATTAGGTCATTTGATTTTATGATTTTAGATTTGTATAGTTTCAATTGATTGTGTTCAACTGTTCTATTACAGATGTTTTAGTAATCTGTCATATGTTATTATCTCATCTGTATTTTTTATTTTAAATTTGTATAATTTAGATTGTCTGTATTCAACTGTTTTATTACAAATGTTTCAGTAATCTGTCATCCTATCGTCTGTTTTTTTTTAAATAATTTAACTTTCTTAATTTTTTTTAATTTTGTTCAAATTTCAATTGTTTCTAAATTTCCAATTATTTTTCTTGACAAATTTTCAATCCTTCCTTCGTAAGATTTCGAATTGTTCTTGTCAAAATTTAAATAGATTTTTTGTAATTTCAAATGTTTTTGTTAGATTTCTTTCTTCAATTTTTTTAATTTTAAATTGTTTTTATTATCTAATTTTGCTGCTTTTTTAAATCACAATTTCAATTATTTTTTGTTTCAATTGTTCTTTTTTTAATCAATTTAGATGTCAAAATTTTCAATTGTTTTTTTGGTTAAAATTTAATTTATTTTTTGTCAGATTTTCAATTGTTTTTTTTAAAATCAAAATTGTCGAAATTTCAGTTTTTTTTTTAATTTTATCACAATTTAAAGTGTTGTTTTATCTCATTTTCAATTGATATTTTTGCCAAACTTTCAATTGTTTTTTTTTCAAATTATCAATTGGATTTTGTCAAATTTTCAACTTTTCAATTGTTTTTATCAAATTTTCAATTGTTTTTTTTTGCATACATTTTTTTTTTAATTTTAATCAAATTTCAATTGTTTTTACTAATTTTTCAATTGCTTTTTTTAATCAAATTTTCAATTCTTCTTTTATAAGATTCTGAATTGTTTTTTTGTCAAAAAAATGTTTGTCATATTTGCAATTATATTTTGTCAAAATTTTTTTGTCATATTTTCAATTGTTTTTTTGTCCAAAATTCATTTTTTAATGAAATTTCAATTGTTTTTTTTTGTTAGAATATCAATTGTCTTTATCAAAAAATGAATTGTTCTTTTGTCATTTTGGTAAATTTTTAATTGCATTTTGCCTAACTTTCAGTTGTTATTTTTGCCAAATTTTCAATTGTTTTATTTTCTTCAAATTATCAATTATTTCGTCTAAAATTTAAATCCTTCCTTTATAAGATTCCGAATTGTTTTTTTTTCAAAAGTTATTTTACATTTGTCAAATTTCCAATTTTTTTGTCAAAATTTCACTTGCTTTTTTATGAAGTTTCAATTGTTTTTCGATAGAATTACTGTTGTTTTTTAATCAAAGAATCAATTGTTATTTTATCTAGATTTTATTTTTTTTGAATTTTATCAAAAGTTAAAATATTGTTTTGCCAAACTTTCAATTGTTATTTTTGTCAAATTATCATTTGTTTTTTGTCAGATTTTCAATTGTTTTTATCAAAATTTCAATTGCTTTATTTTTGCAGACATTTTTTTTAATAAATTTTAATCAAATTTTAATTGTTTTTGCTAAATTTTCAACTGTTTATTTGTAAAATTTTTAATCCTTCCATTTTAAGATTTCAAATTGTCTTCTTTTAACAAATTTTCAATTCTTCTTTTATGAGATTATAAATTGTTTTTTTTGTCAAATTTTCAATTGTTTTTTTTATCAATTTCAAATTGTTTTTTATGAAATTTCAATTGTTTTTTTGTTAAAATTTCAGTTATTTTTTAATCAAAAAATCAATTGTTATTTTATAATTTTTTTTAAATTTTATCAAAATTTAAAATATTGTTTTGCCAAACTTTCAATTGTTATTTTTGTCAAATTATTATTTGTTTTTGTCAAATTGTCAAACTGTTTATTTTTGTCAGTTTTTCAATTGTTTTCATTAAAATTTTAATTGTTTTATTTTTGCAAATAAATTTAAATTTAGATTGTTTTTTTAAAATTTCAATTGTTATAATAATAATAATGTTTTTTAAAATGGAAAAAATCATTTCCTCTCTGTCAAGATTTAGTTTTTTATTTTATCAAAATTTAAAATGTTGTGATATCAAATTTTCAACTGTTTTTTTTTCCAAACTTTCAATTGTTATTTAAAGTCAAATTATCAATTGGATTTTGTTAGATTTTTAACTGTTTTTGACAGATTTTCAATTGTTTTTAACAAAATTTCAATTGCCTTATTTTTGTAGACATTTTTTTTTAATTTTGATCAAATTTCAATTGTTTTTGCTAAATTTTTTTGGACAAATTTTCAGTTGTTTTTTTTGTCGAAAATTCAATTGTTTTTTTTTATGAAATTTTAATTCATTTTTGTTAGAATATAAATTGGCTTTATGAAAAACTGAATTGTTCTTTTGCCATTTTGGTAAATTTTTAATTGCATTTTGTCTAACTTTCAGTTGTTATTTTTGCCAAATTTTCAATTGTTTTCTTTCCCTTCAAATTATGAATTATTTCATCTAAAATTTTAATCCTTCCTTTGTAAGATTCCGAATTGTTTTTTCTTTCAAAAACAATTTTTCATTTGTCAAATTTTCAATTGCTTTTTTGTCAAAATTTTACTTGTTTTTTATGAGGTTTCAATTGTTTTTTGTTAGAATTTTAGTAGTTTTTTAATCAAAAATTCAATTGTTATTTTATCAAAATTGAATTTTTTAGAGAGAGAATAATATCTTTATTCGAACACTTACAATTTTGAAAAATATATACAAATGATTAACAATAATGGTTAGTCTGTCCGTTTGGGCTATCGACCATCGGTCTTTCTGCCCTGTCTTGACTCTAAGTTTTGTGTGAAAAATAAATATCTTTGCTAGCTAGCTTAACCGTCTGGATGATTCGAACTAATGAATTGATGTAGTGTGAGTGATGGGTGTTTATGTTTGGGGGGGATATTCGGGTTTCGGGGAATGCAAAATTTATTGAGTAGGGTTACATTGAAGGGGTTATTGGCAAATTTGGTATTTAGGCTATTTATACGTTGGGATATTGGGGTGACTTGGGTGGTTTCATATAGGAGCGCATTAGAAGGATTGTGTAGGGGATTAATAGGGTGTCTGAGTTTAGTAAGGGAACGTAGGGCTGACCTTTCGGCGACATTTAAGTGTTGGAGAGTGGAAGGACGGATTTGGTTAAATAGGATCGCACTGTAATCAATAAGAGGTCGGCAAATCGATGTGTAAATGTTTACGGCTGTTTTAATGGTGATGCCTTTGTTCTTATATGTGAGTGCACGGAAATGCCGAGCTCTTATCTTAATTTTGGACTTAATTGATTGTGCGTGGGTCGTAAAGGAAAGTTTGGAATCGAAAAGGACGCCTAGGTATTTACAGGGGTTGGAGGGGTGGATGTTGGAGTTGTTGATATTAATAGAAGGGGAATTCGGTGTGATTTTATGGTGAGGGATAAATAATTTGGATTTGGAAGGGTTTACTTTCATACGCCATTTGGAACACCAGGATTGTATTGCATCGAATGATGATTGAAGGGATAATTGGGCGGCTTGGAGAGTTGGGGCGTGGGTAACCAGGGCAGTGTCATCAGCAAAGAGGAGGGCGTATCTAGAGGGATGGAAATATGATGGGTTGGAGTCGAATATATCGTGACAGAAAATGTTGTACAGCAGGGGGGAAAGAGGAGAACCTTGTGGTACCCCCTGGTGGATGGGAAACGGATCGGAATAGGTTTGTTTGATTCTAATTTTGCAGGTTCTGTTGGTGAGGAAGTTGTAAATAATAATGATTAAATGGCGAGGGATATTGAGCAGGAAACATTTATATATGAGGCCAATATGCCAAACCGAATCAAAAGCCTTTTGTATATCAAGGAAAAGAATTGTTGTTTTATGTCCTTCGAGGTGATTGGTTTGGATATTGGAGGTTAAAATGGATAGAGGATGTAAGGTTGACTTTTGTGGCAGGAAACCAAACTGGTATTCAGGGATGTGGATGCTGGCGGATTGAAGGAGTTTTTGTTTAATAAGGGATTCGTAGAGTTTACCAATGACTGGGAGGAGTGTGATGGGGCGGTAACTGGATACTAGGGTGGGATCGTTGTCAGGTTTGGGAATACAGATTACAATACCTTGCTTCCATTCTGTGGGGAAAAATTGATGGGAATAACAATAATTGAATATTTTCAATATAAACATATGGATTTCATGGGAGAGTTTTTTTAGGAGTAGACGAGGAATTTTGTCGTGACCGGGGGAAGAATTTTTACCAGAGTGCAGTTGTATGTAGTAATCGGTCTCGTCTAATGAATCGTCGATTGGAGGAGGCAAGGGTATTTTATCATATGAATTGAACCAGTCCGTAACTGTACTATAAAAGTTGTTGTCGTATTCGTGGCTGTATGATTTTTGAAACGTCCTCTCTAACTGTCCTGCAAATGCGTTCGCTATTGATGAATCGTCAGTCAGTATTGAACCGTCAGTTGGGTCTTTTATATTAGCAAGTGTGTCTGATTTTTTATATTTGGAAAGCTTCTTTATTTCTGTCCAATATGTTTTTCCATGACTGTTATTTATTTTTTGACAAGCTTCCAGCCATGTATGTTTTTTATATTCTGTGATTAGTAATTTAATTTCTTTATTTAATTTGTTAAATTTGTTTTTGATTGAACTGTCCTCGTAGAATTTACTGTCTCTATATAATTGTCTCTTGTATTTCAGCAGTCTAAGGATGAACTTGGGTAGGGGATATTTATAATGTTGTTTTTTTAGTTTTGGGGTATGCAATAAAATAGTTTCTGATAGGGATGAACAAAATTGGGAAATAATGTTAGGATTAATGTCTTGCGTAAAATCAAATGTCGATGTTATGTCGTTAATTACCTTTTTTATATTGCAACTCTGGTAGTGATGGATATATTCTGGAGGGGATAAGGTAGGTTGGGATTGGGTATTAAAATCAAACTGTATTGAAAGGTGGTCGGAACATAGGTCTGGGATTAATTTTATGGAATGGATTAGGTGTCGAATATTGGATGTACATAGGATTAAATCGGGAGTTGTTGATTGACTTTCACTCATGATGAAGGTTGGTGGAGTTGGAATTTTGGTGAAATTGGAATTAGAGAGGAAGAATTGGATTTGACGGGATTTCCTTCTATTGACGTTAAAGTCACCAATTATAATTGAATGGTCGTAAAGCGACGCTTTTGTAAAAATTGTATCGTCAATAGAAGAATGTGGATGGATGTAAACTAGGAAGACGTGAAGCGTGAAATGAGTCGTGGGTAGGGTAAAATGGAGACATTCATTCAGATGGTTATTAATGCGGGGAGGGTTAGCTTTTCCATATGTTAAGGATGGGTGAAAGGAAGCAATAGAACCTCCTCGTTGGTTTTCGTTTGCAATTGTGGAAGGTATTTGCAAACTCTTCCAGTTATTAAAATTGAAGTTTTCTGTAGTTTTAGTTTCAACGAGGAGGTTAATATGGATTGGATTGTTGGATAGGAAATGGGCAAGAAGATGGGATTTGTTACGTAAGGAATTAATGTTGGAATAAAGGACACGTATATTAGCCATTATTAACCTGGACATTACCTGTGTAAACACCGGAGTTGGGAAGGACGATGGGGATGATATTGGGGAATTTAAGGTCAAACATCACAATAAACATGCGGTTGCCTGAAAATGAAACATGAGTGTCGATTTCGAATGATTCAATGAAACGTCTTTTGAGTTTTTTTAGGAGTTCATTGCGGTCGACGGCTGAAGGCCTGTTAATTTCCGTGGCGTATGTGTCAAGAATGTAATCATGGAGTGAAAATGGTTTATGAACGCGATTATGTTTAGTCTCTGACCTGTCCATGTCTATAGTTTTTTTATTAGTTAAATGTATCTTGACATTGGGGATTCCCTCGATCGGTTTGGTTGGTCGCCTTTTACATTTGTGTGACCATGCTGCGTGTCCCTCTTCCTTACACGTAGTGCATCTTTCTGGAAGCGATGTGGTGCATGTGGATGTCGAATGTGGCCCTCCACATTTCGAGCATTTTATTTCAGTGGTGCAGTCCGCTGTCTTATGTGTAAATAGGCTGCATTTACTGCACGGGGTTGGGATTGGTTCGGGTGCTGCGCTCTCCACCACGGGGTATACTTTACACATGTATGGGAATTTGTTATGTAATAAGTAGCTGTATGACTCGTGGGAAGCGGTGATTATTCTTATTAGTGAAGTCGGTTCGTTTGTTTTTTTGGAAATGATGCGCTTGCAATATCTGTGTGTGATTCCGTTTGCGTTTAAATGTTCGCTTATCATTGTGTCCTTTATTTCCAGTTCCACCGATTTAATGATACAGCTGTACGACGGGGCCGACACGTGGTCGCGTTTTTCTGCATTTGCGGTCGGAGATGCGAGTGTGTGTTTAGTTATTACTTTTTCGGCCTTAAGTGTGTTTAAATCGTTTATTAGTCGTTGTATTTCATAATTTGCTTTAATAATAAAGCCGTGTTTTGTTTTAATTAGTAGCACGTTTTTATTGAAATTGTGTGTGTACCATATTTGCACCATCTCGAGGCGGCTAATGTCTTTTGTGGTGCAAAAGTTAAATGCGTGTTTATAATTTTGGATTTTAGTGAAAGTTCGTGTACCTGGGTTAGTTGCAGTTTGTGGGGGGCCCATGCTTGATGTAGATTGTTGCGTTACCTCCATTGCCGAGGTATCAGATGTCTCGGAGTACTTCCGGGGCCGTCCTCTTCCTCTCTTTTTAGGCGTTTTAAATTCCTCATCGGAATCAGAGGTAGGTGCCATTATCGTAGGACAGTCACTGTTATTAATATGTTTGTTGTAACACACGTTGTTAACAAGGTTTACAAAACTCTAGAGCGTACGTCTGCACGGAGCAAAGACTAGCAAGCGAGTGAATTTTTTATATTTTATCAAAATTCAAAATATTGTTTTGCCAAACTTTTAATTGTTATTTTTGTCAAATTATCATTTGTTTTTTTGTCAAATTTTTAACTGTTTATTTTTGTCAGATTTTCAATTGTTTTGATCAAAATTTCAATTGCTTTATTTTTCCAAAAAAAAAAAAAAAAAAAAAAAAATTAATTGTTTTTGCTAAATGTTCAATTTTTTTTTTAAATCAAATTTTCAATTCTTCTTTTATAAGATTTTGAATTGATTTTTGATTTAAAAAAAAAAATAATAAATTCATATTTTCAGTTTTTTTTAAATCAAAAATTCAATTGTTTTTTTTATGAAATTTCAATTGCTTTTTGTTAGAATATCAATTGTCTTTATCAAAAACTGGATTGTTCTTTTGTTATTCTGGTAAATTTTCAATTGTATTTTGCCTAATTTTCAGTTGTTATTTTTGCCAAATTTTCAACTGTTTTTTTTCTCTTCAAATTATGAATTATTTCATCTAAAATTTTAAACCTTCCTTTGTAAGATTCTTTTTTCAAAAGTTATTTTTCATTTGTCAGATTTCCAATTGTTTTTTTTTGTCAAAATTTCACTTTTTTATGAGGTTTCAATTGTTTTCTGTTAGAATTTCAGTTGTTTTTCAATAAAAAAATCAAAATTGTATTATTTTAATTTTATCAAAATTCAAAATATTGTTTTGCCAAACTTTCAATTGTTATTTTTGTCAAATTATCATTTGTTTTTTTTTTGTCAAATTGTCGACTGTTTATTTTTGTCATATTTTCAATTGTTTTAATCAAAATTTCAATTGCTTCATTTTTGCAAAGAAAAATTAATTGTTAATGCTAAATTTTCAATTGTTTATTTGTAAAATTTTTAATGCTTTCTTTTAAATATTTCAAATTGTTTTTTATTGTCAAAAGTTATGTTTTGTTTGACAAAATTCAAATTGTTTTTTGTCAAATTTTCAATTGATTTTCTTTTCACTTTAGAATTTATAATTTATTAGAATTTATTTATTTTACGGAAACTCCTTTTTACAGAGAAAAATACATCAATATGGTGTGAAAACTTTTACAATAAATATTTATTACATTATCGTCCAAGGTGGTTTAAAGAATTAAAGAATAGCCGCTAATAAAATAAACGTTGAACAAATTCAATGCCGCACTGGGATCAAAATGAACAGGGTCTTAAAACAGTATAGAAATTTCAATTGTTTTTTGTTAGAAACAATGAAAAATGAAACAATTTTCATCAGAAAATGAATTTCGCGAAATTTTGAATTGTTATTTTTCCAAACTTTCAATTGTTCTTTGACAAATTTTTCATTGTTTTTTTTTTAAATCAAATTATCAACTGTCCCTTTTTAAAATTGTGAATTGTTTTTATGAAAAATTTATTTTTTATTTGTCACAATTCAATTTTTTCTCTCTCTAAATTTCATTTGGTTCAATTGTTTTTGGTGGAATTTTAATTGATTTTTAATCAAAAAATGAATTATACTTTTGTCAAAAATTTATTTTTTTGTAATTTTGCCAAATTTTTAATTGATTTAAAAAAAATTCAATTGTTTTTTAATGAACTTTCAGTTTTTTATTTTCAATTGTTATTTTCGTCAAATGTTCAACAGTTTTTTTTATCAAATTATCAATTGTTTTTTAAATCAAATTTTCAATTGTTTTTAATGAAATTTCAATTTTTTATGTAATGCATGATAGATAAAAATCAAATAAATAAATAAATTGTTTATTATCAAAATTTCAAATATCTTTTTGTCAAATTAACATTTTTTTTTCAAAATTTGGCGAGCGTCTCGGTTATTGTAACATATCATTATTTATTTATAATCTAGAGTTTTTGAAAAATTAAATTGCAAATAATAAGGTAATTTCGTAAGTCTTAATTTTTTTATTTTACATTTGTTTAATTTCAATTGTTTGTGTATAACTGTTTTATTACAGATGTTTTAGTAATCTGTCATATGTCATTATGTCATCTCTCATCCTGTAATTTGATTTTTTTTATTTTAAACCTATATAATTTCAATTGTTTATGTTCAACTGTTTTATTACAAATGTTTTAGTCACTGTCAAATGTCATTATGTCATCTGTCATCCTGTCGTTTGATTTTTTGATTTTAAATTTGTATAATTTCAATTGTTTATGGCCAACTGTTCTATTAAAGATGTTTTAGTAATCTGTCATATGTCATTATCACATCTATCAGATAATTTCAATTGTTTATGTTCAACTGTTTTATTACATATGTTTTAGTCACTGTCAAATGTCATTATGTCATCTGTCATCCTGTCATCTGAATTTTTTATTTTAAATCGGTGTAATTTCAATTGCTTGTGTTCAATTGTTTTATTACAGATGTTTTAGTAATCTGTCATATGTCATTATGTCATCTGTCATCTTGTCATTTATTTTTTTATTTTAAACTTATATAATTTCCATTGTTTATGTTCAACTATTTTATTTTAGTAATTTGTCAAATGTCATCTGTCATCCTGTCTGATTTTTTATTTTACATTTGTCTAATTTCAATTGTTTGTGTTCAGCCGTTTTATCACAGATGTTTTAGTAATCTGTCATGTGTCATTATGTCATCTGTCATCCTGTTATCGTTTGGGTATCTGTCATTCTGTCATTTGAATGTATAATTTTATATGTATTTATATAGTTTCAAATGTTTATATTCAAATGTTTTATTACAGATATTTTAATTATCTGGCAAATATCATTTTGTGATCCTGTCATTTGATTTTTTGATGTGAAACATGCGCGAGTTTTACTGTTAATTAATTAATAATAAGTAATTAAACACAATGAATAATATATCTAACGAGATATTTAGTATACAGACTTCTTTAACCCTTGAGTGTGTTGTATTGATTGGAGGGTGAGATAGTGAACACCCATCCACCCTACATATATACAAATCAACTTCATCCTCTGATCAGTTTATAGTTTCCAACAATAAAACCATAAAAGCGTTATTGTAATCAGCAGTGTTTTACTTAAAATTAATAAATATATGTAGGGTGGGTGGGTGGCCTCAAACCCACCCTCCAATAGATAAACCACACGCGGCGATTTTATTTCGTATGTAAACATTTTTTGTAAACCCGAGTGTGTGTTCTATTGTTTGGGGGGGTGGGGTAGAGACCACCCATCCTACATACACATTTAAACTTCATTTATAGTTCAATCAAATTAATCATCAAATCGTTAAAATAATCAAAAAATTATCGACAGGATTCCAATTATATACTTTTGATTTTTTTTATTGTTTTTATATTTTTAACTACCTTTTGTTTTATAAATATCAATTACCAATTGTTTTGTCTGTCAATTTCAAATGTTTTTACACCGTTCCCGTAACAGCGTTTACTTTAAACTAACTTAAACTAAACAAACCGAATATTGACCTCTTAGGATCTTATAAAGTTCTAGCGTACTCTTGACCTACCTCAATACGCAATGAATTGACCATTCGTACTCCTGACCCGAACGAATAAATTTAACATTGAGGTAGGTCAAGAGTACGCTCGGTTAATATATAATTTATCAGGATATAAACGATGAAAATATAATTATATATCCAAAAATTATCGGAGGTGTAATTAAAATTAATAAATATATGTAGGGTGGGTGGGTGTCCTCAAACACACCCAAACGCAACGATTTTATTGGTTAATTAATTGGTTATAGGTAATAAAACGCAATGAAAATTTTATCAGATCAATTATTTCGTATGTAAAAATATTTTTGTAAACTTTAGAGTATGCTGTATTGATTGAAGGGTGGGATAGAGGCCACCCACCCACCCTACATATACATTTAAACTTCAACCACTGATCGGCGTTTAGTTTTCAGTAATATAAACCATAAAATCGTTAATATAATTAACCCACATCATCAACAGTGTAATACTTAAGAGTAATAAATTTATTTTTGCAAAGATACTTAACTCGATTCGGAATATCTGTTGATGCATTAATTAGTTGATTACAACAACACGAACCGTTTAAAATGCCTAAATATAACTTTTTAAGGCAGAGAAAATAATTTCCACTAGGAAACAATATTAAAATATTTCATTTCGAAATATAATTAAGTTGTTGCAAGGAAACTGTAAAAATAAATGATTTTCGGTGTCCATTTCCTTTCCCTTATTTAATTCCACAAAAAAAATCCTCGAATGATGAATGAAACAATTAAAAGAATAAAATTAGCAATTGGAGTTGAAAAGGTAACGAACGAAACGCACGTTTAGTCGGCACCATTTGATCATCGGCGAAGAGCAAACAAAGAAACAAACACCGCGGCGAGAAATACGTAAGAATAATTTATGGTCCTGTGTGTGTGTGTGTGTGTGTGCGAGTACGTTTTCCTCGGCGTTCGAGCGCGCACGCATTGGGCACCTTTAATTGGGACGGATCATCAGCCCGGAGTGCTCACAACAAACTACAAAGCGGCCGTTTCCTTAATTAGCCAACAATTGCCGCTTAATTATCGATGGCTACGCATGATAATTAAACAAACAGCTCGACTGATTAATTAATATTGTGCTCAAAGGAAGGGGGAAAAGAGATTGAGCGTACACATCTACAGTATGTCTAAATCATACCTAAATATACAGGGTTTCCCATTAAATATATATAAATATACAGGTTTCCCATTAATGATGAATCTACATATGTAATATAATTACAGAAATAATCATTAAAGGATCTGGAAGTCCAAAGGAGTTAACCATTGATAATGAGCACATAGTACTCGAAATTTACATCTGGTATTAATTAAAAGTAAGGAATTTTATTTTAGTTTCATCATAATAGTCCAGAGGAGTGTTTTAAAAACGAGGAAAGGATGTCAACTTGTACAATAGGTAATCGTCTGAAACAAGCTCCTGCTATTATTATTAAATTATATGTTTAATTAAAAATTATATAAAAAAATACATGTAATGTTTGAACGTGAAGTGTTGATGGATTAATTAAAAACGATGGTTTATTATATAAAAGTGACCTTCGTCCGCGTCTGATTGATTTGCCAAACGTTCAACTCCTCGTACTCCTCGATGCACGCGTCGATTTGCTGGGGCTTGTAACCTTTACCGACGCACTTATCCACCACGTCCGATAAGTTAACCGTCTTTTTCTCGCCCGCCATCTCTCGGATGATCGCGAATATTTTGTCGTTAACATTCGGCGGTCTGAAACAAATGAATGAATGAATGAATCAAAGAAATTAAATATACGGATAATCTTTACAAGATCTACGAGAGTAAGTTTTTCTCACCTGTATCCCTTATTTTCGAATGTTTGATTTAATGAATCTTTGCTCATTTCCATAAGTCGGATGGCTTCATTGACATCATCTTTCTCGACAACGTTGGATAGACGAAGACGTGCCAGAGCCGTCGATAAACGTAAAATACCAAGCAAATTCCTCGCGGATGTAAACGTCATGTCACGAGAGTTGCGCGCTTCTTTCCTTAATTCTACGTAAGCTCCTAAAATTTATATAGGTAAAATTTAAGTGTTTTACTTCAACAAGCAAACAAGTGAATATTAATTTAACATATAACAGCCTAATCTGTTAATATAGGTTAAAACAAATTTAAACTGAATCCTTAAAGTAATTTAACGATTAATCAAGAATAAAAATACACTTGTTATGTATAATTTTTACATGACGTTCATTACCGACTATGAAATCCGTAAGATCTTCTGGGATCATGGGTTCCTTCAGTTTACAAAGGGCGATGTACTTCCTCATCACAGACATGTCTAAAGCTTGTACTTGGGTGGGCGGCTGTTTGCAGTGCTGGTGCACGTATGTGATGTGTTTGGCCAGCCTCAAGTCGTTGTCGCGGTCCGCCTTGTCCTGGATCAACCACAGCAGGTCGAAACGCGACAGCAGGGCGGCCGGCAGCTGGATGTTCTGCTCGATGGTCCTCTTCGGATTGTACCGGCCGAAAGCGGGATTGGCGGCAGCAAGGATCGACACTCTGGCGTTCAAACATGTCATAATTCCGGCCTATAAAATAATAATAATAATAATAATCTTTATTTAGCAATGTTGCTATCTTATATACATTATTCAAATAGTTTCATTTAAATAAAAAATACATGCACAATAAACAAGACCTCATAGTTTTTGAGAAAAATTGTAAGGGAAATATTATGATGGCCACATCACCATTATTTATGTTTCTTTACATTTTACAACTTTTAATTAAAACCCTCGCTTATGTTTTACTGATTGGAGGGTGGGATAGAGGCCACCCACCCACCCTACATATACATGATAACTTTAATTGCTGATTGTTGATGATTTTGCTGCTTAAAACAGTCATACACTTTATGTAGTAAAAAATTAAACAAAATCAAAATTTAAGTTTAAATATAAATGACTTTTTATAGGTAATCTTATCTAATTTGGGTTAAAGTCTGCCCACCCATCATGCGTCAAATTTTTAATAATTTACATACTCAAAACTTTTACCTTTTTAATTCTTTTTTATTCAAAAAGTTTTATAATTAATTTCATTGGATACAGCGAGACAATAAAGAATTAAAGTTTATATGTATATGTAGGGTGGGTGGGTGGCCTCGGTCCCACCCTCCATTCAGTAAAACATCATCAAAAATTATTTGAAAAATTTGTTTGAATAAATTTATTGAATTTTGCAATAATTTTATGTTTACGTTTTTCAACTTTTAATTAAAACCCTCGCTTATGTTTTACTGATTGGAGGGTGGGATAGAGGCCACCCACCCACCCTACATATACATGATAACTTTAACTGCTGATCGTTGATGATTTTGCTGCTAAAAACAATCAATCACTTCAGTAATAAAAAATAAACGAAAATCATAATTTAAGTTTAAATATAAATGATCTTTCTAATCTAATCTTTCTAATTTAGATTTAAAGTCTGCCCATTCAGCATGCATTAAATTTTTACTAATTTATTCACTCAAAAATGTTACTTTAAAAAAAAAAATTTGATTCAAAACGTTTTGTGATTAATTTCATTGGATACAGCGAGATGATAAGGAATTAAAGTTTATATGTACATGTAGGGTGGGTGGGTGGTCTCTATCCCACCCTCCATTCAGTAAAACATCATCAAAAATTATTTGAAAAATTTGTTTGAATAAATCTATTAAATTTTGCAATAATGTTATGTTTACGTTTTTCAACATTTAATTAAAACCCTCGCTAATGTTTTACTGATTGGAGGGTGGTATAGAGGCCACCCACCCACCCTACATATACATGATAACTTTAAATACTAATTGTTGATGATTTTGCTGCTTACAAAACTGTAAAACCTTGTATGTAATAAAAAAATAAAACATAATCCAAATTTAAGTTTAAATATAAATGACTTTCTATAGCTAATCTTATTTAAGCTTGATTTGAAGCCTTTCCACGAATAATGTATATAATTTCTATACATTTACACACTCAAAAATTTTACATTGTCAATTTTCTTTAATTCAAAGTTTGTAATTAAAGTTATTGCAAACCGGGAGGCGATCAGTAATTAAAGTTAATATGTATATGTAGGGTGGGTGGGTGGCCTCTATCCCACCCTCCAATCAGTAGAACATAAGCGAGGGTTTTAATTAATAGTTGTTAAACATAAATATAATAATAAAAGTCAAGTATAGAATTGTAGGAAAATCGATAGGATGTTAATTTTATGATAAATAAAAAGAAACAAAGGAAAATTTTCCACAAAATAATTTATCCTCTTATAGTTCTTAGCAACGAGATACTGTAACTAAGTGGTTTATGAGGAATTTAACAACTGTACAAGTTTCAATCAACAATAGCCTATTTAAGTACATATTTTAAAGAATATCATCTTGTAATTACCTTTGCGATGCTAATAGTTTGCTGTTCCATCACTTCATGAATGGCAGTACGATCCCCATCTGCCATTTTATCGAACTCGTCAATGCAACATACACCTTGATCGGCCAAGACTAGAGCTCCTCCCTCCAACATCATTTCTCCAGTCAGAGGATCTTTCATAACAGCGGCAGTCAGACCTACTCCAGATGAACCTCTTCCAGTTGTGTACTGACCTAAATAAATAAATTACTAATGATTTTTAAACAAAAACAAAAAAAAGGTATAAAAACTCATTTAAACTTTACGTGATTGCTATACTATCTTAATTAAATACTTCATTTGTTTTAATAATTAATTGGATTGTAAAAAATATGTCAATTCTGTAAAATACGAAATAAATTCAAAAAATCATATTACTTAAGATGTACCACAAACACAAAGTAGACAGTTAAACATTTAAAGGGTTTACGTTTTTTTTTTACCACAACTAAATATTTAAAGTATTTAAAGTTTTTTAAGCCCTTTTTAAGGTATCAAAATAAAAATTTACTTTCAGGAAAGAAAGACATGTGCAGTACTGGCAACCTTCACCACATCCTCGTTTACAAACTGTTGACTGTTTAGCGCTTATGTTTTAGGTAGAGGACAAGAGGAACACGAACTGGGACACTCGACTCAGATGGTGCATTCCATTTTTACTTACTTCTTGGAGCTAAACGATCGATATAACCCAACAACTGTGACTTAGCAACACCGGGATCTCCCATCAAGCAGATGTTGATGTTACCCCTGATTTTCATACCATCTGGCCTCTTGTCGACACCACCGACCAATAATAGCAGCAGCGCCTTTTTAACATCTAAATGACCGTAAATTTCCGGCGCCAAGGACAACGCCAGTTTCGTGTAAAAATCGTCCTCCGTCAAACTCTGCAGCTCCTCGGCGGTGAGTGATGTCGACGAGTTCTCATCCTCTGCAGCCTTATTCAAAGAAACTACCCTCTGGAAATTTTATAAAATTAAACATACAGAAATTTTTAATGTAAAGTAATATTTTATAAAATATATATAATTACGTGTGCTTCTAAGTAGGTTTCAGATAACAATCCACCGGATATCTGTCTGTATCCAGTCCTGATTAAAGGTAAAAACACTCCTGTCACAGCCACGTGATCACCGGGAAGTGCTTGTCGGGTAACTTCACCTCGGCAAAATATTGTTAAGGAACGTGGAATGTGACCTACTGGTACTTGATCACTCTAAAAAAAAATTAATAATAATAAAAACAAGTTGAGATTATTATAAATCTACTTGAGTTTATGCAAAGTATTTTCAATCAATACTTTAAATTAATGATCACATTTACTTACTTAATTCAACCCAAATAGATTTACATTACAATACAATTAGATTGTTTGTTGTTTCACTTGTTTAACTGACAATTTAGTTAATAAAAAAATCGTATTTACTTACTTGTTCCTGTATACGTATCTCTTGGAATTTGATGAATTTTGATCCTCTCGATTGCAGGTACAACCTTCCGCCGGATTTATTTGTACGACACGCCTCGCTGGGACACATGGTGATGGGCATAAAGCTCAACGAGTTCACTGGCTGGTAAGTCTCGGAACCGCACTGATCGCATGTGTACGTCGCCACGCACATCATGGGTTTAACCTCCGTCGACCTGGTTACAATTCCACGGACTGTGACCAGTTTTCCGATTTGTTCCGCCTTAACATCTCTGACCGGCAGTGTTTTCACTAGGTTACTGTCTTTAAAATATACTTCACTGTAACAAAATAAAGTCAAAATTAAAAATAAATCATCGATACTTGTTCTGCTACTCTCTTGATGGAACCAAATTTTCAAATTAGGAGAAGTAAAACTCTTTATAAAGAAATGGAACATAACTAGAGTTTTACTTCTCCTAATTTGAAAAATAAATCATTTAATGAATGAATGAATAAATAAATGTAATCATAAACAGCCAAAAAAATTATCTCTAAAAAAGGGGACACAAAATCTGAACAAAAGTAAATAAAGAAGATTCCTGATGTCAAAGATGAGACCCCAACATCAGAGAAAAGAAAGGGTTGGAGTGGAAGAACATATTTAATTATGAACTCTGCCCGTGCTTCTTTCTCCCAAAATTTTATGTACATTTTTATTTTTATTTATTTGTTTACATGTATTTGTCAAGAAATGAGACCAAAGATAAATAAATAAATAAATAAAACACAAGAAAATAAATAAATATCACTGTAATATTAATAAAAATAATAGTATAATTTTCAAGTAATGTTATTTAATAGTAATTTGGTAATTGTTTGATAAAGATTAAATAATAAATATTATATTTAATCTAATAATAGTTACTTACAATCTCCTCATCAATTCTTGTGGGAACTTATTGTGGGCCTCCCTGGTCTCGTTGGGCTGTCGCATCCTGTTCTCCATCATCTGTCGGTGCTCGATGTAAACATCCAAGGAATCTTTCGCGATCACGTCTTTCTCCTTGAACGTGGGCAGCAGCTCTTGCACGATATCGCTCACCATGTTCGTGTACCGCCTGGTGTTGTCTTTTATGGACGCGGCCAGCTCCTCGTTGAAATCGTGCACATCGTCCAGCTCCACGTACATAGCCACCTGTTCCCTGTGCGCTATCTTCGTCAACTGTGCCGAGTACTTGAAGTTTTTCGAGCCGGAAACATCTTGCGTACAGTATTCCACCAAGAAAGTCTTCATCAACTCTAAATTTCACATTTATCGACATCAGTATTATTAATCGTAATTTCTGTTAGTTGATGTTTAAATAATAACAATATTAAATATATTATAATAATAATAATCTTTAATTAGCAATGATAACAACATTACGAAAACTGTATAAAAAAATTTTAAATTACAGACAAAATATGTAATGACTAATAATTTTTAATATTGTTAGTGTAATCCATGTTACTTAGTCTATAATAATGTAAATCAAAAATATAAGACGTACTAAATATACTGATAAGTATGTCTTACATTTTTAATTTACATTAATAATTAAATGTACTCTTAAAATTCAACAAGTACAATAATAATTTTTACTTAAGTTAAAAAAATTTTGTTTTACAATAACAACTGATTTTTATGATTAGTAAGTCATGAAAATATTAACAAAAACAATAAAACAATTCTTATTAGTGAGGTTAGTTTTCTGCTACTTTCTTTTGCAATGATGGTTCCAGTTTGTAGGTAAGTTATTACGTACCTCTATCTTTATCGTAATCTCTCCTCGACATTTTCGTCGTGTTTCTGCAGCACTTTAAACTATAAACCGGAACTGTTTGGATTTATCGTACGGAAAATGTAATGTAACGTAACCGTTTGCGAGGGAACCTTTATTTTGGCGGCAAATGGTAGTACGCGTCCTCTTTTATGATTGGCCCTCGCCCTACCACGTGCAGCATCTGTTCGCAGTGTTCACAACTGTAAAAACGTATATTTCCTGCGGGGTGTTAATAATTTTGCAGGATTGTTCTACAATTGCGTTGGTAGTATATTTGCGGGAAATATTTAAAATTAATCGTGTTTAATATTAATAATTAAAAATCACAAAATAAAATTTATCTACTTAACTGCAGAGAATATCTAATGCAACGGTCTTGCAGTATTACCCAATAATTTTAGTTTTTGTTAATTGAATAAGATTAAAATGTATTATTTGATTAAAACACTCTAAAAGCATAAGCTATTGTTAATATATTTTAAACCTCAATATCCAGTTACAATGTGATGGAAGTTATGTTAGACAGTGTTAATATTTATGCAAACAATTCAGAAAATATCTTGAATTGTGAATAAGGAGACACAATGACTTTGTTTTACCACTTTTTCTTTTTAGTGAATTACAAATTTAAAGGAATAAAAACAGCTTGTATTTTAATCAATTAAAACTTTCAGTATGGTTCAAATATATTTTATAATAAAAGGCTACATATTTACTTATTTAATTTTGTGATCCATCTTTAACTAATTTTTATTATTTAAAAATACTTTATTATGAAATTCTTTAATATGTATCTATTTGTCGCATGTTTTTATATATATTCTGTTATATTTAGAAAAATATTTCGTTCATTTTCATACCTAAATATCTCTGGGTATAAATAATGTGGATTTCATCATCAACAACTTTAATAAAAAAAAAATTCCTTGTATAAAATTTAATAAATCTCATGTTATATATATATATATCGTATTAAAAAATTGTACATATATTTTCAAAAGTGCTCGCTTTTCCTCAGCTTCGGAACTTGCAGTATGTAATCGTCAAAAGGTTTGCAAACGTTGAAAGTAACACAGTCCAGCACCCACTTGACCTCCACGCATGTTATCCCTTCGTATCGCAGTGCTTCACCAACGCAAATCGACGCCCCTCGTCCACTGTTAACTACAGTACCTTTCCCCAAAGTGATTAATTCTTCTAGATCTGAACACCTGGGATTCGTTGATCTGGCCACGTATATCGGACCGCAATTTGCAAACACGTCCATCGAGTAATGTGAACCAAAAGTTTGTCGTTCGATTCTGCATTGCTAAAAAATAATAGTAATTATTTTGAGAAAAGAATTTTAATATACAGAACAGTTTTTTAATCAATCGTGATATAAATAATTATAATGAACTGACTGACGAGGCACTTAGTTGAAAATTGCAAAACAATTTTACAATTAAGATTAAATAAATAATTATAGTATAATTTAAATTGGTTGATTGACTTAAAGAAGATCAAATTAATTTGACGAATAAAGCACTAAAATGAAGAAAGGTTATTAGTGCTTTTTTCGTCAAATAGTATAATTTAATTTACCTGCACAGCTGGAGAAAAACTAATCAATTCATAATCCTCTTCTGGCAACCACTTACCACTTTCTAACGAAGTGTACAGCTGAAAAATTAAATTATTAAAACTTCATCACCACATAATAGCAGCAAATCAACATACCCACTCGGCCCTTAAGACCCAAATACCCCTAGCGATCGCCCTCAAAACATTAATCGTCCTACCAATTTCAGCGACAATTAAATGCGTCGTACGATCAGTAACGTCATTTTCAACAACGAAATGCCCCAGTTTCTTCACAATCTGTTGAAAGACTTGTACGTCATTCCTGTGAAACCGTGTGCACACAATCGACGGACGTTTCAACCTAACTGCTTTCATCCCCTTCTTCGGCGTCGGGGTTTGTTTGGGCATGAAATCCATAGTGCTCCTCCGGTTCAATTGCGGTTTGATCGGTAACGAATCTTTGTGAGCTTTTTGCGAGCGCGGCGTTTTCTTTTCGACAAATTCTTTAATCAAATCCTTCTGTTCGTCCAATTGTGAATCTATCTGCACTACCTTTTTCTTACTTTTTTTAACCTTCGACGTTTTCTCCATAGTTTTCAAGATATCCCTCATCACCTCTTCATCATCATCATCAGAGCTATTTGATCGTGGCGAAAGTAACTTATTTTCAATTAATGTTTTCGATCTTGCTGTTAAAAGTATTGGGGTGATGGGTACACTAATAGTTTTGTTTTCTTTTCTAGCCAATTCTTCTTTCTCGACCTGCTCAATCAATTCAAGCTGTAATAAATCACTGTAGCTATTATTTGGATTATACAACTTCCTCTTTTTTTTCCCAGAATCACCAGATTTTGATTTTCCTGAACCCTCGACATTTTCCAAATTCTGTTGCCCAGGACAAGAGTTTTCATCAGAGCTGGACGGTACTTTTTTATTAATGGGCGTCGTTTTTCGCAATACTCTAACACTCTTCCTGGTACTGATCACATTTTCTTTCCCCGGATTAGAGTTTTCATCAGAGCCGGATATTCTTTTCACCGGACTACTTTCCTCGTCGCCAGTAACATGGTGCCTTTTTGGAATATTAACTCTCTTGCTCTCACCTAAAATATTATTGTTTTTTACATCGACTGTTGTTTTCGTTTTTCTGCGACCTCGAACCGCTGTGGTGGACACGTTTAGGAGTTCGTTCGATGTGTTCGATGATTCCAAGTGTGTAATCAGGTTGGTGATGGAATCGCTGTTGTTTATTTTCTCGGGAGGTGAAAATGATGACTTACGGATGGGATCTGTTTGTGAGGAGGAGGATAGGACTAGCGGGGATAATTCTACACTGTTGAGGCTCTTTTTTGCAGACGAGGTGTCGGAGATGCGCAACGATGAGAGATGACCTTCTGTAGATGTCGTTGATATTCGGGTTTCTGTTTCCTTCTCCGTTAAGCTGTCTCCAATGGGGGCCGCATCATCGGTAAGTATTGATAAATTTATTGACTGGAAATGATATAGAATGTAAAACATTATAACATAAATACATATATTAGCACATTACTTTATTTAAAATTATAATCTTACCTCATCAGGTATCTTAAAACCATCCTTATCCAGATTGATCTTAGCTTTTCTCGGCTTCCTCCGCGTAACAAACACCCCTAACTCTTCAGAAACGTTTGTGGTAATCGATTCCAGCGATACTTTCCTTGCATTAGACTCTAAACTTTGACGCGCGTTATTCTCTTTATTCTGAATATTCTTTGTTGAATCTACAAGACTAACATCGGCCTGTTGCACCGTTTGTAACGGTTGCACAGTGCGGCGTTTATTCTTTTCATCGGCTTTGTATAATGAACGACGCACATTACTTGTAACCTTTTCTTCAGTTAATAAATCATCGTTTGTGTGCGTTTCATCCGGTTTATACATAGAACTGCGAGTTTTCCTTGTCGTTTCTGCATCCTCATCATCAGTGAGGTTAAGGATTTCTTTAAAATTATTAATACTGTATAAAGTACGTCGTTTTTTCTTATTTACGCTATTACTCAGTACGTTATTTGATTCAACATTATCGTCTTTTGTTTTTCCCGTATCATCATCTTCTTTAGACGGTATGGCCGAAATAACATTAACTTTAACTTTTGACTTTCTGTTTTTATTACTTTTAGCGGGAATTAAATCTGATTTATTTTCAGAGGGAGTATTCTCATCATCGGTGAGATTGAGGATTTCTTTGAATTGATTAATGCTGTATAAAGTACGTCGTTTTTTCTTATTAACACTACTATTCGGCGCATTTAATTCCTCATCATTATCTTTTGTTTTACTGCTATTATCATCTTCTTTAGACGGTGTGGCCGAAACATTACTAACTTTTGACTTTCTGTTATTTTTTGTACTAGATATTGAGTGTGATTTACTTCCAGATGAAATATTCTCTTTATTTTTATTAATGCGAGGAGTATTTTTTGATTTTTCAGTCAGAATGTTTAACGTACTAATTTTATCTGGTTGTGATGGTTTCGAAGAATCACTTGAACTACGCAGGTGTTCAGAATCATCGCTTGAAAACGTTCCTCGAGATTTTCTGTATGAATACCCGTTAACCACCCCACAATCAGATTCTGCATCACTCTCCGGCAACACCATACTATCGGGTGTTTTCCGGCGCGACGCCAACCAACTGGAAGTCTTGGAGGTAAAAGACGTCACCTCCATATCCTGGCTGTTTGGTATGAAATCGTCGGAGGATGTCGTCGATGATGGAAGGGTTCTCAAGTTGCTGAGTTGGGAGAGGAGTGCGATTTGATTTTGTTGGCTGGAAAGAGTTTTTTGGGAAAGGGCGTCGTTATTAGTGACAGTTTTGCGCATTTCTTCTTTGACTACGTCGGTGTATTCGTTCTGTAGCTTTTCGCAGATTAGGGTGACATTGTTGTCGTAATTGGCCGTCCCCAATGCGGGATAACTGCGTTCGGGGGCTCGACATCCTGTAGTACGTATGGTTTCCAACCACAGGACTGACACCAGGTGTTTTTTCATTAGCTTAGCTTTTTGATAGGTAAGAAAAGATCCATCCTGAAATATATACATAATAATTACTTTAATATCTTTAAGATAAAAAATATGCTGTAAAATTTATATCAATTATAATTATTCTGTTGAAATATCACTTAATTGAAACAGTTATATGCGAAATGTACATTTCGGGCAATACACTACATTTAGCAGTAAAAAAATAAAAACTGCATTATGTTCTGCTGAAATACACAAATCAGTGTATAGAAGGATTAGTTAATAATATAGATATAGATAAATAAAAATCGGATAGGTTAACAGCAAAGAGATTAATGCTTAATTTTTGTAATAGGTAAGTATAACACTACGAATAACTACGTAAAAAATACATTTTTACATATAACAAACTACTACTACTAAATAACTGAACGAACCTTACATTTTGCTGATTAAACATGTAAATTATGAAACATTTAAATAACTACTGACAGATTTCCATAAATAATGCATTAGTAATTACTCACCTAAAGCAATAATTGCATTATTTATTGACATTACTAAAATCTAGAACATATAGTACTAAAAAGAGGTGCGTGTATTAAGGTACAATAGAATAGATTGGGGAAGTGCAGTAGTATATCACAGGTTTATCCATACATACCGCTTCATAAGTTGCTTACTGATAGCTTATCCCAATAATTATTTCTTGTTTACCAAAATAAAACAATCTAAAACATAATTAACACAATGAGGATTTAACTTTGTGAACTTAAACTAAAAAAAGCATAAATTGACTCAAATAAGTTGCTTTTATAGGCAACTAAAAGAAGTCTATACTTTTCAATTACTCTTGTAAAACCAACATTTTACAGTCTCTACACATCATTATAAAGTAACTTACAGTAATCCATAAACTAATTCCGATTCTAAATATTTTAGTATCTCAGGGAGTCCGAAGTAGTTCAGGTAAAATACCCTTCACTGAGATAGCCAATCTGTAGCCACGAAGCACACTTACGCATATTTTATTGTCTTGTGTGATAACAACAAAGTGTATTTTATTAATCTTCCTGATCTAAATATTATTATATTAAATCGTATTGAAAACGTCAACCCTTTCTTCACAAATTTGTTTTTATTAACTAAATGTACATTTCGAATACAAGATGTAAATATTATTATTAATCATACCCTAAAATTGATGAATACAAATATAGTATCGACAAATAACATACATTCCGATTAAAATGATTGCAAATAATTATTTGGCATAACAAATGAATTTAACTTTGGGGTAGAAAAACCATTAGGGTCAATGTATCTTAGGATAAGGTTCTCAATCAAAGAAACGACTTCTAATGCTTTAGAGTGATGGGGGCGGCAAGGCAATCCTTTAACGTAACATACTCATTTACACACACAAAACTACAACAAAAGACTACAGTATTGATAATCAATTATTAATACTACTACTATTGATCATTTGATAATTAAACTATTTTGGTATTAACTAAAAATCTCTTGAGAAATTAAAATGTTTTGAATGAATTAAGTAAATAAACTCACCTTAAATATAACATGTGTAACATCTCTAGTAAACGTATCCACAACAGTAGCCCCCATATTCCTCAACAAAGCCTTCACTCCGTCAGACCTGTCCTCGTTCCTGCTCCTCACTTCTACAAACGCGACGACATTCTCCAGCAGTCTTTCGAACGGCACCAACGGTTTCGGCGAAGGAGAGTGCGTGCGTTCGCTGCAGCTACTCCCCGAGTCCGACTTCTCGCGCATCTCGAGCGCCCTGCGTCGCAGGAGAGCCGTAGGACTCTCCATCGCGTACCTTCGCTTGAATTTATCCACCGGACTCTGGCACACAGCGTTCATCATCTGTTTCCGTTTCTCCTTCTGCTTGTACTCCTCGATCGCCTCCTTCTCGGTGTTTATCAGCTCCATGACCATGGCCCGTTTCACGGGGTCGTTCATGAGGGTCTCGAAGAGGGTGGCATTGGGGTCCCTCGGCTCGTCCGTCTCATCGCCGCGCAGCGAAAACTCCGTCTTCCTCGATTTGTTCTTGGCGCGGACCTTCTCCGTCGCGGTGAACGATATCGAATTCCGCCGCATCTTATCACTTTTCTATTCAGTTTTCTTGCAATCACATTTAAACTAGTTCAAACTTTGAGTCATAATTGGAGCGAGCAGCTGTTCGCAGTATTGACAACTGCAGGAAAATTAATAACCTTAAAAATGTTTAATTTTGAATTAAACGAATGCAAGTTTTAATGAAAATTGTAACTGTATGAATTATTTTAATATTAAAAATAATTTATTAATAAAAAAACACAACGGATATTGAGTTGCAACGTTTAAAAAGATTTGTAGTTAACTTCATTTTAGAGGGAAATTGTTTGTTGTTAAAATTATATACAGGGTGATCATAAATAAGATTCGATGTTTAGGCAACCAAACAAGCATAATAATTTCAATTCAAATTTAAACTTTTAAAATTAATATTAGTCCAAATTTGAGGCTGTTTTTATAACACTTAAAGGTTTGGTAGTGCTAGTAATTCGATTACTATTTCTTTAAAATGAAGAGGATATTCTTAAACAAAGAATAAGACTGATAAATCAGTAAATGTAATTTTTTTTGTACTTAATTAGTTTTTTTATCGATAACGCTGAACATCTAGCTATTTTTTTAATATAATATTGCCTGAATATTAAAAAAAAAATCCAGCAATCACCCTAATTAATGAGTGTAATTGTTGCTATGAAAAAAACCGTTACTATGTACTAATTTATGAATTTCGGTGTGGAACGTTTTACTTATTTATTTTTTTTTTAAATATTCCGTCCCTTTACAACAGTAATGTTCTTTCAAGATGAACACAAACAGAGCAAATTCAAAGCAAGTCTATTCAGTCTTCGGTAACGCTCAACTGAACTCTAACTTTCACCCCCGAAACGTCATTGCCCTAACAAAAATTTATGACAACGTAAGTTCAAATATTAACATTTTTAAAGTTAAAAATATTAGAAGCGTTAAAATGTTGTTTTATAGCGTTTAATTAGTTGTTATTAAATCAGGAAGATTAGATTAACGTATCAAAAAGTAAAGACACATTGTAATAAATGTATTAACTTGATATAACTAATGTCATTTATTATTAGCCAAAGTAAACAATTATTTTTTAATTTTAATAACTGTCTGCGAAGGATTTTTCACTTTGTGAATTTAAAAACATATTTCTCTCACACACTTTATTAAAACTTTTCTCAACGGCGCAATATGCAAATCTTAATAGAATTTTGCGTGAATATAAAAATATATCTCTTCAGACCAATATATTTTGAATTAAATGAATTTTTAGATTTTTCTTATTGGAATAAAACACTGTCCAAATTTATTTCCGCAACACAACTTCTTTTTTTAAATATTTTCAAACGGTGCGCATGCGCCCCACTGCCGATTTGAACGAAGCGTATCAAGGGGGCGCCATTACAGCGTCGTTTGGCGGTTACACGAGTGTTGTTGTTCGTTTTTGATTTTGTGAAATGAATAATAGCCAAAATGAGTGCAAATACCGAAGCGACGAAAAAAATCCGTTCAATTTTCCAGGAAATACAGTACAACAGGCTGACCCACCAAAGGAACACCGCCACCCTCATATCGCTTTATGATGCTGTGAGTTTTGGACATAACCTGTCGTTACAAACAGTTTAATAATACCAAGGGGATTCATATTTAAATTAACTTATTTACACGATCAGTTAGGCAGTTATTTGTTTTGTAATTTGTTCAAATGTTTTATACTTTTCTTGAATTTTTTTTTTTTAACTTCATTTGTTTTTTAATGCCGTATTTACATATCTATGACCTAATTGAATATAGTTCTAGTAATTAAGGATTGTTATCAAAGTGTAGAGTATAAATTGTTGACCTGTTTTTATAGATTCCGTTTGAGGATTTCATACGGGTTTTTATGAACTGTATCCGTATTATGTTTGGCTACTCCACCGAGAATGGTAACGTTCTCAGTTGTATGAAATTCGTTTCCGGTTTTGTTACCAAGATTGCGGAGAGGGACGATGCGAAGAAGGACAGTGAAGAGGACCCCACACATCCTCTCCTAAGAAGGGTGATTATTGAAGTTTTAAAAGTAAGCATCTACTATCTAAAAATACTAAAACTAAAATTAAAAAAAACAAAAAGGCAATGTAATATAAATTGCTATCTATCTTTTAAATATAAAGCTAAAAGGTATTTTTAAAAAACACGATAAATAATTTAATTATTTAATCTTACTCCTTTTTATCTTTCGGTGTAAGGCGATGGTGAATAATAAAATTTCTTATTCTAGTATCATAGCCGGGACGATTTTAAATTAAGGTACCACGCTTGCAACCTTATAACACTCCTGCTGGACAGTATAGACGAAAATGCCAATTTGGATAATGATTTATGTGATGAAATTCAAGAAGCTATGCTTGATAGAATTCATGTAAGTTGTTAAAATTAAAGTTTAGAAGAAATTTTATTTATAAAATAAATGTGATTAAATAATTAATTAATATTATAATATTTATAAATATAGGATCCAAAAGCGATCATACGAGAAAAGGCCATCGAGGCGCTTCAGAGACTTCAGGACCCCTGCAACAAAGAGTGTCCCGTTATATCGGCGTACCTGGACAGTTTCAGGGACGTGAATCCGGTGAACAGGGCGGCCGTCATTAAGGTGGTGGCCCCTTACGGGCTGTCGTTGTCCAAAATCGTCGAATCAGTGCACGACGTGGACCCCAAGGTCAGGCTGCAGGCCTTCCTGAAGCTCTCCCAGCTGAAGCCGAACTGCCTCAAGATCATCGAGAGGCAGGCGGTGCTGCAGAGCGGCTTCGACGAGCTCAACAAACCGGCGAGCAAAGTGTTCCGCGAAATGCTCATCCCCAAGTGGCTCTCGGCCTACGAGGGGAACTATCTGCTCCTGCTGAAGGCCATCAAGCTGGACGCCGACGAGCAGGACATTGAAAACACCGACGAGATCAGCAATAAAATTATGGAGGTGTTTTTAAAGTGAGTATTACACAAAACAATAGAATAAAAAAATACAAGATTTCAATTTTTAACTACTTAGCAATTGTTTTTGTATATTTTTTCAGAAGTAAAAATTGAAAATTACACTCAATTAGACTTTTGGAGAGATTTTTTCAAATTTTAACTAACTGGTTTAATCAAATTTGATCTAAATCTAAACGAAAGTTTTAACTCCGCAAATATAAAAGTCAATTATGTTGTTTTATTCTATTTTTATGTTTATTTCACCAGAAATTTTGTGGTCTTTTTGTATTATAAAATGTATTAAAGTCCTTTAGTTCTTTGTAGAAACTTAAATTATTAGTTGAATTGATTATTAATGTTTTTCTTTTTAGAACACATACAATACAAGATTTATTAAACTACCTGCCATTAAACGAAGACAAATTAATTCCGTACGATAAACTATTAACCGAAGTGGGGTTATTTTGGAACATAATGTTACAGACTCTCAGCAAGAAGTTGGACACTGAGGATACTGTTGTAATAGTTCCGGATTTGCTACCATTCTGTAAATATATAGATGAGTATGTGCAACAATTGGATTATTATTATTATAAATTATTAAACATTATTATCAAATTTTAGGTATATAACAGAGAAAAACAATAAAGAAATGGAGGTGTGGCAGTTTCTCGAATATCAGTTTATATTATTGAAACTCTTTGATATGGTCCGAACGTTTGATTTATCCGACGAGGTAAAAACTTTTCATAATTTATAGTAATAACGATAATAATTTGTAAAAAAATTTTAGGCCGGTAGAAAAGTACTGTATCAATTGGTCACAGAAACTCTGTTGAAGCGTAGTTTGGGAAAACCCGTGACGAGCATGTTGCTATCAATTTTGGAAAAACTAAATCCCGATCTGGACTCTTTAATCGGGGAGGTGATTGATATTATAAGGAACATACTGGATCCCATCGTTGAAGCCCAACCGACGAAAGAATGCTTACGCGAGTATAATTTTAAGGTAAATTTTAAAATTAAATTAATAAAATACTGACCCAGTAACAGTTTTTAAATGTATTTAAATTAAGTGAACTAATATCGTATATTAGTAAATTAATTGGATGAGTTACGTGAAGATAAATTTGATAAAGCACTAAAAACCTTTCTTCAGTGCTTTATTTTATAATAATGCTTATATTTATATACATAATAAATTATTTTTTTTCGTTGTGTTTAATAATTTCTAGTTAGCAGAACTGGATTTAAAAATTAATATACTACACGAGGAAATAGAGGAGGCGATTGTCAAGCGTGATATGAAAGTTGCGTATCAAAGTCAGGAGGAGCTGAAGGTTTTGAAAGCCGAGAAGGCCGAGTTGCAATCGAAATTGGGCGAAACCAAGCAGGAGAAGCAGCACACCAACGATCCGGCCCAGAAATGCAAGACCTTCGACATACTCAACTCTTTGCTGGAGCTGGAAAGTCTCACCAAGCTCAGTAACGAGCTGAAGTTGTTTAGGAAGGAGGTGCTGACGGAAATGGAAACCTTTACGGATATCGAGCATCACAAACGTGCGTTCAAGACCTGTTGTTTGTACTCGTTGCTCGACAGGGAGTGCACGCAGGAGTATTTGAAATTTATTTATTCACCTGTAAGTAATGTTGTTGCGAAAAGTAAATTATTTATACATTTTATTAATGAATACACAGATTTTGGTGTACCGTACAATGCCAGAATTAGCCGTGGTTACACTGCAAAGATCCATGATGACGATTTGCGACCTGTTGTGCCTGTACGGGCCGCAATTCTTTAAATCGGATGAATGTGATAACACCTCGAGCACAATGGTGAGCAAGAGGAAACTCTACAACCCTGATCTAGAAGAGAATGAAACGGTGAATCAGTCGCAGTGCTCGGCGGAGTTTTTAATCGAAATCTTCATTTCCATGCTCGCCAGTGATGTACGTACTAATGATTTAAAGTACAGTCTTTTGTTTATTTTTAAATTTTTAGGTGCACGAGATTAAAGAGACAGCTTGCAAAGTGCTGGCGCGGTTAGTGTACGCGGGAGTCTGCACCACCAGCGGCTTATTTACGCGCGTCTTAATAGAGTGGTGTAATCCTGTCAATCTGGTCAATCCGAACATACAGACGATGCTAGGGGTGGCGATGTTCAATTACGCTTACCAATTCCAGGACAGTCAGGTGGTAATCGAAAATGCGGTCATACCTGCTCTTAATATCATTGGTAATGCGCCCAAGACTAGTCCGTTGGCTGATATCAATGTCGATCATGTTATTAAGTTTATGTGTAATCTCACCAGACCTTTAAATCCTAATGTAAGTTATTTAACAACTTTTTAATAGATTCAAATTCGTAATGGATACAAATCTATTAACAAAATTGACATATAAAATAACTTGTAATCACTTTCTCCACCGATTACAAGTAATTTTATCAAACAACATATTAAATTTTTTGTAATTAAACTTATTGAAATAGGAATTATTACTATTCTAGAGTATTGCAAATACCCATAAAAACCTGGCTTATATGTTGTGTAAGGCACTTGATAAAAATTTGGAAAGTAAATGTGCCATCATTTGGGTGAAGATGATTTTATCCCTTGAACTGCCTCAAAACGATACAAAAACCTTTGAGGAATTAAAAACTCAAATTGAAGATTTACTAGAGGTGAGTTTATATACAGTTTTACAAAACAAATCACTAAATTAATAAATATCTGTATTTCAGGATGTAAAGAACAGCGCTGTAAGGAACAAACTGAGAAAGTATCACGGGAAACTCACCCTAAAACTAAAACAAGAAACGGAAATATTGTCCGAGATGAACTCCGACGTCAATTCGAGTTCAAATTTATTACAGCAAGAAGATCGTGATAAATCTGACAAGAGATTGGCCAGTGAGTCGGACACCGAACGTTCACCGATTAACCCGAAGAAAAAGACGAAATTAAGCGGTGAAAATGAAATAGATGCAGACGACGCGAATGCAAGGAATTCGGTGAAACGTGCTTTAAACAATAGCGCTTCGTCGCAGGAGGAGAGCGAGAGTGACACGAAGCAAATGGAAAAGAGGCAGAAACTGCAGGATTTCATAAGTTCCGGAAAGGAGCTACAAGTTGTCCTTCATCCTCACAATATCGATGACGTTATAAATAAAAGCACAATTAGCGAGCATGATAAGGAAAACATGGTGCAGGGAACCAAAAATAATAAAAATGGGGCTAATATACTGTAAGTAAATAATAATTTAATTTATTATTAAAATTAAAGTAAAACGCTTTGTAATTTCCTTTTAATTTAATAGTGATAACTTCACACAACTCAAATCAAACCGTGAAAATTAAAGTACATATTTATTCTTGTATATTATAATATTAAGAGAATCAATGTGGTTTTTTAATTTAGAAATTTATTTTTAAGGCAAAATATAGTACTTAAATCAAGCTGGCCTATTGAGCCCCCCGCCAAAAAGGATAGTCAGCCGTCCCGTAAGGAATCTCCGAGCAGAAATAATGGTGGTTTTTCTAAAAATAAATCGAACGACAACACTTCCGATACCAATCTATCTTCATCGACGATTGATAGGGGTAAGGTAAATAAAAAACGAAAGAAAAAGCTGAAGAAAGCAAAGAGAATAGAAGAAAAGAATAATGATGATAGTGCTGGTACATCATCGGATGAAGATAAGAAAAGAAATTCGAAAGAAAAAGTGAGTGATAACAAAAATAATCCAGAAATGGTGAAGGAGGATGAAAAGAAGCAAACTCATAACGAAAAAAACCAAGATAAAAGGTCGATTGGTAATGATGATATATCGGATAAACCGAAGAGAATTTCAGGTGTAAATAACAAACCAGAAATTGTAAATAAAGTCAGGAAAATATCGACTAGATCTTTATCTAGGGATAGTAATAACCTACACCAGAAATCCGTGAAAAGGAGTAGAAAAAAACAGTCTGATAAGGAAGAGAAAAAATCCAGCAAGTCTATAAAAAGCAGTGATATTACATCATCTGAAGAGGAAAGAAAGAAACCTAAGTTGTTTGAAAATGTAGATAAAAGGAAAGGAATTGAAACTAAAAACTCATCTAGAGAGATTATTAAAATAAATAATAAACAACAAGAAGGAAAAACAAGGTTATCTAATTATAGCAACGATGTCACGTCAGAAAATAATCATAATGACGACAGAGGAGGGAAAAAAGTATCTAAAAATGTAAGCATAGTGATCAAAAGTGATGTTAAGAAAAAACCAAATAAACACAATCGATCTGTAAGAAATGACATGACTGTTATTAAATATAGGAAGGAGAAAAACGTGGGCAGTTCTGATAGAAAAACTCGATCGTCGTTAGGAAGTGAAGTGGATAAGGCGAATAATTTGAATAATAGTCGACAATTATTAGTAGAAAATGCAATAGAGAATAGGAGACGTAAGAAAAAAGCTGATAAAAGCGGGGAAACGACCACTGCATCATCGTCATCTGGGGAAAATAGAAATAAAACAGATCGATCTCCCAGAAATAAAAGTAGGAAAATTGAATCTTCAAAAGTACCTGATTCGAAAAAACAACGTTCATTAAGACGTGGTAAAGATGAGAAAGAAAAAGAATCTATAGAAAATGTTGAATTAAGAAATTCAAGTGACTTAAAAATGAATAGAAATCATAAAAGCCTTAATTCATCTATTATCACTAGGCAGAAAGATAAACAAGATAAAAACGATGTGTCGATTAGAGATGATCGAAATAAACGAAATACAATAAATAAGAAAATCGTCAATTCGTCTCCAAATTTTTCAAAAATAAGAACATCGACACCAAGGAGCCAATTTAAAGGACTCAATGGGCTTTCTGAGAGTGGTAATATTAACCGTAGATTCAGCAGGAATGCAGTGAAGGAAAAAGAAACGTCAAAGAGGAGGTTAGAATATCCATCGAAATCATCAGAAAACGAAAACGCTGTTGACTCTGCTAGTAAGTTTTGGCAACGAATTAAAAAACGACTAACGATTTCTTTGAACCATCAAATTAATTATGATTGCGTTGCCGCAGATAGGAGATCACGAGCTTCGGATAGCGGGAGCAAAAGTGTAGCCGTTAGTAGGGAGCGTGAAGTTAGATCAAGGAGAAGGGTTGAGGATGGAGGAACGTTAAAATCGGATCGAAGAAAGAGAAAAGGCCTTGCTAGGAAGAATTTAAAACCCAGTGACGATGACGAGGAATCGACAACTAGGAATAAAGGTGATTTCGAGGATTCCAGGTATGAAATAATTTATTACACTTTTATATAAAGTTTCAACTTATGAAAACTAATACTCAATTGGTATTAAGATATTATATAATCGATAATAAAATTATAAAAATAATAATAAGATAACTTATTATATAATGCTACTCTCTTGATGGAACCAAATTGTCAAATTGGGAGAAGTAAAGAAATGGAACATAACTAAGTTTTACTTCTCTCAATTTAAGATATTATGTTTATGAAATCGTATTGAATATTTTTTAATGTATGGTATTTTTAAATTATTTCAATGATTATATTTAATGGTAATGTTATTTTAAAATTTCAGAAATGAATCACTTCTCAATACGAGTGCAGACTCTTTAAGAAACGTTAAGGTAGAAATTAGTCGTATTGATACAGAAACGGCAAACACCCATCTGAAATTATTGCGAAAGACGGAGAGTAAGAGTGAGAGGGATAATCACTGCCGTAGCTCTGACAGGATAGCTAAACAGGTAAAATAACGTCCACATAAGTATTAATAATTAAGCTTTGTATTTAATTGAACCAGATTATATTAATAAACATGTAGAAAACAATAGATAACCATTTTAAATGTAGTGCAACACTTTGGTAATAGATGTCGCTTTCGTAGTTTTTCTGTTTAGTCGATTTTTACATATTTAAAATATGCCAAGCTTTATAAACTCGAGTTTTACTTGTTGCATTATTATTAGTAAATAAATGTATATTATTTTTAGATTAAATTTTGTACAAAGAAGAAAAGTTTGAGGTTTCATCGAAATGCGAAACGTATCATTTAAGGAATTTACAAGTTTTTATTTATACATATTTTTTTTTATATTTTAAGTCTATTGTGAATACATACATTATTTCTTTATTGCACATTTGAAATAAACATATCTCTTGTAATTTTATGTATTTATAGCAGCAGAAAGAGGACCCAAAAAATTGTTGTACATAATGATGCAAATATATTTTAAATTTTATTTTTATAACACTATTTATTTTTCTGTCCCTTTAAATTTAAGGAAAAAAAGTGTGAACAGTATTTTAATAATAAAAAGTAAGAAAAATTCATGTAATTTTATTTCCCTCTAACTGCTTGCAAATGTTTCTACTTTTTGTTATAAAGATTAATCAACACAAGTCAATTGGTAAAACTGAATTAAAAATGATGTTATTTATAGGTTAGAAAATTTTAATTATTAATTTATTGTTTTAATTCTACCCACTACCAACCATTTTGAAACCAGTCTTGCCAATAGTGTAATTCTATTTAGGTAATTTTTAATCGCTGAAAGTACTCACTCGTAGAGTATTCGTTCAGGACAAAACTGTTCATTCAGGGCTTATTACCAAGAACATACACCAACTTCGGAAGGATAATCGAAGTATTAAAACAGGTAATATCAACAAGTGTTTATTGATAAATATTTTTTGTTTATTTTATTACAATCAAAATAGAACTTAGATCCTGGATGGGTATAACATCTGAAACAAAGAAGAAAAAAAAAAGAGGCATTAGAAAAAAATCTTACAAGTTCAGACTGATTTGTTAGTGATTTCATCATTTCTCAGTAATAATTTTGTCTTTCAGATGAAATCTCAGGTTTCAAATGTCTTTAAGCATCATGGAAAATTATAATATAGTGGAACTTATTTCACAAAAAAAAATATCAATGAACAAACCAATTATTTACCTATTAAATTTTTAAAGTTGCAAATAAATTTCACACAGCAAATATTTTAGAATGTAAATAAAATTGAAGTGAGATTGGCAAATGTACACACTTTTTTTATAAACATACTATTTGACTTATTTTAACAAGTTTATTACAATTAATTATGTTGTATTCAATAGATTTTGTAAATTAATATGGTTTAATGGTTAAAGTCTAATAAAAACATTAAAGATAACATTGAAATGTGTTTGGAAATGAATGTCTGTATGTTATGTAAACAAAATTCTCGATCCTTTGTCTAATTGCAATTCCCAAGCAATTAAAAAAGCTTTCACAGGTTTACAATGTCAAACACTGCATTATACTGATAATTAATTAATCATCTGCCTGATATAATTGTGGCAGTGCAATGCATTAACAACCTGTAAAAACCCTTAACAAAAGTGCTTTATTTTCCACATGTATTATAGAATTATTATCAATAATATATATAATCTAATTACTTTTATTGCCTTATAATTATAATACAATTAAACCCTAAAATTAAATTTGACTTCTTTGCTTTAGATAAAAATACAATATTATCTTTTTGTTTTCCTTTGACTTCGTGCATTTTTAAATTTGATGAATGAATTAATGGTCACAAAAATCCTTAATCCTTTCGCTGTGCATCACACTTTGAAATTCTGCGAGCACTGTTTTTAAGCCAACGACGTTTCAAAATATCAAATATGCAGGGTAGCACACGCTCTTAGATTCCATACGTATGCAATGTATGGCGTAAATAGTCATGCTGAGCAGGAAACTATTTTAAAGCATGATGCGTAAACACTTGCTCGGAGGGTAAGAGGCATACTTTTTTTAAGAATATATACACGTAGAGCAGCGAAAGGGTTAATAAGTATTAATTAGTGCAGAATGAAATCATACTAAACATATACAATTTTTTTAACACTGAATATACATGTTTTATAATGTTATAATCAAGCATAACATGTATTAAAATAGTAAATCCCTAAACCATATGTTTAATTTGTATTTTCATAAAATTACCAACATTTTTATTGCACAAACTCGAGGTTTTTTTAATTTCTCAATAATCTAATTTGTTCCACTTGTAATATTTAGTAACTTATAAAATTGTAGATTTAGGTAAGAAAATATTACTTACAATACGAATACGATGACCCATAGCTTTGGCAGGCAAGTTCCTCTTGAATTTCGCCCTCACGGCACCGCTGGTGCCGTGCGGTCTGGTCACTTTGCCCCAGATCGCGCGTACTTTCGACTTGACGGACTTGGGTTTGCCGGGCACGCAGGTCTTGTTCTTGGCTTTGTACACGTACACGCACTTCTTGCCCACGTAAAACCAGCTCTCCTGTTTATCGCCCGTACCTTCGATCTTCAACAGGGCAGTGTTTTCGTGCTGGTTACGCAGTCCGCGTTTGTAGCCCGTGAAGATGGCCTTGGCGTACAGCCTTCCGTGCCTCTTCATCGGCCTCTTTCTGAGCGCGGGCTTGTCACCACCGGTGGCGGCGGCCGCCGCTGCCGCCGGGGCCTTCGTTTTCTTCTCCGCTTTCGGTTTAGCGTCAGCCATGGCTAAAAGAATAAAATGATTAAAAAACACTTGGTAATGTAATAACGCGAAGAAATTATCTTGAGACTTAAAGCTAATGTGTTTTTGTTTTTGCACGCAAACACGTTAAAACATAACCTGTGCGTAAACAACACACAAGTTTCATCCGAACTCATCCGGGTCGTTTTCAATTAAATCGACGGAAATCTGGCCGGAGAACTTTACCGGTGATTTAGGGCAGCGTTTCCACACCATATTTCAATTGAATTACACCACTGTAGCACAAAATTATCGGATTTTTAGAACGGAGTTGATGGAACGATACCTACCGGATGTATGTTTTGTACAAAAGAACTGAAATTGGCAGCGGGTCGAGCGGTCGTGCGGAGTGGCCAACACAACGGCATGTTTTCGACAGTGTGGCCAACTGTGGGAAATATAAATTTTTAACGTGCTACTAACATTTAGAAAAAAATGTAATAAAAAGTATAATAAAAGAAATCATCAAATAAATAGAGAAGTACAGATATATTATTTACTTCATTTATTTATAAGGAATATAACTTAATTATTTAGTTATTCAACTTTAAACAAAGCACAAATATATATTAATTGTAAAATAATGCGGATTTTAATTAAGAGAGGAAATTGTTATTAAACTTATATAAATTTTATTTTATAAACAGTACAAATTAACAGAGGTTTTTTAAATAATTTAGAAGGGAGTTACTTTTTAGATTATTTAGCTTCTATAAAGCATTTTTTATTTAAATTAATGTTTTGTAGTAGTAGTAGTGCGATCGACCACGTGGTCCTTCCGCATTATTATGAGCTAGTTACTCTAAAACATTGCCCCCATTACTCTAAAGCTCATGTAGTGCTTTTATTTGTATTCATTTCAAATTAAATTCAAAAATTGTTCTCTATTGTATTGGTAGAATTTTGTTTTCTTGACTTTTTATTAACTTTAGCTTCTATTTCAAATGAAGTGCCGAAAATAACATATTTAAATAGAACACACTTGGAATTCTGACTTTAAAATGAGTATTTTTTAAACCCTGTTGTGCTAAGTAATCTAAGCTACAATGTTTTTTTATTCTTTAGCATATTATCTATCACAAAAATCTTCTCCACTGGGATTATCAAACATTGATGAAGCCTAGTATTAAATTTACCATTTAGTGTATTATCGTGTTTATTTCTTAACCCAATAAATAATTGATTAATTTATAAAATACAAGTACGCATAAAAATATTTTAGTAGACGATAGATGTCGCTGAAGTAGCAGGTGACGATAAGTGCGCCATCTAGTTTTAATGATAATAGTTATTTCTTCAGAGTGTATCAATACAATATAATGGATAAAATCTACTATTGACCTGCTCAATTACAATAATAATAATTGTCTTTTATTTCAACAAAACATAATATATAATACAGACATTGTTAGCAACAAGCGCCATCTAGTTTTAATGACAATCGTTATTTCTTCACCTCTCAATTAAAATAAATTATGCTTTAAACTGTCTTTCGTTTATCCCAGTACATTAATCAATGACAAGCTCAAGTTAAATGCTTAATAAAGCTTCCTCTTTAAATTTGCTATTTAATGAAGCTAATCTACGCCTAATTTAATGCAATAGATTCATCAATGAATTTATCTGTCCTACAGTACAAATAATTGAGCTAACGTTCAACAAATACATTAACTAATTTGAAATATTGTCTTACTAAATTTGAACATTTTCAACATAGCACAATTATCAATTAACGATTTACCACAATAAACTATTTTTTTTAAGTGAAATATAAAGTGTGCGTCCATGATGACACATCTGAACATTGACATAGTGTAGTGCCGACCCACCTCAAAGTCCAATTTAATTTGTTATCATGATCCTGAACTTCAATTGATTAAACATACTTCAGACCTACCCCAAATTATTATTCATCGGTGTAGCGTACTCTTGACCTACCGCTACATTATGAGGTTCCAAATCTTCAAAATCAGTGGTGGTAATTTCAGGGATATAAAGGATGTGCATAAAATTACAGTCCAGTCAACTTTATATTTTAAATAACTACAAAAAAATCCTTTCAATATAAAATATAACGCCAACTGAAATCACGGTTTTACATCTAATCATCTTTGTTGTTTGTGACCTTGCCACCACGGATACGACCAGTCCTGCGGGCGGCGATGAGACCGACCTTGCGACCGGCTGACGTTCCCCTCTTGACGGTCGACGCCTTACCAATGTGTTGATGGTTACCACCACCGTGGGGATGCTCTACAGGGTTCATAGCCACACCACGCACCTTCGGCCAGCAGTTGCGCTTGGCCTTATATTTGTGGTAGGCGCGACCGGCCTTCAGGATGGGCTTGTCGATACGACCACCACCAGCAACAATACCTAAAGATAAACAAAAATTATTACCTTTATTCAATACGGTATAAAAATTAATGATTGTTAAGTTTTGTCGTCAGAATGTTTTTTTACATCAATTCTTTCAGATAATGTAGGTAAGATTGTTATATTCATCATGTTGTTATTTTGTAGCTCTAGAATGATACCATACAAACCCAATACTATGAAGGGTTAATTTATAAAATTGAGTTTTAATTTGAGGTAAGACTTTAAAGTTTAGAATTTAGAGTTATTTCTTCAGAATTTGAAGCTTATATTTTTAAATATTTTGTTTTCAGGTCAATTTTTCTTTTAATTGATTTTACATTTTGTTATAATTATTTAGAATCTAGAGTTTAGAGTTCAAAGTTTTTTTTATTTCTTTTGATGATTTCAGTTAATTTATTGCTTTTATCAATTATCAATCAATTTCTTTATTAATTCCCAACTTTTTGGGGTCACTTTTCAAGGGTGAATTTTAACAATTAGAATGGCTCCTTCAATATTTTCATTAAATTGTTTGTTGCGTCTTTTTTTTAATAATCATAAATAATTTCGTTTAATGTGCAACTGCTTTTATCGATTGTCAATTGTTTTATTCAATTATTTTAACTTTTTAAACAAAATTCAATTGTTTCGTTCTCTTAGTTAGTTGCTTTTGTCAATTGATGCTTTTATCAATTGACTTTCCTATAATTGTTTTTAATTCTCTCTGCAATTTCAACTGTTTTAAATGATCTTTATTTGTTTTATTCTATGTATAACTGATTTTAACAATAATTTCGTAATAGTAATAGGTGATTGAATATAAAAATAGCATTACCTCTTGATTTCTAGCTTTTTTGTTAAAGTAGTGACAAATTTAAAAAATTATAGAAAAATAATAAAATAAATTTAGAACTTAAAGAAAAATTAATCTGACAAATGACCCATGTCAATTTTTAGGTTAGAAAATCTAATATATTAATATAAAAATTGATAAATTTCTAACCTAGAAATCTAACAAATAGATTGGGAGACTTGATATATTTAATTTTCTAACCTAAAAATTGACATGTGACATTCATTAGATTAATTTTTGTTTATTTCAAATCCATCTCATGATTTACTAAACAAGTTTTCGGGTATTTACCTCCGTAAACTTCAAAAATAAGATAACAAAACACGATGTATACCCTTTTTAGAGCAATAAAATCATTCAAAAACTTGTCCAAACAATTCAAAAGGACATATATCCTCGGCACTTATTTAGTGCATCTAGCCCCGTTCTAAAATACTCACCAACCATTGCCCTGTTGTTGGATGGAATAACTTTCTTTGCGCCGGAAGGCAACTTAACCCTAGTTTTTTTCGTGTCGTGATTGTGAGCAATGACGGTAGCATAGTTTCCAGAAGCACGGGCCAATCGGCCACGGTCTCCAGTCTTTTCTTCCAAATTGCAAACAATGGTACCTTCAGGCATGGTGCCTACGGGTAACACATTACCTGCAAAACAAAAAGAAATTAAATAAACACATTTATTAATTATGTTAAACAAAAAGAAAATAATTCTATTAATAATAATAATAAAATAAGTTTCTAAAAGTAATAAAGCGAATCAAACAATGGAAATAAATAAATCTATTATTAATAATGATAAAAAGAAAATGAATAAATCTATTAATATGAAAAGTTCTTAAAAATTTTGATTGAATAAAATTATATTGAATTAATAAAACGTATAAATATAATATTAAAACTTTTCTTCTAGCATATTTAATGACCTTGGCAGCTAGGCCCTGTCAACCAGACACAATAATGTTGATTGATGAGTTACGTGAAGATGAAGCAATATAAAATAACTTGTAATCACTTTCACCACAGTTTATTTTTATTTTGATAAACATATATTTAGCAAAATAAAAATAAACTGTGGTGAAAGTGATTACAAGTTATTTTATATTGCTTCATCTTCAAATAATCTGTATTCGTTATGCTAATTATAAAATAAAATTTTGAAATAAATTCATTATAAGATTATATTAAATGTAGATTAAAAGTGTTATTTTATCATCAAGATGGTGGCGACTATTACTTTTATTTTAATTTTATAAGAACATACCGATCTGAAGGTTGGCCTTCTTTCCGCAGTACAAGAACTGGCCGGTGTACATGCCCTCGGGGGCGATGAACAGCTCCTTCCTGGTCTGGAACTTGTAGGTGTCCCTGAAGTGGACGACAGCGAGGGGGGCGCCACGGCCTGGATCGTGCACGATGTCCCTGACCACACCCTTGATGTAACCGTGACGTTCGGAAAAGTCTAGGGACCTCAGTTTCGGCGCTCCCTTCCTCCTCTTGGTGTGGGACTTGAAGACAGACCCCGCACCCTTACGTTGTGCACGTATAACACGTCCCATCTTTTATCTGACTAAAAGAAGAAAAAAATAAATAACAAAAGAATAACAATACACAAATATAAATAACACACTTGTAAAGAAAGGACATAATTGTTTTATTATAGAAGTAGAAGTCTTAACCTTAGATGTAAGCAATTTTATATTATACACATTGTAAAATAGCAATAACGACCATAATAAATATTATATGTTCCAGTTTCGCCCAATGATGGTTTAAAATCTGAAATCGGTCACAGTATAAATAAAATAATACCAAAATATCCACTCTATTAATTATAATTGTAATTTTAAGGTGCAATGTGTCAAATAGTTGTTGATTTTGGTCAGACTTTAAGAAGATTGGGTAGGCTTCTTTGCCACAGGCCAACAATTCAATGAAGTACACTAAAAACATGTGTATGTTCTTGAGTTTTGTGAAGATTATATTAATAATAAAAACACAGTTAAATTCCTTTCTTCACTGTTTTTAATTAGGCACGAAAAGGAATTTAAGCGCGTTTTTATTATACACTAAAAACCCCAATAATTATCACAATTATCATCGTTCACTAAATTTTAACTTATAACTAATTAATGCTGATTATTCCTTATGGAATTAATATAAAATTATTACCCAACTTCTAACTGCAAGAATTAGCCTGATCTATTGTCTAAAATTTTGAATATATTCATATACTGTAGTATTTTGTTGCTAATAAATAAATAATACACTTCCAACATTACATGAAATATATAACAACCAAATGTAATGAAAAACATAAGTTTTTGAATAAATTTCAAACTGGATTTTAATACAAAAACAAATAATACATTTGTTATATTATTTACCGTGTTTTGTAGTAAAAACGTACCTTATCAATTTAAATAAATAATAACTTTGTAACTCACCCCTAAACATACATCAAATTAATTGATTCAAACTAACTTTAGAAAAACAACAATAATTACAGCTAAATATAACTTTAAATGTTTAATCAAACATATATTAATTGTAGCATTTATAAAATGGATAAAAATTTAAGCAAATGAAAAACGTAAGCAACGTATAAACATAGAACATAACCTATAAAAATCAGGTATCTAAATTTTACTAATTTCTTCGGACACCGCGCGTCTTTTCCCCAAAATATCGGATTGAATTTGTGAACGGGGCACTTGTGTATTAATTTTCAACGCATTTCGCAGCCGATGGTTCGGAAAAACGCACATTTTCACAGATTAAAGATGTAAATCCAAAACAGACCTACCGTGCTCAGAAATGACAGTGTAAAAGGACGGCGCTGGAAATTTTCGCCTGTTTCTCTCTTCACGCGCAGTGATGCCAACGGAAGAAAAATATGAATCCCTAATGAAAGATGTATAAATTTAATTAACAGTCAATTTTTAATTATAAATTATTTAATACACTATTATGTGTAAAAATGAATTATATTACAGTGTAAATATTACATTTTTGAAAATGAAAATAAAGGTAGTTTCACAGTGTACAATTTTAAATATTCAAATTCAAATTTTATTCAACCAAAATAGATTATGATCACAATTATTGTTTATTTTTTTTTTACTTCTTTTTAGCTAAGTTGTTGTGTCCAATGGTCAACATTTTAAGTACAAGTACTTGGTTCATGCTTTCTATTTTGTTTTTTCCTTTTATATCTATTTGAACCTACTTATATTAAAAGTTTTATTTGTTTATTAATCATAAATAGTTAATTTAATGTTTAACAACTTAAATGAAGTATAAAATAATAATTAATGTTTTATTTTTCCTACTATAAAAATTATTTATTACTTAAAAAGTGTATGTTTGCTTATTTGAAACTATACTAAAAGTAAACGATTTAATGTAGAGTTATTTAAGTTTGATAATATTATTATTTTTCCCTTAGAAATGCATTTTTTGTTTAATTTATCATTGCATATAAGATTAAAATAATAACAAAGTTATCAATAAAATTTTAAATTTTTAATCCTAGGCATGTAATTTGATCTGGACGATTATTATAACAATTATAAACTTTATTTAGCGTTTTACTATACATTTTACAATTGTTTTAGTTAAACATTTGTTTAAAAAAAGTTTTATATTTGTTAATGTGTGACTGACTTTATCAGTAACTTTTATTCTATACGATTTACCGCACTGCTTCAACATCTGAGTAACTAGGTTATGTTTTAAAAGTTTTAGCGCCAAAACTGTCGTCTGTATCTGCAACATAATCCGATTTTTGTAAAATATAATTTATCAATAAGTTTCCACTTAAGTACAGTGCTGAAAAATGGATGATTCGACCGGTGAGTAATATTTTGAGTACTGTGAAGAATCTTTTATGCAGAATTTAAAGTCTTTTTGATCCAGTTTTCTCTGGCTGGATTTTAAAATTTGTTTTCATTTTGTTTACGCAGAAAAAAAGTTTCTGATGCATAATTTCCTGGTTTGTATTATTTATTATCATAAAAGGGTCATGCATTTATATAATTTATAATGTAGGTAGTTTGTGGGTTTTATTCATGAAGTAAATTTTATTCCAGCTGAGCCTCGTGCGAAAAGACAGAAGAAGGACAAGTTTGGTCGGTTTGCCGCACTCGAAAAACTGAAACAGCTGAAAGGTTCGAAGCACAAGTGTGAAATCGATGAGGTCGAGAATGTGTACGACACCGTTGATGAAGTGGAGTACACCAAGAAAGTGCTCAGACAGCAGGAGGCCGATTGGATTGTTGATGATGGTGAGTTGAAACAAAAAAATAAGAATTGTTGCACTAAATCAAATTGCCTTGAAAAAAAAAAAAATTTGTTATTTATTAAAAATATATATTTTCATTTTTATAATTCCTAATTTATTTAATAAAATGTATAAAAGTACGAAAACATTTCGTAAGTAAATAAATAAATTCTTTGTAGATTTAAGAAACGTTTTCATGTTTTTCTTAATTTGTTAAAATATAAAGATCCATTCACGGTTTTCGGTGTTTAATCCTATAAAGATCCAATTAAAATTTTTATTAAATTTAATTTTAGATGGGAATGGTTATATTGAAGACGGTCGTGATATCTTCGATGACGACCTCGACACCGAATCCATCGCACAAGCGTCCAAAGGGAAGGGTAGCAAACGAAAAAAGAAGACAGTCTCGGAAAATGCAGGCAGAGGCAACCTACAATACATGCTATCAACAATGCCCAGTAAAAAGAAAGAAGAGGTCGCCTTGGAGAACGATGATGTTCTTTCTGAACTAATATCCGAGATCGACAGCCCGACAACCAATGTTAAGAGTGAAAAGAGCGCAGCAAAGCCTCAGAAGAAAAAGTTTTCATTGCTTGCAGAGAAGAGGGCCGCAAAGGATTACATGAAGAGTTTTGTGCCGACTAAGAGTAGTGTTAAGATTGAAACTAAAATGGAAGTGGAGGAAGTTATCGAGGAGGATAAGGAAAACGTGGAGGTTGACGAGGTTGCGAAAGAAGAGGAGAGTGCCGCTGTGCCTGAAGTGAAACCGTCTGCAAAGAGTAAATTGCTTTTTAAGATCGAAGAACCGAAAATTGTCAAGGAAGAACAACCTAGTGTTGTTGAGGTAATTATGTAATATAAATTTAACACTTTAAAGTAAATTCCTTTAGCATACAACAAATATAATTGAAATAAAACTACATAGTTGCGAGGGTTTCACATTTATTGTTGAACACTGCAACTGCAAATGCGAAACTCTCAACTGTGTAGTTTTATTTCAATGTTATAGAGTTTAATTATGTAAATATAATATTTATTATTATTTTTTTTACATAATTTACACCTATTTAATACAAATAATTGAGTAAAAAGTTAGTTTTTGTAATTAGATTGATTTTATTTATATTAATTTCAGTCTGATGAAATGTTGAACATGTTGGATTTCGATGATGATTTCGATTTCGACTTGGAGGAAGAAGTTCCCGTGAAACAGGAAGCGGAATGCAAAATCACAGAGGAGCAACTCTCAGAAGGGTGTACATTTTCTGCAAATTCTCAAATGGTCGAAGCTGAACAGGACTGTGCCCCAGAGTTTCTGGATGTTGATGATAAAGATAAAGAGGTAAGATCTCGTATTTAAAAATAAAACTATCTAGTTTAATTTTCCTTGAAGGGTTTCCTTTTCTACTGGTGGGATGCTTACGAGGACCAAGTGAACCAGCCAGGGGTGGTCCTCCTCTTTGGCAAGACCTTCTCTGTGGAAAAGAAGAAGTACATCAGTTGCTGTGTCGTTGTTAAGAATGTGCAGAGGAAGATTTATTTACTTCCTCGACCATATGTAAGTATATATAAATCTTTATTTGGCTTTATAAATATACAAAACATAAATCTTTCCAAAAAAGGACTCTCTCCTAGTTTCCTTCTTCTCTCTTCCTTCCCAATCTAGTCAGAATCTTTACTCTGGCCCCCATCTTCCTTCATCCATTCTTTCATACTTCTACATCCATCTACATAACTCTCTTTTACTCCTTTACATTCCTTTGCCAAATGGCTCCATGTAACCTTCCCATCCTAAAACAGCAAGCATTTCCTGTATCCCTAGCTCATCCATTTCTTCCTCCCTCTCTCCTTCGATCCGCATCTCGCCCTCGCCAAGGTCACTTTTTCCTCTCTTCTGAAAGGATATGTAAGTATTTTATAATATTATTTATTAGTGCCAACCCTACACCCATGCGGGTAGAAAGGGTCATTGAATATATATATTTATCAATGCCTAGATTAAAAATGTAATGAAAAAACTGCTGCTATATTAAGATTATCTAATTATGATAAATTTACTTTTTCATTTTAGCACCTCGATAAAAGAAATCAGCCAACAGACACACCGATTACAATTGTCGATGTGTATCAAGAGTTTAACACCGACATTGCTCCCATGTTTAATTTGCAGTCGTACAAGACTAAGAAAGTGACCAAAAACTATGCTTTCAATCCAGAAGTTCCAGCCGAGAGTGAATATTTGGAGATACGTTATGATGTATGTATATGTTAATTCAATTGCTACTTACCAGGATAGAAAAATATTAAATAAGCAAAAGGAAATAACGATTTAAACTTTTATTGAGAATCTGGTGACATAAAAATCAATATTCTTCTTGTTTATTGTTTTTTTGCACATTTCAATTGTTTTTTTAAAGAGATTTTCAATTATTTTATCTCTTGCAACGTTTCATAGTTTTTTTTTTTTCATTTCTAAATCAATTATTAATTTTTTGAGGAATTTCTACTGTTTTTAATAAATTTTATTTTTTTGTTAAATTTTAATCTTTCTTTTTTTTAATTTTATTTACTTTTTTTCAATTCCAACCTGTTTTTATAAATCATTTATTTCTTCTTTCAGAAATGTCACAATTTTAAAATTATAATGTCAAATTTCAATTGTTTTTTAACAGATAAGAAATTGTTTATTTTGCAAAGTTTTTGACACATTTCAATTGTTTTTTTGTAAAATTCCATAATTTCTTCGCAATTTTCATTTTCTTTCTGTTTATCAATTGTCATTTTTCTTAATTTGCCAGTTTTTACCAGATTTTAAATTTTTTACAATTTTTCTTTTTCTAAATAAATTATTTCTATCAATTTGTAATGAAGATTTTATTAATTTGTTTGTTATTTTAATATAATAAATGTCAATTGTTTTTTGTTTGTTTTGTAAAATACTATCAATCTGTTTTCTTGAATTTCAATTTTTTAACAGATTATCAATTGTTTTTTTTATACTTCATCAGTTTTCAATAAATTAATTTTTTTCTTGTAAAAATCAAATTCAATTGATTATTTTTAGTTTGCGAAATTTCAATTTTTATAAACAATTTAATAGTTTTTCTTTTTTCTTTCTTGGTAAATATCAATTGTTTTCTTTAACAGATTTTCAATTGTTTTTTTAACTGTTCAATTATTTCAAATCGTTTTTATTTTCCATTAGTTTTGTTTTTATTTTGACTTTAACAGAGTTTTTTTTAGTTTTTTTAATCAATTATTTATTCTTTTTTTGTAACATTCCATTTGTTTAAAGGTTTTTTCCAAATTTTAATCGTTTTTTTTACAAATTACATTTTGTTTTGTTGTAAAATTTCACGTTTTTTTTTCTTGCAATTTTTATCTTTTTGTTTTTTTACAATTTTTCATTGGATTTTTTTTTGTAAAATCATTAAAAAAATCAATTGTTTTTTAACAGATTATTACTGATTATTTTTCATAGTTTCATCTTTTTTTGTAAATACAATCAATTATTTTTTCTTTTTGTTTTTGTAAAATTCTATAATTTTCTTTCTTATTTTTTTATTGCAAATTCTATTTGCGTCAGATTTTTAATTTTTAATTTGTCTTCATCTTTTAAACCAATTAATTACTTTTTTAATGAAAAATTCATCAATTTTGTGGTGTTTTTAATGATTTAATTACATAATAAATTTAAGTATCAATTGTTTTTAAATGTTTAATTGTGAAGGCGTTTACTTTGTGTGGCATCTTGAATTTAATGAAGATTTTGTTTTGCCAGTTTATAAAATGAAATAAGTGGTAAAACAAAGTAATCATGTCTCTTTCTTCAATTTTTGTTTTGTTTTAGTATAATTCCATCAATTTTCTGGTACTTTGTTTTTTCTTCGTCAAATTTCAATTGCTCTTTTCAACAGATTATCAATTGTTCTTTTGCAATGTTTGATCTGTTTTTTTTTCCTCTAAAACAAATCAATTATTTGTACTTTTCGAAATTTCTTCAGATTTTTTTTGAATTAATTTCAATTGTTTCTTTTTTTGTAAAATTCCCTCAAGTTTTTTTTTTTCAGTTGTTATCAAACTGCATTTTTTATAAATCAATTATTTCTTTGTTGATAAATATCAATTGTTTTTTTTTTTGTAGAATTTTATCAATTTTAGTGTCAATGTTTTTAAGAGATTGTTTATTTTACAATCTTTCATCTTTTTTAAATAATTGTTACAAATTTCGGAAACAATTTGATTTGTTTCCGAAATTTGTAACAATTATTTTTTATATTTTTTTTTCACTTTGAAAAACAGTTTTAATAAATATCAGTTTTTTTGTAAAATTGTATTCATTTTATTTTCAAATTTAAATTGTTTTTTTTTTTAAATAGATTAGATATTGCTTATTTCGCAATGTTTCATTAATTTTTTAATCAAATCAATTATTAATAAAACACTTTAACTTTGTTTTACACAAAAATATACTATATTTTTGTGGTAAAACAAAGTTAAAGTGTTTGAATTATCTTATTAAAATGTACTACCAAGTTAAAGCCGACAACATTCAAGAATTAAATCAATTATTAATTTCCCAAATTTAACAAATTTCATTTGCCCTTTTTTGGTAAAATTCCGAATTTTTGTTAGACTTTATTTACTTTTTCATCTGATTTTATTATCTACCGAATGAATTATTTCTTTCCATTGTTGTTCTTTTTAAGAAAGTTTAATCAATTTTGTTTTTTTTTATTTTATAGGATTAGTTTTATTCTGTTCTTTTTTTGTCTTGTTAAATTTCGATTGTTTTTTTTACAGATTACCAATTGTTTTTTAGCAATGTTTAATCTGTTTAGTTTTAGAAATGAAATGAAATCAATTATTACTTCCTTTTCTTCAATATCATTGGTTTTTTAAAAATAAAATTCCATCATTTTTTTGAATGATGGAATTTGTTTTTAATTTTAACAATTTTAATAGTATTTAATGTAAAAGAAATGTTTTTTGACAAATTTCAATCGGTTTTTTAACAGAGTCAATTGTTCTTTTTTCTTGTATTTTTATTTGTTTGTATTTTTTTTATTTTCAATCTTTTTGTTAACAAATTTCAATTTGTTGTAAAATTTAACCATATTTATAAATGTCAATTGTTTTATTGATAAAGTTATATCATTCTGTTTTGTTGAATTTTAATTATTTAACAGATTATCAATTGTTTTTTTTAATACTTCATCTTATTATCTAATCAAAAAAATATTTCATCAGTTTTTAATAAACTTCATCAGTTTTATTTTAAATCTATTATTTCTTAATAAATAGAAAAAAACACTACAATCTTACAAATGACGACATTTGTTGTAGATTAAATTAAAAAATTAAAAATCAAATACCCATAGTAAACAATATACAGAGCCTATTCCAAATGTCAAAAGTGACAGTGTCAGTCATTGGTACAATACTGCAATGATTTTTAATAATTTCATAATAAAAATGTTGCAAGATTTCAAAAACTGAAAAACAATTTCTGTAGAAGCACAAAATTCTAGTACAGTGTTTGAAATATTGCAACATTTTAATTATGAAATAATTAAAAATCGTTGCAGTATTGTATCAATGGCTGTCACTGTCACTTTTGACATTTAAAATAGGGTCTGTATATTGTTTACAATGGATACTTGACTTTTTATTTATTTTTTTAATCCTCAATTTCTCGACTTAAGTTTGATGTATGGATAAATTTGTCTACAATTTTATATTCAGAAAAAAAATCTCCTTGCGAATCAATAAAAATATATATATATATACAGTGCAATTTAAAAAAAAAATGTTGATCGTATATTGTCAAAAACTGGGTGCGAGAAAAAATAACAGTTCAGATCCTATTAAAGTCTTTTAAAAATGGTTTAATTTGATGTTTTATTTATTAAAATCGGATAAAAAATAAGCGAGATACACCCTGTATATTTTATTATTTTACTATTATTTCTTCCCTTTTTTCAGTTTATAATTAATATCATTTGCTGTTTTTGTAAAATTCCATCATCAAGATTTTTTTGAATGATTTAATTTGTTTTCATTTATAACAATTTTAATAGTATTTAAAGTAAAAGAAATGTTTGTTTGACAAATTCCAGTGTTTTTTTTTTACTAGTTTTATTTTTTTTTTTCTACGTTTCCGTCAAATCAATTATTTCAACTATTTTTTTACTCTTCTCATTCTTTTACTGATTTTCAATTGTTTTTGGCGATTGCAATTTTGTCATTTGTTGTTTTTCTATATCATTGATTTCTTCTTTGAGCATTTTCAATTGTTTTAAACAAATTTCAATTGGGTTTTAAATAAAGTGTAATCTTTTTTTTTGTCCATCATTTTCAATTGTCTTTTAGTAGATTTTTTAGACATTGACTTTAAGACCAATTTTTAAACAAACAAAAAAAAAACAAAAATTTAAAAATATTATTGTTTAAATTATAGTTAATTTTTTACAGCAAACAAAAGAACTTTAAATTATTTATTATTAAATCTATAATACATTACCCATTTTTGTAGTATGTTTTTTTATAAATCAAGTATTTTTCTTTCAAAATGTCAAATGTTTTAATAAATGTAAATTCTTTATTTTTAATTTTATCAATTTTTATCTTGCCAAATTGCAATTGTTTTTTAAGAGACATTCAATTGTTTTTTTCTTACATTTTTATTTGTTCAATTATGTTTTCTTAAAGGAATGTCAACTGCTTTGTTATAAATATTTTAACAAATTTTAAATGTTATGTATTTATCCATTAGTTTTTTTTAATTTTTTCAGATTTTCTTAACAAAATTTTTCTTTAATCAATTATTCTTTGAGAATTTTCAACTATTTTTAAAATTTTTATAATACATATTTCATAACTTTTGTTTTTTTCCCAAATTTCAATCTTTCTTTTTTATGTGGAACTTCACCAAGTGAATTACCATTTTTTTAATGTTGGAAAATTTCACCAGTTTTCTTCTTTTTTTAAATCAATAATTTAATTTTTTATAAAATTCCTTCGTTTCTTGACAATTTCCATTTTTTTTGCTTATTTTCAATTGTTTCTTTTGCTCTTGTTATTTCAAAAAATTCAATTACCTCTTTGAGCAATTTCAATTGTTTTTAACAGATTTTCATCTATTTTTTTCTTTGCAAATTTAAATTGTTCAGATTTTTGATTATTTTTATCAATTTTTTCCCAACTCAATTATTTCTTCTTTAATAAATTCCAATGGTTTTTTTTTTCAAATAAAATTCCATTAGTTATATTTTGCCTTAAAGTTTCTTATTTTTTATTTCTTACGATTTTCTTTTAAAATATCAACTGTTTTTTAATTAATGTAAAATTCTTTAATCAATTTTTGCTTTATTAAATTACAATTGTTTTTAACAGATTATGAACTGTTTCTTTTAAAATATTTTAAGTATCTCTTTGTATATAAAATTATTACTTTTCCAGTAGTTAACATTCTATTTATTATTTTATTTCAGGGACAAATGAACTTGATAGGTCGTACCTACAAGACGTTCTCGCATGTGTTCGGTTTGAACAGCTCCTTCCTGGAGATATTCTTGCTCGAGCGTAAGATCAAAGGACCCTGCTGGTTGAAGGTATCCAATACAGAGATTTCCACCAATCCGTTCACCTACACATCGCTCGAACTGAAGTGCAACAAACCCACAGACGTGACAGTAATCCAGAGCACTAATCCCCCACCGCCTCTCGTAGTGCTTGCTCTCAACATAAAGATAGCCAACATTAAATCGGGCAAGAATGAAATCGCCATGATTTCATACCTCGTGAACAACAATTACCATCTTAACAAGAAAACACCAAATCCACCGTTTCAACAACATTTTTGTGGTAAGATGATATTTCAATTTGTATATTATTGTTAATTTTTTAAGATTAAGAAAGCTACCCTCATATCTACACAAAAAATGTTGTTCTTCATATCTGTATGAATAATGAACAAGTAGAGAGATATTATTTTTTGTAGTTAAGTTAAAAATAATTAGGGTGTTTAAACAAGGTTAAAACTATAGTCACGTAATAAATCAACGAAGTGTATTTTCATTTAAAGTTCCTGATTCAAGATGTATCACAAAGTGATGGCTTCAGGCATTAAACACAAAGTTAATATTTTAAAAGAATTTTTTAGAAAGTGTTTAATGATTGTTTTCCGTTGAGATTTATAAGTAAAATAAGACAAATTTTCCGAGTCCAACATTAAAAATCAAGTTTAACTTTGATAATGGTCTGTGAAGACCGAAACACGTGTCAGGCAACTGAGAATAAAAACATTATGGAACAAAACAAGTGTTACTCTTCATCTAATATTAAAAATCAAAGTAAATATGAATTTTACTTACTAACTAAAGTATGTATATATTTACTTAAATATGTTGGCAGGAATAACGAAGCTAATAAAGAAAGAATATTAAAGCAGTAATTAAAATTCTGTGTAATTAGGTATATTTGTAATTTTTAGCTTTAACAAAACTATCTGATCAGTCTCTACCTCTGGACTTTCACATCGCCCTTTCCAAGTACAAGGCGACCAAGGTGCAGAAAATGGACACGGAACGCAGCCTGCTCAATTATTTCCTGGGGCAGTTCTCAAAAATCGATCCCGATCTGATCGTGGGACACGATCTGAACGGTTACCAAATATCCATTCTCGCCGAGAGGCTTCAGTCCGCCAACGCCACCAACTTCAGCCGATTTTCGCGCATCAAACGATCGAACGGTAATTTCAACAAGTTCAAGTTGGAACGTCAGTTGTTTTCCGGTCGGCTGGTCTGCGATATAAAGATCAGCGCGAAGGAGTTGATCAGGTCGCGGTCCTACGACTTGGACGCCCTGTGCGCGCATATACTGAGGGTTCCCGAGGACCAGAGGATCGAGATCGAGCCGGACAACGTGCCCAAGATGTACGAGTCCTCCATCGATCTCTTCAAGATGGTCTCGTTGACGATGCAGGATACTTCTTACATTTTGAAGATGATGTACGAGTTGAATGTTATTCCCTTGTCTTTGCAAATCACTAATATTGCTGGTAAGTAAGTAGTAGTAAGTATTTATTTAATAAAAATGGTCACCTCTTTAGTAATGATATAAAAATGTATAGTTGTATTTTGTTCTTCTCAAAAATTAAGTTATAAAAAGTTATTGGTATTCCACTTTCAATTGTAAAAAAACGTACTTAGTAAATGATATCACAATTTATCGTTCTGGCTTGTCACAATAATTTATATAACAACCGTGCATATAATGTATATCTCTCAGAATTGATCTTATATTGACCTGACGCACTTTTAATCTATGTCATCAAATTATATATTAATCTAGCGTACTCTTGACCTACCTCAACAAATTATATATTGGTCTAGCGTACCCTTGACCGACCGCAATAAAATTTATGTTGACCTAGGTCAAGAGTACGCGGGATTAACATAAAATCTATTGAGGTAGGTCAAGAGTACGCTGGGTTAATATAAAAGAGAGTATACTGGTTTATTAATAAAATATTTAGGTAGGACAAAAATCAACTCTATTTTGCTTACCACCCACATTGAAAATATGTTTTTTTTCTAGAGCCCCTCATCTTAATTTTAATTACCATCTTTCGCAAATTTAAAACAACCATTGCTCCCTCTGCGACACATATCAATCCCCTCTAATATTCTCTGGGTCTTCTACTGTACATCCCTCCCCCCACGAAAGTTTTAAAACGCCCCCAAAGGGGCGTTACCATCTACGCTGAGAACCTGTGTCTTAAGTATTAATATTTTTGTAACTTTTTCAGGTAACATAATGTCTAGAACTTTAATGGGCGGCAGATCAGAAAGAAACGAGTTTCTTCTACTCCACGCGTTCTACGAAAAGGACTACATCGTTCCGGAGAAACAGTTCAGGAACAAAAATGGGGAAAACAAAGAGAGCAACTCGAAACGCAAAAAGCCCACCTATTCCGGCGGCCTCGTCCTCGATCCGAAAGTCGGCTTCTACGATAAGTTAATCCTCCTCATGGACTTCAACTCCTTGTACCCCAGCATTATCCAGGAATACAACATCTGCTTCACCACCATAACAGAAGTTCCTAATGAAGAAGAGGTTGTTCTGCCGGATAAATCCGTACCACCCGGAATCCTACCAACGGAAATTAGAAAACTGGTGGAGAGCAGGAGGCAGGTTAAGAATTTAATGAAAAATCCAGATTTATCTCCCGATGTCAGAATGCAGTACCACATTAGGCAGATGGCGCTGAAGTTGACGGCAAACAGTATGTACGGATGTTTGGGTTTTTCAAATTCCCGCTTCTTTGCGAAAAGTTTAGCCGCCCTGGTCACTCAAAAAGGTAGGGAGATTTTAACCAACACCAAAGACATCGTGCAGAGGTTGAATTATGATGTGATTTACGGTGATACGGATAGTATAATGATCAACACGAACAATCTAGATTATGAGCAGGTGTTTAAGATTGGAAAGAGTATCAAGATGGAAATTAATAAATTATACAGACAGGTCGAGCTTGATATAGATGGAGTATTTAAATATTTACTATTGCTGAAGAAAAAGAAATACGCCGCCGTTTCTTTGCAGAAGGATAAAAATGGAAAGCTACAGGAGATACAGGAATTGAAAGGCTTGGATATTGTCCGCAGAGATTGGTCGCAATTAGCCGCTGAAGCCGGAAAATTCATCCTCAATCAAATATTAAGTAATCAAACTGCTGATGAAAGGATTGAAAATATACACAATCATCTAGAAAAATTAAGGGTTGAAATTGAGGGCAATAAAGTTCCACTTCAATTGCTTGTTATAACCAAACAATTAACCAAAGATCCGCATTTGTACGCCGATAAAAATACACTACCACACGTCCAAGTAGCTTTAAGGCATAACAAAAAGCAAAAGGGAAAAATGTTTAAAGCTGGTGATACAGTACCATATGTCATATGCAAAGATGGTACCAATAACAGCGCCACAATGCGTGCTTATCTGTTGGAAGAATTAAAGGCCTCTAATGAATTAACCATTGACTCAAACTATTACTTAGCGCAACAAGTCCATCCCGTAATATCCAGGATATGCGAGCCTATAGAGGGCACGGACACCTACCAAATTGCAAATTGCTTGGGCTTGGATATCAGCAGCCTGAAGCGCCCCGTCGAAACCAACCATGAGGCAAAGTACGAGAATTTCAAGAAGGCCGAGGTGAGGTTCAGAAACGTCGAGCCGTTCGTGTTCAATTGTTTCTCGTGCAAGGACGAAATTAAAATATCCCTGTGCGTCAACACGTACACACTGGATAAATGCAGTAATTTGAAATGCGCCGTCCGACCTTATGAATATCTCGGATACGTCCAGAACCAGTTGACTTTGCAGATTAGGAAATTCATCCAGAAATATTACCTGTGCGAGCTCACCTGCGAGGATCCGTCCTGTGTAAATAATACGATAAGGATGCCGCAAAAGTTCGCCAGTAAATTCCCCGTCTGCACTCTGTGTAAGAAGGGCGTGATGTATAAGGTGTATACGGAAAAGGATTTGTATTCGCAGATTTTATATTTTCAGCATATTTTCGATGTCAGGAAAATGGAAAAAAGTAAGTTGAGAATATATTAAATGATATACTACAATAATAATTACAATTACTTGATTAATGGTTGAGGAGTTATCTTCATGATACATCTTGGAAAATTAAACAAAAACACTTACTTTGATATCACACTTTATTTTTAAGTGACTCGAGTTTCGATCATTAACTGTAACTTTAAGTTTGGAAATGATTAGTTAATGACTTTAAATAAAATATGTATCACAAAGTGAAAGCCTCTACAATCAAATATTTAATTAGTTAATGATCGAAACTCAAAAATAAAGTGTCATTTCAATGAAATAAGCATTTTTGTTTAACAACAATTACTGATTGTTTTTTTTTTGTGTTGTGTGAAGAGTAAATCAGTAGTGTTATTTACATTTTGGTTTAATTATTGATTTGATTGAAAGTATTGAAGATTATTTTTCATATGATTAATAATTCTTGTTTATTTTATTTTAAGGAATGGATCAAAATGCGGAAATGGCGTATAATACGCTGAAAGAGTATGTGGATAATATACTTCAGCACAGTGCTTATGCGACTGTTAACTTGGGAGAGCTCTTTTCAACGATTCGCATCAGTAAAGCTGACAGTTCAACGTTGCAGCTGGATGCCACACAAATTGTGGACGATGATGCGAATGATGAGGATTTGTAATCTGCACAACTATATATTTCTCATATTTATTTTTAATATTGGATGTACGGTTCTTGTTAATTTTATCGCTGTTGTACATAAAACATTTTATTTAATTTTTTTTTGGTGGATTTATTTCAAATATAAAAACCAAATCGTTTTTTTCTAGGAATCAGAGTGAAGAAGTGCAATTAATACAAAAAAATGAAAATTATTGAAATCTTGAAAAAAAAATAATCAATTATATGTTTTTGATTGAAATAGCGTACAATATTCAAATACCTTATTGAAACGAATTACTGACAAACTTTTTTGTAGGTTAACGTCAAGAATTACAATTTTTATAATAATTAGTAAAAAAACACGAAAGATTTAATAAATCTACAACAAATGAATTTTATTAAGACCAAGTGTAGTCTTAATAAGACTTAATAACTAATTATTAGTTAATTTTCTACAACGTAAATGATTTTAATACATTTTTATTATTACAATTTTTATTTTAAATCATGTATCAAATTATAACTGCAAGAATACAATTCAAAAAATCAAATGCCTTTATTTCAATAGATAATTTTTACTGTATAATCAAGCAGTTATTTTCTGAGATCAATTGTTAAAACAATGTATTGTTAATAACAAACAGTAAACACGTTCCATCATTTCCATAATAGACGCTGCGTATAACATTTACAACAAACATTTATCATCGAGTTACTTGTGTAGTGCGGAATTAATTATCGCCAAAATGAGGCCGTTATCGCGGATCGCTTGTGTACGGTAAGCATAATTCTAAAAATAATTCCAGAATTATTAATAATCGCAATTTCTGTCATATAACATCATCATACCGCCATTGACGGGGATTCATTTTAAAAGGCGGCAATTTTGAATCCACCAATCGCCGTGTGTGATTATCGTGTTGGCCACCCTGTCCTAACTGTAAATCGCGAGTTGTGTGTTGTGCAGCGCAGTGGCTGACGACGTTATTAGTCGGTTTGTGGTGTGAAACAGTGTGATACTGTACAATAAATGGATATTTTTCGCGATTGTGTTCGAGCGCTGGTGAAAAGGAAGGTGGGGCGGTGTTTTACGCGTTCGTATCAGATTGGCAATATTGTAAACAGAGTGTTTGTTTGTTCGGATGGTGTGTAGAACGTACGCGTGGTGAGGGTGTAAAAATCAAATGACATTATTGTCAACAAACAGCCATCAGTGTAATAAATGACACTTATCCAGTCGAATTCAATCTAAATTTTCAGTAAAGCGTTATTTTTAAAATCCCCTAGTGTCCGTGAAGCGTACTAAAGGAGACCGTCTGCCATTTTCAAGAGGACTTGCGCAGTGACCGTCCCTCACGGAGAACAGTGCCGCGCAGGCGCGTCCATTACAGAAGAGTAGTCGCGAATTGACGCCTTTTGTGCTTTTGCCAAAGACGCTGCATACTTTTAGATTAGGGGACTTTAACAGTAAAAAGTTCTAATAAACGTACTGATTTGTAGTAATATGAGTAATGCACCCAACCACAATGGATCAGGTCTAGAGCAGCAGGTTAGTACCCAGTGTGTGCGGCGCGTCGCGTTTCACAAACATCCACGTTTCGCCGACCCGGAAGCCCGGATAATGGAGGTCGCTGTGCCGTTCCATTATCGATCCGCGCACTCAAGTTCAATGCTTAATACCGTCGGCGGTGTCGCAGGGATAAATTCGGCCCTTTTATGTAATTCCTCCACACCCACGCCTTGCCCGCGCCTATACGTACGCGTCGTCCGGGGCCTTTTGTCAACCTCGGGGCCATTTAATCCAATCTCGCTGCATGGTTTCCGAACGGTTAATTTCCTCGAAAACAATGATCAATCCCGTTCTATTACTCATTACATTTCACAATTTTTACTCTCCACCCGTACCTATCGGATAATAACACAACATTCCTTCTCATCGAATAAGAATGGTTGACTCAGCGACAAAATGTTCAATTACTCATTCTTTCATCATTTAGGATTTAGATAATGTGTGCTCTACATTTCATTTGAGATTAATAACACTGTACAACTTTCTCCTTTTTTTCAACTAGTTCATGCCTATGAATAAAGAAATTGATTGTCACTCATTAAAGTTATAATTTTATATAAATTTTATAGGTTATATAATATTTTTACACTCTTCATTTATTTCATTAGTCATCGAACCTTTTTAAATTCCATGGATTACTATGTGCTAATATTAACAACCAATATTGAAAATCAACTATTGCTACCAACTAACGTGTTGAGTAACAATCTTGGTGATGGTTTGTGAAGGGCGACCAGATGGTCGCAGCACAGTAACAATTTTTGATTTTATTCAGTTTAGGAAAGTTACTCTACAAAAAGGTAACTATTTCTTTTATATTCAGATTCAGTTTTGTCCCTATTGTATCTCAGATTACAAAATGGTTTATATTGATTGCTTTCATTTCATGGCATTTAAAAAAATACCTATATATAAATAAACTTTCACATATTGATGTTTAATAACCCCTTTACAGACAATTATTTTTTAAGGTAATGTGTTCGTGCCCAAAATATCTTGGGTTAATAAATCGTGTCATATTAACGAATAATTGTTTATTTATATTGATCTTATCAAGAAAATTTTTGTTTCTAAAATCCTAAATAAAAGCATTCGCTATTTTTTAATCACTGAAATTTATTGTAATGTAAATGAATAAATCAGATTAACAATATTTGTGGTGATTTATTTACATTGAAATAAATTTTAGTTGTTAAAAAAAGCATAGTGTTTTTATTTAGTGTTAATATTGATTATTTTCTATGTAGTAATAGTCACAGATAAAATAAATAAAACTGTTTGCTTCTTGTTTGTTAAACAATCAGATAATAATCAATGCACCATTTTTGTAATTATGTTGCTGAGTAATAAAATTCCATCCAATTAAACTATGAACATATTGCTCATCTATCACTTGGTGAAACATAATTTAACGATCTTGTAAATTATCAAAAATCTTTTGATTTAATTTATAAACTTAAAAACAAATTATAATGAGTAATTTACCTTTTCATTTAAAAAAAAAAGTTTTCATTAATAACCATTATGTAATATGCTGAGAGTTGTTGCGACTGTTACTATGTGGATGTGGTAATGCAACTGTTGCGCTGAATTGAAAAATTATGTCCTGGTTTTTGTGTTACATGTAGAACTTTAAGTATAATCTAGTAAAACACTTTTTATTCAATGTCATGACTGCAACACACAACGCAGAGAAGATTAATAAAGTTAAAAGTAACAAGCTCATCTACTAACTCATAAATATACAAGTAACACTATTAACATCATTATTTTTACTATTAGAAATTAGGATTTATTAATTTTTAATGTTTAAATGAGATTATTTAAGATTTATGAAATTCTCGTGCTTTCGGTTCATATAATTTTAATTTGGTGACTGAACGGTAAATTTTTCTTGCAGTTTGCTGGTCTGGACTTGCAGAGCCGCGGAAGCGGCGGCGGCAGGTACATCCCACCCCACCTACGCAACAAGCAGAGCGTTCCAAATTCTCCCGACAGCAGGGACCGCGGAGAAACCAGAGGCAGTAGTCGGAGCAACTACAGCAGCAGGGGGTTGGACAGCCGTGGTAGCGACAGCCGCGGCAGCAACAGGAACGATCGCCAAGGCGACTTTTCCAGTTTCAACACAAGGTCTTTAAGGGATATTTTCCCAGTTTTAAAATTAACCAGCTCGCTTTAGTTGTAATATAAAAGTCACCATTTGCACCTATTTTTTGGATATCTTAACAAATTTCTATTTACGTATTTGTATGATTTACTTCCGAGTGATGAAATCTTGCCAATTAATTAGATTGTTAATTGAAACGCTTTGATTTTGCGAGAGCAATTTGAGGCAAATAATTATGGTTCATTGAAACAAAACTTTAACAATCTTAACCATTGATATTTTGTAATAGTTTTTGTTTTTTATTTTTTATTAGCTTTTTGACTGATATTTTGTAATAGTTTTTGTTTTTGATTTTTTATTTGCTTTTTGAATGATATTTTGTAATAGTTTTTGTTTTTAATTTTTTTATTAGTTTTTTGATTCTTATATTTTTCATCTTGTATTTCTCGTAAAGTTAATAGTATATTTTTCCTTGATTGATTGATTGATTCAAGGAAGACGAGCTTCTTTTTCAGCAAAAAGTATTTTAATAATAAATCTATATTAAATATTCATGAAATTGAGTGTCGAACTTGAAAGATTTTTAAAAGACAAAGTAGACAATTTTTTCAATCATTTCATAAGTTTTTTTAATACACATCTATATTTCACAAAATTATTAAAAATGCTTTGCTATTTTCATCTCTCTATATTGGAGGAATCGGACACACTTTCCATCTTTTATTTCATTCTGTCCCGGTCATCGTAGGATGATATTAATTGCCATACGGTTCTTTGTATAAAAATGCGAGAGTCACAGTCAGCTTTCGACGGCCCGACTAGAACTCAGTATCCTTCTTGTTTGAAGTGAGTGTTCCTGCTTGCTGTCTTTTTAATCTTTTCACCCTTGTTAACCACTTGCGCTATGATTTAATTTTCAATAGTCGTGCCGCACTCTACAATATAAGATGCGGTAACAGTGACATGTGTGGCACGTCTTTATAGCGCAAGTGGTTAATTTAATTGTATCACCTAAAAATCTTAAAGCTTTGTTGTCTTCTCAGGATTGAATAATTTTTTCATAGGTTGCAAAATATTGGCCTTTCACTCAATGATTATGATTTAGCAATTTTATCCAGCCTAAATTACTGTTTAAATATTATATCTTGAATTTATTATCAGGCTATTATAATTTGTCCCTAATCTATAATTTTATCTTCTCAATAATAGCGATTTTTATGAGAGGATAATAGAAGTTCCATCGTGGGCACTCCTATAGTATAGGTAGTGGTGAATTCCTATTAAAACTATTCTTTATAGATTGTTATTGTGACTAGTAGATAGGTCGGAACTAGATTAAACAATACGATTAATTAATTTCTTAAGACGTGGTGAACAATTAACAATTTAACAGTATCACCTATTATATTTAATTATTATGAAAGGCTCAAACGTTTGTATACATTCCCTGTAGGAATAGAAGGGACAATTATCAGAATGGCGACGGTGGCGATAGAGACAATTGGGGCCGAGGCGGCGGCGGTGGCGGCGGCAGCAGGTTTTCCGACAGGGACCAGGACCAGCCACGCAACGACCGCTGGCAGGATCCCCCCGAGAGGCCGCGCAACGACCGATGGAACGACAACCCCGGCGAGACGAAGAATAACAGGTGGAACGACAGCAGAGAGGGTGGCGGCGGCGGCGGCAGACGTCACGAGACAGACTGGACCATTCCACTGCCGAAGGACGAACGTGTCGAGCTCGAGCTCTTCGGCACCGGCAATACTGGGATTAACTTTAGCAAATACGAGGACATACCCGTCGAAGCGACTGGTGACAAAGTCCCCCGTCACATTACATCTGTAAGTATATTACATTTAAAAAAAAACCTCTACTTTATTCCCTATGATAAATAGTAATACGAACAGTTTATTTAATATTAATAAATTAGATCTACGAGAGCAATCATTCAGCCTTGATGAAGAAATAATTACTGGGTAGCTTCAAATTGTAAAATATTTTAAAAGAATACATATTGTCCAAAGCAATGCATCATAACTTTCCTTATTGAGTGGATTTAATATTTAATAACTAAAAGGAAATAGTTCTTTAAAGTTACAATGTTTAAGATGTTCCATTAAGCAATCATCAAACATATTTTATGAAAATGTTATTAATAATAATAATAATAATTAATTGTGAAACATTATGGATTTGCTATTATGTACACAAATAAATACAATTAAAATTTACAACTATCAATTGATAAACTAAAAATAGAAAGAAATTTTACAAAATGCTGATTATATTATTTCCAATTAATGATATCTATAAGCATCAAAAACAGTTACAAATATTACAATTACATTAATGACGCAAAAATATACATTTCTATTCGGCTTCACATAACTTAACCGAATAAATTCACTTGTATGCCCCAAATGAATGGTCATAAATTTGTACAAACACTTAATGACCTTTTTAAACAGAAAGCAGGCTATTATGCAATAATTTTTCCAATCAACACAATTGCTGCTTTTATTAATGACCTTTAAAATGAAGCAGATTGTGAAAGGACGAATTTGGTATTATCTAAATATAAATAATTTTGTTTTCAGAGACCTTTAAATTTCTCTTTTTCAGCACACAGATAAAAACGCTGATAAAAATCTAATGCACGAACACATTTTAGGACATGCAAATATAATCAGTGACTAATCAAGTTAAAATTAGTTTGTGTGATGAATCATGCATGAATACAGATCTGTGCTAGTTTTTAGTATGTGTAAAAACAGTAATAGATATCATCATTAGATTTATTACATTGAATGTTGGGCTAGGTAATTGTAATTAATTCAATTTAGAATCAAGAAGTATGAGTTTCTCCTTTAATTATTTTTTATTATTGGGACGGTGATTTTTTTTTCAATCAAATGCACAATTTTTAGAAAAGAAATTGTGTGTGACTCAATCACCACTACAGTTTTAAAACAGAAACTTTAAATTTAATCTTTTATTTTTAATTGGAATAGCCAAAACAATTTTGTTAAAAAAGTTTGCTCCAAAAGAGAGTCTTTTACTTGAGTCTGTTATTTTATTTTTCCTTATTTTCTTGAAATTTATTGATTTTTGACATTTCTTTAAATTTTAACCGAAATATGCATGAAAAAAATTGTATAGTAAATAATTGCAGAGAATAATAAAATATGAGTATTTTATAAAGAATTGTTTTATCGCGTGGGACGCAAGATTTTCGCGAGTACATAATTTTTAATCAAACGCACGTATACCTGTGCAAATTAATGACAATTGAGAGACGTTTATTTCAATTGTTTTTTTTGTATTGTATTGTAGAAAACACTTGAAAACTAACGTAAATTTTATCCAGACCTTAGCGTACTCTTGACCTAGGTTAACGCGTAACTTTTTAGGATAGGTCAGGGTTACGTAAAGGTCAACGTGCCGCTTAAGCAATGGTTTCGTGAGGTAGGTCAGGAGTACGCTAGATTAATGTACAGTTCTAGACCACCAATATGTACAACATTATTGTTTAATCATAAAATTAAACACAATAATCACTTTGTTTTGTATAACCGTTATTTATTTGTATGGTGACCAATGGTTTCAATACATCAGCGTATCATTTTCAAACCTCCATCGTCAATGAGTGATACAACATTATTGTTAGGTCAGGAGTACACCAAGTCAATACAAAGTTTGTTTCGATAAATTGGGGGTGTGCTAGTTCAAATAATGGTTAAGTTGTAGAACTTGCAAATTAAAAAGAAATCTAGTAGCGTGATACCAAACGCCATCTGTGATCAATGTAGTTACACAACCCTAATTTTTGTTTCCTCCATTTTCACTGAATTTTTGTAATATTCAACTGTTTGTTTGTGGTATGCTTTTGTTTCCCTAATAGTTAATCAATTCTCAAATTTGTATGCCTTAAATTTTTAATTACTTTGTAATATAAATATTCAACACGTAAAATTTAATTAGATTTAAAAGATATTGGACCAAAATAAAGTTTACGGCTGAAAGACCACCGGTCGATAGCCAATGGAGATAACAAGAAGAGAAGAAGCATAATAATTGTCCTATCATCATGTTTAAAGATGTTTATCTCTTTAAAGTTTATCAGTAATACGTAAAGACACACAAAATTATTATTATTAAATTATTATCTAACTAAACTTTTGAATTGTAGGTAAATTTTGATATTTTTTGTAGTAATTTCTAAAGGGTATTATTATTAAATTATTCATTAAAGAGAAACTTTTTCTGTTTTGTAATATAATATAACAAAGCTAATTAAATTTCCCCAATTAGTGGTGTATTTGTGTGCCCAAAGACAATTGAGTGAAACTGCCTGTATATGTTGTAATTAATTAAAATGTGCAGACATTTGCATTTCTCTCTCACTTTGTACATTCATAAGAATTAATTAAAATAAATTATTAGATGATCTTAGTCATAGTGGTGTCAATTTTTCTTAATTTATTTGTTCTTAGAAATTTCATCCATTTATTTACATAATTTGTTTGATTATTAATCAACTTTTAAACATTTTATATTAAATATTTTATGTTAATTCATAATTATCTTTATTGTTTATAAAATTTGTTCTACTTGATTACAAAAATATCAAATTTTATATACAGGGGTTACCAACTCAGGGTACAAAATAGCAATGACAGTAGTAAAAAATAGACTTGTGAAAGAAGTAGAAGAAAAAGGTCTTGTGCCAGAGACGCAGGGTGGGTTCAGGAGGGGAAGAGGTACAGCAGACCAGATATTTACCCTGGCCAGGATTGTAGAAAAAGTAATGGAAGAGAGAGGAAGTGTGTATGCGGTGTTCCTAGATTTGAAAGAGGCGTATGATTCGGTACCTAGGGAAAGATTGGTGGAGTGTTTGGAAAGAAGAGGGGTGAGTGAGGGGATGGTTGAGTTTGTGAGGAGAGTATATCAGGAGACATGGTGTGTGGCTAAGGTGGGGGATAGAGTGTCAGAGAAATTTAGAACATGGATGGGAGTGAGACAGGGATGCCCGCTAAGCCCTCTATTGTTTAATCTGTATACAAGTGAATTGGATGAAATATTGAGGAGAGGGCAAGCGGGTGGCGTAGTGATTGGGAGGAAGAAAGTTTGGATGTTAGCATATGCGGATGATATGGTACTGATGGCGAGAGACTGGGAGGGGGTGAAAGAGATGTTAGCAAGAGTGGAAAAGTACATGGATAAGAGGGAGTTAAGGGTGAATGTAGGGAAAACGAAATGGATGAGGTTTAGGAACAAAGGAAGGGAAGGAAGAATGAGAGAGCTGAAATGGAAAGGGGAAGTAATTGAAAGGGTGAAAGTATTCAAATACTTGGGATTTATTTTTAAGTGTACGGGAGGGTATGAAGAGCACATGAAATGGGTACAAGGAAAGGCGAGAAGAGCATGGGGTGTGGTGTGGGAGAGGTGGGGGAGATGGATGGAAAATAATGTGAGGGTGATGTGTGGATTGTGGGATGCGTGCGTGAAGCCAATCTTGTTGTATGGTGTGGAGGTATGGGGAACAAAGAGGTATGAGTGTGTGGAGCGGGAACAAAGATGGTGCATGAGACGAGTGTTAGGGGTGGAGAGGTCGACGCCGGAATATATATTGTTACAGGAGCTAGATAGGGAGACCTTAGGGTGTGAGGCAGTGAAGAGAGTGGTGAGGTTCGAGATGAGAATGTGTGCGCTGGAAGAAGGGAGATTGGTGAAGGAGGTATGGTGGATGAGTAAGAGTATAGTGGAGGGTAGATGGAGAGCGGAGAGAAGGAGAATGTACGAAAGGGTAGGTTTGGCGGAGGTGGTGGTGAATGAATGGCTTGAGAAAGGGGTGAATGTGGCTGATTGGGTATATGAGAAGGAAAGAGAAGTGGAGAGACAAGAAAGGCAAGGCTGCATAGAGAGGAGTGAGTACAATGAGGGATATGGGAGATGGCAGGTGCATGGAAGAAAGCCGAAGTATTTAGAGAGCGGAATGGGGAGAGAGGATAAGGTGACAATGGCAAGGGCGAGGTGTGGGTCAGATGAAAGAGGGAGAAAGTGGTGGATGGGAGAGAGTTATGGGAAGTGCGTTTTGTGTAAGAATGGAAGGGATACTTGGAGGCATTTGGCGGAGGAATGCGAGGGGGTGAGTGAAGAGTGGGTGGAAGGGTGCAGGAGGGTGACGGACTGGATGAATGAGGATGGGGCCAGGGTAAATGTGCTTAGGAAAATAGGGTGGGAGAGGGGTAGGAGAAGAGTGGAGTGAAAGATATGGAAGGATTATATTTTTTGTTTGTTTATTATTAGAATATAGTTTAGTTGAGTTTGTATATATAATAATGCCAAATAAAGGTTTCTTTCTTTCTATATACAGGGTGAGTTTTTTTCGATGTTCTCTATGGGGATCTCGGAAACTATAAGAGATAGAGAAACGGTTAAATGGGGAAAGAAGTGTAGAATATTATAAACAACTGCAATTGTTTTACTTTCATCTTTTTAATGGCTACCCATTTTTTATTTATAATAAAATTTAAAATGACTATAACTCACTCATTTTTAGAAATAACTATGTCGTATGTCATATTGGATTAAAGAGAAAAAAATTACCTTTTGAATGAGGTCACAGCCAACTATGGTTTCCATTTAAAAAAATGTAAGTTTGCGTCATATCTCGGAAAATAATGGCGATAAAAATTTTCTGATTATTTTTTATTAATATGCATAAAATTATATAAAAACCGAGATATATTGATTTGAAAAAATTGACACTTTTTACTTTTTTCAAAATATCTAGTTACCCTTGACTTTTTTGAAAACTTTGAAAGTGGAATTTTATTCGTCTCGTAAATCTACACTTCTTTCCCCATTTAACCGTTTCTCTATCTCTTATAGTTTCCGAGATCCCCATAGAGAACATCGAAAAAAACTCACCCTGTATAATAAACTCGTAATTTAGATTGCAATAATCATAAGTGGAGTTTTCTAAACGATCTCCTACTTAAGTCCTTCATATTTAATGGTCAATTGGTAATTCAGAGCGCCTTTATGATTTTTTGTCTATAATAATTTTAGACGTTGGTTGACACTGGAATTTACATCGAGATATATTAAAAAAATATATAAATATTGAAATAAACTATATTTGCTAAATAAAAATAATAGTGTTATATTATTTCATTCACAGTCACCAGATGGCACTTATTAAAACTAAATAATACGTTGTCAGTTAATCATTTTTACTAGAGTACTATTATTTCTATGGTATTATATGTTTCCACATTTCCTTTATATTTAATTCCATAATATACTTAAGGATTCTTCCTGGGAAAGTTATTAATTGAATTTCCTGAGAAGCTATATTATTATCAGGGTGTAGTTAATTGATTAATTTATTCGTAATTTGTATTTTTTCAGTTTGAGGAAGTACAGTTGACAGAAATCATAAGGGCGAACATTGCACTGGCTCGTTATGATACCCCCACACCTGTACAGAAGTACGCTATACCAATTATATTGGGCAGACGCGACGTGATGGCCTGCGCGCAGACCGGATCCGGGAAGACGGCCGCCTTCTTAGTGCCCATACTCAACCAGATGTACGAGCACGGCCCGCCCGTAATCCCCCAGGGCCGCAGCTTCCGCAGGAAGCAGTACCCTCTAGGTCTCGTCCTGGCGCCCACCAGAGAACTCGCCACCCAGATTTACGATGAAAGCAAGAAGTTCGCCTACCGTTCAAGGGTTCGTCCCTGTGTTGTGTAAGTAATCTAATAAACACCTTAAATTTATCAGTACTTTTTTTAACACGTTATTTTTGTTTACGTTACAGTTACGGCGGAGCGAATGTAGTCGATCAAATGAAAGATTTGGATCGCGGTTGCCACCTTCTGGTGGCCACGCCCGGCCGCCTGTTGGACATGATCGAGCGCGGAAAGATCGGCTTGGACCATTGCAGGTTCCTCGTGCTGGACGAAGCCGACCGCATGTTGGACATGGGTTTCGAGCCGCAGATCCGCAGCATCCTCGAAAAGGACTCCATGCCTAGGACTGGCGACAGGCAGACGCTCATGTTCTCTGCCACGTTCCCGTCCCCCATCCAGATGCTGGCCAGGGATTTCCTAGACAATTACATTTTCTTGGCTGTCGGTCGTGTCGGCAGTACCTCAGAAAATATTACTCAAAAGGTAAAATAATCAAATGGGCGACACAAGCGCCACCTATTTTTTTTTGAAATCATGTATGTATTATGATTAAGGTCACTACCTTAATCATAAAACATGGTTCATTAAATGAAATATGGTTTAAACTTCAAATCTACTAATGTTGAAGTGAATTTAGTGATTTATTTACATTACTACAGCAGTTATTGTTATATGTTTTGAAAATAATAACAATTTAATTTCAGGTTGTTTGGGTAGAAGAACATGACAAACGCTCGTTCCTCCTTGACTTGTTGAATGCGGCCGACCTGACCCAACCGTCACCCGAGAGCTTAACCCTTGTCTTCGTTGAAACAAAGAAGGGGGCCGACTCCCTCGAGGAGTTCCTGCACATGGACGGTTATCCAGTGACCTCAATTCACGGCGATCGTTCTCAGCGCGAACGTGAAGATGCCCTAAGACAATTTCGGTACATTATCTTATCATTAATAATTTTTGATGACTATATTTTACCACTTTTATTTATTAACGAAGTGGCAAAACAAAGTCATATAATTCTTTATTACATTCAAGATGTACCACGAGTCTAGACAACAGACTAAATTAATTATCAGTCGATTTTGCAATGCACATAAATTTAAGACTGTTACTTGATTATTTATTATTATTATTCTATATTTAAATTTATTTAAAATAAAACACTTCACTTTAAATATATGAATAATAATAATAATAATTAATCATATGTATCATTGAAAAAAATTGTTTAATTTTGTAGGATTGTAGGCTCCTAGTACATTTTCTAATTCTGTGTCATTTATTTCTGCACACTATTTTTAACATCAGCTATTTTTATACTTCTACACCATTTTCACTAATATTCACATAATCTTGCATTTAAAAACAATATTATAATAATTTAATGTCCTTATTAATAGTACTTTTATTTTCATTACAGATCTGGTAATACTCCAATTTTAGTAGCAACAGCTGTGGCTGCCAGAGGATTAGATATTCCACATGTGAAACACGTAATAAACTTTGACTTGCCCTCCGATGTGGAAGAGTACGTCCATCGTATTGGTCGTACTGGACGTATGGGTAACCTGGGTAAGTCATTCAACTTAAATCATTATTCTCGTATTTATTTTCTATTTGAATAAAAAAAAATCGTGAATGCTTGTTGCGCTACACTCTTGACAGTTTAACTTTGATAATGGTCTGCGAAGACCAAAACACGTGTCGGACAACTGAAAATAAAAACAATATGGAACATAACAACCTAATATTTAAAAAAAATAGTATTTGATTAACCGGAGTTGAATGTGTCGTTTAGGTTTGGCGACGTCGTTCTTCAACGACAGAAATCGCAATTTGGCTTCCGCCATGATGGATCTTCTGGTCGAGGCCCACCAAGACATCCCCACTTGGTTAGAGGGCGTCGCAGCCGATGGCAGGACCGCCAGTTCGGGTCGCAGGGGCGGCAAGGGACGTTTCGGTGGCGGCGGCTTCGGCGGCAGAGATTTCCGTCAACAGTCCGGCGGCGGCGGTATGCAGAGAAACCAAAGATCTGCAGGTGGCAGTAGTTATGGAAGTTCAGGCAATAATGGATATGGAAGTGGTAAGTACAATTTTAACAACAATAATTTATAATGAAAATAAACTTGAGACACTTTTTAATGTCTAGTACTTAAAAAAAATATTGTGTAATATAAATATATTACATACAATAATTTCTGTTTGTAATATACTTTAAACTTGTTTTTATTTATATTACTGAATCTAACGGGTGTCCAACAATTATTGCAGTCCCGGGTGGCGTTGGAATCAAAAAAGCAGGTCAATTCTTTCATGTGCCAAATAAATGAACTGACATTTTAATTGTCAAACATAACTTAAATGTGCATTAAAACTGTCAGTTCATTTATTTGCAACATGTAAGAATCGACCTACCTTTTTTATTCCAACGCCACCCGGGACTGCAATAATTGTTGGACACCCGTTATATTGTAGTATAAAACCGTTGATTGAAATATAGTATAAATACGTCACCTTATGGGGAAATGCGAGTCACTAAAAGATGCCGAGAAACAGATGGCACATGAGTAGTGACTCAGTCGGCACATATTTAGTTCGGCGTACTGCAGTTTTTCTGTAGCTTTGGACAGTTTTGATAGTATTGAATTATACGTATTGCAATCAGCGAAAACGACACAGCGGTTCCCATGAAAATTTAGGCGAGCGGATGTTCCCTTCCCTCAAATTCACGAGCACGATCGTCTCAACGCTGATTGCAATACGTATAAACCACTACTCACGCGCCATCTGTTTCTCGGCATATTTTAGTGACTCGCATTTCTCATACACAATATTTCAATCAACGATAAAACATTGAAACATAATTTTTTCATTAAAATAAACTATCATGTAACGGTCGCCCATTAATTTATAACAAAAATATTTATAATTCCACAATATCTTTGCATCTAAAAACTAAATTCTTTGATAATAAAATATATGTCCTTTACGTTGTAGTTCTATTTAAATTCTTTGAGTTTTATTAAGAATTAGGTTTTAATCCATTTTATCAGGTGTTAATGATATTCGTTACTTTGGAAAATGATTTTATTGAAATACCAATTGTAATTATTTCAGGTGGAGGATATTACGGAAATGATAGAGGAGGCAACTACGGCGGAAATTACAATACCAGCGGAGGTAGTGGCCGTGACGATTGGTGGGAAAATTAATTGTTCGCAGAAAGAAAAAAAAAATGTTAGTAAGACTCAAATTCCTCTTTTATCAGGTGCTCATCCAGGATACCATTAAAGAATAAATTTAAAACTCCCTTAAGATATTTTTTAATAATCATAAAAACCCTCGTTATATATTAGGGCATTATATTATTTATATGCAGCATACTTAAATGAAAGTTATGTTAACCTTATTTTTCTCTTTTAATTAATCACTGTTTTTCTCCCCCCCTATATACTTTGTAAATGTTTAGTTTTTTGTTTAAGCCTGGAGACATCTTGAATTATAGCATAAAAAACTTTTATAGAATATTTGATTAAATTTGTAGGTGGCTTTAGAGTCACTTTAGTAGGATATTTTAAGCAAACTTCATACAAAAGGTACTACTAAAAATATTATTGTTTCTTACACATCAAGCCGCAAATTGAATAGTTAATTAAATGTCATGTTTGATCCAAGTGTCGTGTGTATAAAAAGAAACAGTTTTTTATACAAGGTCGAGTGGTGTTGATTTTGCTGTCCCATAAGTAACGGCACTTTGCCGTCGTCGGCTCTTGTGATTTGTAATCACGCAACATTTTATTTAAACGAATATTTCTCCAAGGGGCCACGCTCTCCCCGAATTAACGTTTTAAATGTTTCACCAGAGCAAACTTGTTAAATAGTGAAACATTCAAAACGCCCAAGATCTGAGAAATGTGTAGTAATATATATAAATAATTATATATAAACGGCGCGTTGCAGTTACAGCTGTTGAACGCTAAGAGTATTCTGTTTTATTACGACTGTGATATATTTCCAATCTTGATACGAATAGATATTATTGAAAATAAGCAGCAATTGTTTTCAAGTAAGAATGAGGCCAGCGGGGCAGTCGTTTCTCGGTGATTTATAATTTCGGTGGGATATAATCTTAGCGTAAAATATGTAATATATATATAAAATACTTAGCTTTTACTAGTGTAAACACTTGACGATTCTTTTTTTATATATACTATGTGAACCCTACGGATTGTGAATGCGTTTGCAATCAATACGATTTTCGGAACGACCAAAACGTGCGGTGTACGAACGAACATACGCAAATTTGTGAATAACAACGACGAAGACGATTTATGTAAATTCAGTTAATCCACTTAGTCATTTTATTTTATAATGTTCCTGACTCATTTTAGATTCTATAATGTGTATTGTTAAGTTATCTAGGATGTGAACAAAATTTTCTTCAGACAGTACAAACTAAACGTTTACTAGAAACTATTTATTATTATTTATTTAGGTCTAGTTTTGGTCTACTTGTAGATTTTTGTTTTTCTCTTAAATACCCTGTGATAACAGTTAGAAACTTGTGCCTATTTTTGAGGGAACGCGCGTTCCCGCAATTTTGTGACTTTTATCACCTTCTAATAAGTTTACGAATTAAACAAATTGAGCTGTGACTGCAACCTTTTTCAAAAGTAAAACAAAAAAAATTGTAATAATAACGAGATTATTTCCTGTTTGTTAACGCCGGGCGCGCCCGGCGGTAATGATATTTCGAGTGTTGTTGAAAGAGAAATCTTTTTATGAAGGGATGGCAAAATGCTGTACGGTCTCTCTGTTTTTAATTATTCACCAGAGAGGATATTTATAATAAATCATTTTGATGCATTTAATGAATATGTTGTGGTAGTTTAATTGCTGTCATGGCATACGATAATAAATTCATTTCAAACTTTTTGCGTCTCAATTTTTTTTTTAAATTCCCCTTTAGTGTTAACATTAAAAACCTGCATTGATTGATTAGCCTTAATATCATACAAATATGTTTACAAATTTAAAACTGCTTTATTTAGTTTTTATAATATTGTTCTGTGTAAAAAAAAATATAGTAATTTTATATATGCTCCCTGCATCCAATATATGTAATGGTTATGTTGATAATAAATTTATGTTTAAGTATATTTATTTTGTATTAGTTCAAGAACCTTAAAAAAACTGTAAATATGGATGGAAGGTTTACTAAGAGATGAAACAATTTACTTTTGCTTGGTTTGTTTTGATTAATTTCCATGTTTTTTATTTGCAGTTTCTGGACATATATTTTTCGAATTTTACAATTAATTTTCAAAAGACTATAATTTACAGTTATATGAGGAGTTATTAAATCTTGCATGATGAGATGAGCCTCTGTTGAAATTTCGTGGGAAGTATTAACTATGGGTTTCCCGTCTTTAAGGGCCCTTAATTCATTTAAGTAATTTTAATCCTTTCTTCTGAAAGTGGAGCAGTTTAATTATAAATTTAATTGCTGTAATTTTTCGTATTTGTTGCATTGATAATTAATTTAACTCTTTTATGAACTGTTTTAGAAATACAATAAAAACACTTAATGACTTGTAATTAATGTTTGTTGACTATAATTTTAACCAAACACTTTTTTTTAATTGCACGATGTTTTAGAAATGTATTTCAAGATCAGAAAAGCTCCTTATAAAACTTGTAGACTGTAACTAGTTGTTTACTCAAATAGCAAATTAAATGTTTTCATTTCACCCAGCCCAGTGAATTCTAGTGTCAAAATAGGCATATACAATAAGAATTTTAAATTCATTTAAATTTATTAATGTTATTTGTTTTAACTTTAATATATCAATAAAAAAGCACATACATTATGTATTTTTCAAATATAATTGTTTGCAATCAGCTTTGGTAATAAAAATCAGTATAGTTCAGTGATTATAAAGGAAAGCAATTGTTAGTGGAATAGGAACCAGGATATTTTTTGGATAAAACATGTTAGAAATTTGGGGTTTACATACTTTTTCGTTTTGCAGTACCAATTGAATTTGTATTGATAATAATTTTAATGGATGAAACGGGTTGAATAAAAAAAAAGTGTGCAGATTGAGAACAATAAAAACGAAATGTGACATTACTGCATCTCACATATGAAAATGTTTTTATTAATATTTCTATCAAATGGTAATCAATCTTATATTTACACCTGCACAAGGGCTATAACATAAGCATCACAATAACCGAGGTGTAGAAACAAATGTTGAAAATAAACAAAAATAAATATACAGTGTTTATTGTTTATAATAATAATAAAATGATATATGATTATTTTTAATATATAATTAAAAATCACACTTATACCAACTCTTTGGAAAAATTACATATGTGTATGTATGTACACTCACAACGTACGTACACACGCGCATATGCACGCAAGTGTAAACGACGCACACCTGTTTGCATAGGCGCGTTTGGGAAATGCAGGCATATGGTTATATTTTTTTTTTATAAGATAAGATTTTATAGATAAGTTACACTATATAAATCAATGTATAAAACAGTCTTCATTGCACCAAAAAGTATAAAGTTACTTCGCAGGTGCTTCATAATTACACTTTACTATTAATACAAAAGTTTTCAAAAATTATGATCCATCGGAGGGGCGGGGAGTATGATTTACAATTGAGTGAATTAAGGAGCACACTGAAAAGAGGGCGTTTATTCTAAGCGAGTTATACTTGAAAAAAAATAATTAACAAATTTCGAGTATTGTACTAACCGAAATAATTTCACGCGCGTATTTTTGCTTTTATTCAAATAATCACAGTTTTTGTTTTCGCGTTTCTGGTTTAACCTCCATGTGTGATGCAGTCGTTTGGTGTTGTTTGAGTAAAAGCAAAACGGAAGATTTAATCACAAATTGGAACAGTAGTGCGTGCGTTGGGATTAAACCAGAAATGAATTTTTAAATGCTGAATCGTTGTAAACAAATAGTATTATTTTTTTTATATCTATTTGTACTATGTTTGTATCTCTTGTGGACAAATAGTAAAAAAGTGGAAATTAGTACAAACATGAAAGTTATGGAAATTAGAGAATCATTACCATATGTAGTAATCCAACTTATGTACATAAGCCTTCTTAGACAGTAATTATTTTCTCTTGTTTGAAAGAATCGTAAGGAAAATAACATAAAGACCGTTAAAGGGGCGTTCGACATTAACTAATTATGTTTACTATACAGATTCCTTAGTTGTAGTGTTTTCTTAGTGAGCGACTTCACTAAATTAATTAGAGGTTGGCACAATTAATGTAAACAATAATAAAATTAACAATTTCGCAGATGTTTTTTTAAAATTATGATGTATGCATTATTATTAAACTTTTTTTTTTGTTTATATTACACCTACGGATATCTCTAAATTGTTAATTAAAAATAATTATCAATAAAAAATAATAAATATATATATATATATGTATTAGCACATAGTACATTATAAAATATAATAAAAATCTAATTTCAGCCAACCATTTTTAAATAAATATTAATATAACTGTTACCAATTTGCCATTCCGGGTTTGTTTAGTGTCATAAAGTAAATCTGACATGAGGAGCCACTTTTCGCACTCGAGAAGAATACTTTGTCATTGCGCTCGCACAGGAACTTGAGCCGCTGCGCCTTCTTGTGCATGAACACGCCGTCCAGGTGGCCCGACTCGACCGATCTGATTTCTATTGCTTTGTTGCCCCAGCCCATGATTTGGCCGGTGCCTATGTACGCCACTGACGTCGGCATTTCGCCCCACTGGAATAAGTAATTTACCTATTACAATTAACTAAATATTTATTCTGGTTATTAAATTTTTCACTCGGTATTTGTTATTGTTTAAAAGTGAGCAAATAGTACCTGCAGCAAGACATTCTTGGAAATTCTCCCGTACGTATTCACGTACACTCCTTCATTGTCATAACATAACAACAACTGCATGCCGTTACTATTGGGTAAAGTAACTATGCAATGTGGTGATATTGCTCCTTGTGTCTGTAACACGTAATAAAATTAAACATATATTAAAATTAATATCGATGGCTTAAAAATAAGGCACTCTCGTTACTTAAGCATATCTGTCTTACATGTTTGGGCAAATATATGTCGTAAACGCTGGCAGAGTCCAAGTCGACGGCGTGGAAACCATCTCCGCTGCCGTATATCACTTTCAACCTGGTGCCCTCCTCCACCGTTAGGTCGACGAGGAGGGGCCTGTGTGTCAATTCGGCGAACGACTTGAAAGCCATGAACTTGTGGTACGGCTTCGGCGCCCACGCGTATATCTCTATGCCGTCCTTAAGAGCTATGACTAAAAATTTGATCCTTTCGTATTTTACAATTTTAAAGTGAACCGCCCCCTGAAGGTCGCCCACGTTAATCCAACCGTTCCTCCTTTCCACTTGCTAAAATAAAAATATATTTCTTTATACTAATAAAAAAAACCTAAAAGGGAAAGCAAGAATTTAAACAATAAATTAATTGATCTAAAAGAAAATTGTTAATTACGGATGTTTAAATAGAAGAATTTCTAAGTATTTAAGTTGCTTGTGGTGACATCTACATCTGCGCATTAGAAGTATTAATGATAGTGATTATATTAAATGTTTGGTGTTTGAAACTTACATCCACAATACCGTCGGTCCTCAAAATCTTGCTCTTGAGCCAACTGAGATAATAAACCCTGACACGATTCTTCTTCCCGGATATCGTGACGAGAATATTCTGTCCTTCGAGCACCTCCATCTGTTGAAACCTCCGCCTTGAAATCAGTTGATACACTTTGCCTTGTCCACTACGGTCCAGTAGCATTAAACCGTGTTCAGTACCAATCAACAAATTGACACCTTTAAAAAAAAATCATACATTACAAAAACAACGTTTAATTAAAAGTAATAATTCAATATTATTGGTTATTGTATTGAATTAATTATATTTATTTTTTAATTTAAACATAGAGCGTCATATAATATACTGGATTTAATAAATATATTGTAAAACTAGAAGGAAATATAATTCATTGATGATGGAGGCTTCTGTTTCGTTATATATATTTAATTATAAATTAAACACAATAATCACTTTGTTTTGTATAACCGTTATTAATAATTATTGTGTTTAATTTGGAAATATATGTGTTTTAAGTAATTATATAGCGCATTGAAATAAAACAACACAGTTGAGAGGATTTCACATTTATTGTTGAACACTGCTACATGTTTCGCCATACAGTGGCTTTAACAGGCAGAAGTGATGTTTTATTTCAATGTGTTGTGGAGTTTCATCATGTATCTGTCTCGTCAATTCAATTATATAGCAGACATTTGGGGCAAAAATGAATTTATTCAATTAAGTATTTTTGATAAAAACATAGTGTTCAATTATGTATGATTCAAATTCAATAATATAACCAAAAACGTCTGTACTTAACGTATTAAAAACATATAAGTAGATTATACAAACCCCATAAAGCGGCACATAAAATATCACTATTAAACCTCTTCTTGTATTTACGGATTTCCGGCGTGTCTGAAGATATGTCGTGCGATGTCGGCGTCACGTTCACGTTAACGTGCGACTCTCTCCTCGAATTGCCGCTGCCGGCGCCGAAGCCGAACGTCAAGAAGGACCGCTGTTTCTGTTGCAAGGCAAGGGCGTGAATACTCATCGGTGCGAGTTTGTTTGGCGTTTGCGAAATTTGAGTGTGCACGGCTTGCCGGTACTAAAAAAACACCGCACCATTGTAAAATAGAGGCACGTCACCACCCTCTAGGGGATCAATCGAACATACAGAGAAATACCAGAGGTTCATACAGATGATTAGTTCGTTCGGGAAACAAAATACTTGTATTAAGATAAATAAATTAAAAAAAGAGAGTCGGTTCTGGTGTTAATATAAACAATATCTACCGTTACTTCTGTATCTACCACCAACAAAGTCTAGGTTTCGGGAGCCTTAAAATGTTTATGTCTTATTATAGATGGCATATTCCATTTTAGGGTTATAAATGGTTATTTCTTATGAATGATGACATAAACTCATACTTACATTTATAACGTTATGAAGTTACCGTCGCCACTCAGTTAGGCAAAAACCAAGAGAAAGACATAAACATTAGTGACAATCACAGGTAACAACATGTAAAAATATATATAAATACATTACAGGATGATGTTTGTCCAGGTGTGTATAATGGCCGTAATATCAGTAGCGTCTTCCTTAGTCTTTAAAGCTTCTTTCGAAATGAAATGTTTATCTCAAAACATTCATGTGCAAATGTTAATTTATACATAAATAATTAGTTTCATTATTAAAAATAATTTTTAGTATAAGCAAAAGTAACATCTTATTAAAATTTACATTTGCACAAGAATCTAAAATTACAGTCATGTAAATGAATGTTCCTTTCGAGAATCACCCATCATTTTACACAATGTTTAAAAAAATATATATAATTGTATATTCCATACCTCTTCACTTTGCGACTTATCCCTAGCTGAAGGTGTACCAGGGCTGCCACTCGCCTGCGACAGAAGGTCTGGAAGGACACTGCTCTGCCTGGCATGATCACTTCCCCGTCCGTTCTAAAAAATAATAGCAACATTTATTTAAAAAAACGTAATATCCCTGGATAAAATTCCGTTAATACAAAACAACACAGTTAGATAAAAAATAAAAATAAATAACACACAGCATGCGCATTATATATTACATTACACTTTACTCCATAGTATATTTTTTTCTTTTATATTTTTTATGTGAAAAACTGATAGCAGTGGCAGCCAGTCATCAATCTCCATGCTTTAAAGATGCAGAAAATCATGCCTCCCTATCCAAAATAATGCCATTCCATTGGACAGGCAAGAACTCGTGTACTAAACAATCGGTTTTTTCGCGATCACTCCAGTTTTCATTCTTTAATTTCGGATAAAGGTTAGACACACCTGTAAGTCGGGTTAGTTAAAAGCGGCACACAGTCTTAATTATTAATGGTTAAGTCACAAGTCAGTTTTCTTTTTTTGTATAGGGGGATTATACGGTTATACAAATTTTTACATCAAGTTTGTTTAATAACGATATGAAATGATATTGAATACAAGTGATGAATTGAATAAAAAATTATATTAGATGTTGAAATTTCACTTAATTAAAAACACAGTTATATTGCTTTCTTCACTTTTTATCTTTTCACAGCTAAATGTACATTTCGGGCACTATGTACCCATTATCAATAGCTGTGAAAAAATAAAAAGTGAAGAAAGGAATATAACTGTGTTTTTAATTAAGTGATATTTAACCTTCATGTACTCAAGTAACTACATCGAGTTGAAATTATAATTGAAAGTCTCAATTGAAATCCTAGTTTTTCCGCTAGATGGCGTAAATGGTAATATGTAGTTGTAAGAATGGTAATATAATGGTTTGTGAATTATTGGTGATATTAATGAGAAAACAAAAAGCTAAAGAATATTTACAAGATATTTAAGTTGCCTTTATGATATAATCATTAGTTTTTAAAGAGCCACATTAGAATTTGATTTGAGTGATATGTCGAGTTTTATTTATTCAATTTACATATTATACATAATCGATAATCAATTTGAGGCAGCCTAATAATATCATTATTAGTAATTAAATTTTGTAAGTAAACAAATTTATTAACAATAAATTTGTCCGAATGATTCAATTTTCCACAAATAATATTTTTAATTTTTATTTTATTAGTGATACCTAAATATGTATTATAGAAAATATATTTCACTTTATATAGCAGGATTTTAACAATTCATTAGTCGATTGCATTAAATATTATTTTTTTAAACCCATGATTAAATAACAAATATATTAAATTTAATAGATCTACATAACACCCGTCTATACGTCATGCGTTTAATTATTAATTATTATTTAATTGATACTAACAACAACTAATAATTTAAACACCTCTTCCACAATATTTTAAAAATTTCTAATAATCAATCTCTCAAACTTGATATAAAAATTAAATTCATACAAGTATAGCACAAACTGAAAGTTATCGAGTACAGACTAATTTAAAAGAATCTGATAGAAGAGCACTCGTTTCTTTCCTCAAAATAATTTCAAAGTAACACTCCTCTACAAGAAATGTCTGCAGTAAAATCATACTCAATCCTTATTAATACTATGATATGGAATAAATTACCTGCAACGTTACACTATCATCACTGCTAAGAGATTTACTTGTGGAAAGAGTTATGGAATTGCAATCGATTGACCTAGTCGTGTTTCTGTTAATTAGTTCCCCGATATGAGTGGACCGTGCCTCGTTTATGTTATTTACTCCCTTCCTGGACTCGATATATCTCAACACAATGTCCGACTCGGTTTTCTCGCGCCTCGGTTTGAACTGTACCGCCTCCTTTAGCTTATTGTGCAGTCCAGATTTTGCGTTATCGTCGGTGTTTTTCGTCACGAAATCGGTGAGTATCGGTTCGCCGGTATTTTTCTTGGACAAGCCCACGTCGGAGCTGCGCCGATTGTTGAATATTAGGCTGGTGCGCAGCGAGTTGACGTTGTGATCGACGAATACGCTCGAGTGTCGCGAGCTCAGTGGGAAAAAGTCGGAGTTCTCACGGCGGAAACCTCTTGCGAAAGGTCCGGCTTTCGAGTCGTTCTCGCTGCGCCTCTGCTCTTTATTCCTCATCTCGGCCTTTTCGCCTTGCTCCTGAAATTTCGAAGGAAAAAACCTGGCGATATCCCAGTCCTTCAGTAAGGTGGCTTCGTCCACATCTTCGATTCTCTGCTGACTAGCTGCCACTTGCTGAATATTTTACAGATTAAACATTAGTATAGGAAAAATCAACGCGACATTCCATCATCTTTCATATTGAGCGGAATTATTTCTTAACAATTCAATGACGAATATTATAGAGAAAATTATTTATAATTACAATATTACTGGACTGTTTCATCTCGTTGATTGTTGAGGCAACAGATTTTCAAAAAATAAGTACCTCAGCAATTTCTCTATGATACTCAATCATCAAATTGTCACAACCTGATTTTGTAATTGTCGCGCATAATATTTTTCCTATACTAACTAATATGAATCATGCCTCACGAACATAATCCCATCCAGAAAAGAACATAAAATAAAATGTACACAGAGACAACTCACTCTGTTCCTCAAGACGAGCGTCTTGTCTCCCTGAGATTCGTCGTCGTCGGGCGTCGGAGGCAGCGGCCGGTTGGGGGCGCCACCGGAACCCGTCGTGTTCGGACTCGAGCTGCTCGGCGAACCTTCCGCTACTAAACTTATGCCCTGTCTGTAAGAAAATTCAGGTCTAACAAAAAAAAAAAGAAGCCGGGCGGAAACGAAAATCGAAAAATAAAAATGATGGGGGGAGAAAAAAAACGTGGGCGTGTTAGTATGATCGTTTTGTTGATGCGACGTCGTGATCATACTCACAGCGGTTTCGGCGGGTCGCTCGCCAACAGGGTGCCGTCGTTTCTGACCCGTCCGTTGTCTTCGGGTTCCGAGTCCGTATCACTATCAACTAAGGAGTCTACTAGGTTTCCGCTACCGGGTGTGCTGTGATTATTGGAGGCTACGTTATTATTGACGGCTGATTGTGTCTGCTTGCTGTTGTTCCTGTTATTCCTAGGTGGAGCTTCCGGTTGACTATTCTGTTGTACACCTAGTTCGTTTAATTGAGCGGCCAAAACATCTAATTCCTGAAAGCACAATGTACACAATGAAAATACAACAATACAATTAACACTTAGATATTTTTGCATAAATTATAATATCTAAGTGTTGATTATGCAATTCTTACAATTATAAATTAATAATTATGTTAATCGGCCAACATTTTAGTCCTTTTATTATCAATATATGTATTATACACTAATGAATCGCAAATGAATGTAGTTAATTAGGTGATGTATCCCATTGTTTAGAATTTGTTAACACTGCAATTTGATTAATTTTTATTAAGCTCCCATATTATACTTTATCGATTTTAAATGTTACGAGACAATATCTTTACAAGTTAAAGAAACAGAAGTGGTCAATTAAAATAAGCTGTTTTTAGCAAAATAGAAGATTATAATGGATGAAAAAGGTGAAATGTATTGGAATGTAGAGTCCATAATCTCAATATATTTAACTTTCTTAAGGATAAGAAAACTATAAGAATAGTGCATCCTTTTATTTAAGATATCTATCTTTAGAGCCCGCTACAAAAAAATTACTAAACAAATTGGAAGAAACTTCATTTTCAGATAACTGGCACGTGTTTCAATCCTTACGGATCATTATCACAATTAAAACTTCTTCCAATTAGAAAATTTGATTCCATCAAGAGAGAGTAGCAGAACAAGTATCGTTTATAAATTACTAAACAAATCAATAGGTGTCGCTTTGAAATATTAAATTAAACACCAACAATTTTGCAATCCATTGATAATAATGAATAAAACGAAATTAAATAGGAAACGAATAGAGTTATCATTAAATCTGCATCTGCATTTGTAAACATGTATTTACATAACAGATGGCGCTTTACCTACAGGAAAAATATTAATTGGATTTCTGGTAAATAAAAAATTTGATATTAAGTGATAGCTTGTACTTGCAGCATTTTTTATGCCTTTCAGAAAGTTGATGCTAAAGTTGAAGTTAACATTAGAAGTAATACAAAGAAACATATAGAGTAGAAAAATAGAGTAACATGAAAGAGGCTGATTACACGATAAGGAATCTTCAGATGAGGGGGATTATAAATAATCTCACTAAAAAGTCAACTTCTAGCGCCATCTATTTAGAATTACCGCCACTTCTCAAGATACAGATAGGCAATCTTCAGATGTATGATAAATAATCTCACTTAATAGTCCTTTAAAGTCAACTTTCTTCTAGCTCCATCTATTTAGAATTACCGCCACTTCTCAAAATACACTTCCTCTATAAATAATCTCACTAAATAGTCAACTTCTAGCGCCATCTATTTAGAATTACTGCCACTTCTCAAGATACAAATAGGGAATCTTCAGATGTATGATAAATAATCTCACTTAATAGACCTTTAAAGTCAACTTTCTTCTAGCGCCATCTATTGATAATCACCGCTACTTCTCAAGATACACTTCCTCTCTTTTCCAATGGAATCCATTAGTAAATAATTAAGGACAGTTACACTCCTTACTTCGTATTTCTAAAGTGAAGTACAGAATACAACTATCCCTTATTATTACGTTACTTAACTTCACATAACTCACAAATACATATGAATCCATTAGTAAATAATACAACGAACAAAAAAACGTTTTTTTTAATAAAAATTACTAAAGAAGTTCGTAATATTTTAAAGCAAACATATTTCTACAAATCTAAAATTTATATTGTAGGACTAAGATAATTTCTTTCCAGCCTAATATACAGAATGTCTGAATAAATTTCACATGCCTTAAAATCATTTAACACTTTTAAGTTTATAATATTCACACTTTAGTAAGCAGATAGACGATTACGACCATTATGAGATGGTAATGAATGAAGTAATAGTATTTATAGTAGTATGTATTTTTGATTAATTTAAGAAGAGAAACAAAGCAAACAATAAGTGCATACACCGAACCATATGAAAGATTTATCAAAGATAAGAAAATATATCTCCTTCAATAAATCCAGCTCAAGAATTTGAGATTAGCTTTTTCCCTAATCATTTCTCAATGGAGAATATTTTTCAGATACACGACTATTATCTAATGAAAGAAACTGTTAGCAGAACTGAAAGTTGGTTGATAGGCTGAATGGATCAGAGTGGAAGAACATTTCAAAGAAATGAACTCCGCCAAGGTCTCTTCAAATTATAGTAGTATGTATTTTAGATCAATGTAAGAAGAGAAACAAAGCAAACAATAAACAAAAATTTGCTCATCATTATCGTACAGACTTTCAGATTTGCCAACAGTTTTAAATCATACATTTTCATTATCAACAATAGTTGCAAATTTAGGAAATGTTTCCATGGAACACCGACCTGGGATGTGTTAAATGGAGTACCCAAGTACTGTTCGCAATATTTTTTATAGAGGGCGCTGTTTTGAGTGTCAAATTCTAATCAGTCACCACAATTTCGTAGAGTACAGAAAGTGAATGATCTCTTCTCATCTATCACTTTAATAATATTAAATTTATTCAGACATGCTATATTTATAGTAGCCCATGATAAATCATCAATACAATTATTACACACTGATTATTATTAATAATTGTGTGCATTCGTGTCGTGTCGGCAAAATTTATGATGGGCCACTCTACTACAGGTAATACAAGAACACAGCAAAATCAAGGAAACTGAATCTATATGTAAAAAATGTTCGGAAAGACGAAATCAATTATTATCGAGTATTAATGTTTGTTTATATGTTTGTGTGTATGTGTGTGTGTAGTGACTACGTACCTCAGGCTTTCGGTGTGTCACCTGATATGATGGCAGATGAGAAAATACATGAAATAAAATAGAATGTAGTGAAATTAGAAAGCGGTGCTAAATAAGGCAAAATTAAGACAAACATTATTTACTGGGGGGGTAGAATACAAAGGGGGGAGAGGGGGTGGGGCACAAGAAGTATCGACTGTTCGACTGTGTATTAATAATATTGAAAGTGTCGCCGGTGCGAGGGTTCTACTTACCATTGGCTTGAATATGTGTTGCGACTGGGAGTTGCGCTGTTGCTGCTGGGAACGTTGGGACGCGTTCTCTGGTGGCGGAGGGAGGGGCCTAGAAATCATACTGATGGTACATTAATAACATTTTTATTGTAAATTCTGCTGAGTAAATGAGTTAATTAATAGAGGTGTAAAACTGCACCGGTGAATTGATAATGACATTGCCAAAATTGAGGTTGCATTATTTATAGTTTCGATTGGGTTTCAATGTCATACAAGTGCTTAATAACAATCGATGTACAGGTGGCATTTGTGTTGGTAAAAATAGTAATATATTTATAGATTTGTTACTAATGTAGTGTTAATTGATAAAAATTAATTACTTATGAGTTTTGCAAAATAATGTTTTGGTTTGGTTTTTATTTATTCGACAGCTAAAGTCATTCGCGAATAATCTTTTGTTTAATACAAATTTTCATATAATACAAGTTAGATTTCAATTGATTGATTGTTGAGGCACTTAAATGTTGAAAATCAATATTCAATATTAATATAACAAGTCTTAGATGTTCAAATTTGGTTTATTTTAAACACTACATATGTTTCACCAGACTCTGGCTTCTTTACATGAAGAAAGCTAAGATTTCAGTTTCTACACAGTATATATGAAATTGGTTGACTTGGAAGTCATTTATTTCTGTTGGTTTATTTATTGAGTTACTACAAAGAAAAAGAAATTTAACTTTAACTAAACAAAAGGTTATTTTTTAAAAGACATAAGTAACCATTTTTTTCAAATTATTATTTAATCTCTTCGCATAACTCACCAAATAAACAAAAGACATTTTCATGTGGTTATTATTATTGTTTTATTGTTATATAATTTTTTTTGTGTTTATTTGCATAGATATATATTGTATATTTTCAATAATTAGCCACAAATTTTTATGATGATGTGAGAATTTAATGCTTAGATGTACATACCTTCTAGGAGCTGGAGGAGGATCTGGCACGACGATCATCCTCTGAGGTATTGGAGGTCTGGCTGGAGGGCCGGGCTCTGCTATTTCTTCGCGTTCCTTATTCCTACCGCTTCTGTGATATAGGAAGAAGAGAAATACGAATGTAGAAAATTTGCAAATAATACATTAGGGCCAAACTTTAAACTACTACTCACCTCGGTGGCGGTTCGACTGCTTGACCCAGAGTGCGACCCTCTTGAATCTGCTGGAAGTTTCTGCGCAGCGTGTCACCGCCCGGTGCTTGCACAATGCTGCTCGGTTCACCTGGAAGCGCTGGTTCCTCCTCCTCATTTTCAGAACCCGAGTATCTGTTAATGTAAAATCATATGTTATGTTTAAAATTATAAGTAAATTCAAATATTTCTATAATAATTCATGACTAAAATGTCTTATATTAAAAATTTATACAATACAACTTGTGCTGATGTTTTACTGATTGGAGGGTCGAATAGTGGCCACCCACCCACCCTACATATATATTTAAACTTAAACTAAAACTCTGGATTTAATTTTTTGATCTATATTCGCAAAAACACTGATGATGTTTTTGGAAAACTAAACGAGTGTCAGTGATGAAAGTAAATCTGTATGTGTAGGGTGGGTGGGTGGTCACTGTTCCAAAGTTGAACGTTTTTTTTTAATTATTTTCAGTTGTAAATTGTTTTATATTTAAAATTTATTTAATACAACTTGTGCTTATGTTTTATTAATTGGAGGGTGGGATAGTGGCCACCCAACCTACCCTAGATCTACATAAAAAACTGCATCACTCTCACTATTTTAAATTAATACATTAGCAGTATCAGTGTTGATGATATCAGGACATTCAATAACACTAATTTAGTTTAAATGTCCCTTGTATATGTAGGGTGGGCGGGTGGCCACTATCCCACCCTCCAATTTTTATAATATAAACACTATTTTAATTGTAAATAATCAAGGCAGAAGAAAAAAAATTCTTATAAAATCCTGCATTTTACGAAAAATGTGGATGGTCATATTATTTCGAAATAATTAAGCGTGGGTAGATCAAGTGGCGCCATCTATTAATTGCAAGTTGTATTTATACTTTGCATGTAATTTTTAAGTTTAAATATTGATATTTCTGCAATTATTTAACCAAAACATGCCTATTATTAACAGTTTTGCTTTATCTAGCAGATACACCACTACTACAATTGTTTCTCAGATAGATAAATTATGATATTTCTGCCTAAAACTACTGTGATGGCCACATAACCATTTATTAATAATACTCTGATATAAATTTGTGGTACAAACCTGTAGTCTTCCCTTTCTTTCTCCTGTTTGCGCTTTTTGCAGCGGTCAATGTGATCCTTCAGCTGAATCCTGACCTGTCTTTCGGTGGGCTGGTCCCTTATGAAGGGATGCTTGAGCAATTGCTCAGTGTATGGACGATCGTGATAATCCTTCACTAGCACAGTTTCAATGAAACCTGAAAATACAAATAATATTATTATAAAATTAATAAAAAGAATTAAATGAATTAAAACTCCAAACAATAAATAGGTAATTGTGGAGGCCTCTACTTTGTGATACATTATTATTATATATTTATATGATTGTAAATTCCTTTGTTTAATATCATACACTTTTTTAAAACTTAAACAAGGGTATTTACAATAATATAAATAACCAAATAATAAAGTTATTATATTTTTTTAAACAATTCTCTATACAAATTTAACTGTTTGAGTTTACATGGAGTGATTAATTACAAATAGTACAAATAAATAAGCGAGGTAAGGAGTAACATTGTTTTTTTTTGTTGTTATACATGTTTAATTAAAACATAATGTATTTTGTTAAGAGGTTATCCACAGAATCATAATAAATAATCAATAAATAAAAAACACAAGTAACTTTAATAATATCACACACACAAGTGTTTATATAATGTATCACAAAGTGAAAGCCTCCATGATTATTTACTTGTACTTGTTTATATTATGAGTCAGTTCTAGAGATGTTTAATTAAGAAAATAGATAACCAATTTTTGATTATTTCAAATAATTATTTATTGAATACTTGCTGTGCTACTAAATGGCATATAAAAGATGGCAAATGATAAATGACAAAGAACAGATTACAATAATTAATTGACAATTAACATATGACACCTGATAGATGAGAGTAATAATAAGTGGCAGATAACATATGATCGTTGACAATTGGCAGAATAGACAATACCTTAATTATGATTGACAGATGACACAATAAACCCCTTACGATTGACAGAGGATAGTTGATAGATGACATAAAGCAGATAGCAGTTGGCAAATCATAGTTTAGAGATTTTAGTAATGGCACTTGATGGCTGTTTGATTCAACACTTGACAAATAACATTTTACATACAAAAAAAGTTATGAAAGATTTTACTTCTTTTGTTTGTTGAGAGTTGGTAAATAAAAATTGACAGATAACAGTTGAAAAAAGACAGAAATTGCATATAACAGGTGACAAATGAAAGATAACAGATTACAATTACAGTTAACATATGGCAGCTGACAGATGACAGTAATAATAAGTGACAGATAACAGACAGACATACAATTGGCAGAACACATAACATCTTGGGATTTACAATTGACAGATGAGATGATAGACATCTTATGGTTGACAGATGTCAATTGATAGTTGATAGATGATATAAAACAAATAGCAGTTGAGTTGATAAAATTGACAGCTAACAGTTGAAATATAACAGTTGAAAAAAGACAATTTAGAAATTGCATATAACAGGTGACAAATGATAAATGACAGATAACAGATTACAGTTCATATAAAGCAGCTGACAGATGACAGTACTAATAAATGACAGATAACAGGCAATCGTTGACAATTGGCAGAACATATAACATCTTGCGATTGACATTTGACGAGATAGACACCTTACAGTTGACTGATGACAATTGATAGTTGATAGATGATATAAAACAAATAGCAGTTGAGAAATGCTAGTAATTTTAGAGATGGCAGATAATTTGACCCTTGACAGATCACAGTTTACGTAGATTAAAAAGTTAGTAACAAATGACTGTGAACAGTTGACAGATGTCATCGTATAATTAACAGATGTCATCGTATAATTAACAGATGTCATCGTATAATTAACAGATGACACATATATATAATATTACAATATTGGGTTATCTACTCTGAAGGACCGTAGAATACGTGCTGATATTACATTTTGTTTTCAACTGATACAAGGACTAATAAATTCTCCTGAACTGGTACAATTACTTGGACTGCATGTACCATCCAGGGACGTTCGAACAAAACATACCTTTCACGTCCCCTTCATGCGGACTGACTATGCTAGGAATTTTGGCTTTTGTAGGATACCTCACAATGCTAACAATTGCAACTACAATTTTTTCGGCGGCGAGCTTTCTAATTTACGCCGATATCTTAAGCGCTCAATTATTTGAATTATTTTTAATATTTATGATATTTTACAACTTTTTTTTAACATGTATTGTCGTCCTTAAATTATTTTATATCTTTATTGCTAGTTTTAATTTGTTTGTGCATTTTAATTATATTTTTACTTCTCTGTAAACCTTGTATTATTGTATTACACGTTATTAATTAATTAAATATCAAATATTTGATTCTTGAAAATTTTAAAAATGTTTTTATTTTTAATAATTTACGATGTTCTACAACTTTTTTTTAACATGTATTGTGTCGTCCCTAAATTATTTTATATCTTTACTTTTAGTTCTAATTTGTTTATGTATTTTTATTATATTTTTACTTTATGTAAACACTGTACAATGGTATTACCCGTTAATAAATAAATAAATAACAAATGTCTAACATCTATTATATTTAACATTTGACAACTATGTTAGTTGTCAAATGTTAAATATAATAGATTATATACATTAGACACTCGACTATTTACCATTTGACAATTAATGTCTGAATTTCAACAACTGAAATATAAAGTTTAATATTTTAGACATATTTGACATTCAAAATTAGAAATTAGATATTACACATTTGGTATTAGACATGAGACGTTACACATTAGACATTTAAAATTACATGTTTGGCATTTGAGATTTGACATTCAACATATAACACTAGACATTTTATAGGTGACATTTGATTTATGATATTTGACACTTGATAGTTGACATTTGACATTTCAATATTGACAATAGACATTTGACACTAACCCTTGACATTTAATATTTCATATTTAACACTAGACATTTGACTCTTGGAATTTGATATTTGATAATTATTTAAAACTTGAGATTTGACACTTGACTTCACGCCATTTAATATATTACATGAAATATTCGGTTACTACACTTACTACAATTTGACATTTAAATTTTGAAATTGAGCATTTAAAAAATGTCAAATTTCAAATGTCAAACATTTACTTTTAGGTAGCAAATGTCTAATTTGGCATTTGAGATAAGACTATTGGCATTTTATATTTGACATTTAAAATTTAGCATTTAATATTTAACATTTGAGATTTGTTGTTTGTCATTTTTCATATTTTATTTATTTAACTTGATTTCCACATTTACATTTTGAAATAAAATTTTTGAAATTGATCATTTAACAAATGTCAAATGTTAAGTGCTAAATGTCTAATGTTAGTTTTATTTACTTAAATAAATAAATACATGTGAAAGATCAAATGTCAAATGTGGAATGGTAAATGTCAAATATCAAATGACAAATGTTAAATGTCAAATTACAAATTTAAAACATAAAATAACAAGTTTCAAACGTCAAATGTGAAATGTCTGATGTGAAATGTCAAATGTCAACTATTAAATATTTATTTATTAACGAGTAATAGCATTGTTTACAGAAAGTAAAATATAATAAAAATACATAAACAATCTATTGTTGAGCAGCAAATGTATTTTGGACATTTAACAAATGTCAAATGCCAAATATCAAATATTAGACGTAAAATGTCAAGTGCTAAATGTCTAATGTCAAATCTGAAATGTAAAAAGTCAAATTTTTAACATATTATTAACATGTAACACAATAAGTAAATTGTATGCGGCTTTTATTTGAATTTGTATGTATATTGTATTGTTATTTTTCTAATATTATGTATTATGTATGTACTATGGTATTTACCGTCAATAAACAAATAAATAAATAAATAAATAAATATCAAATAACAGATGAAGATTATACCTTGTGGCTGACAGATAATAGTTGACAGTTGACAGATAATATTTTACAGTTGACAAATGATATATAGTACTTAAATAAATCGGGACAGTTTATAGATCGAAGTTAATAAATGATAAATAAATGATTTATGGCAGTTGATATTTGACAGATGACAGATAACATCTCACAGTTGATAGACGACGATTGGCCGAATAGATGACAGGTAGCATATAACAGATTCCAGTTAAAAATTAAAGCTTAGATATAACAAATAACACTTGAAATACCAAGTAACAGATGACAATTGATATATTTTTTTAAACATTCAATAATTTATGTCAAACATGAGTTTTATTAGACTTTTGATAATTTTTAATACTCAAAAGCGTTTTCAAACTTTTATTTTATTAGAGATTATTTATCTCACGATGCAACATGACAGATTAATCGATCATAGACAACAGTAGACAAATGACACCTAACAGAAAACAGTTAATAGGTAACTATTGTAGAATAGGAAATTATATATAAATATAAATTCACAAATAAAAGTCAACATATCATAGTTAAAAGTGTTGACAATTATAAAATAACAAATTATCTGTGACAGATGACACTTGGCGCAATACAGATAACAACTGACAGATGCCAACTAACAATTAAAGGATAAATTTTGACAGATGGCAATTGAAAATTGAAAGAAAAAGATAAGAATTGACAGATAACAATTAATCGCATCGCCCCTATACAGTAATTATTCTTGAAGATTCTTCAAGTAATAAAGAAAAGGACCTTTATTGACATTAATGAACTAACTAAGACATAAATTTCCTTTCTTCAAGTAATAGAATCATTTGGTTTTACACTTAGTTATTTTTTCCAGTATATTTTTTGGCAGCTTTAAAGAAGAGCGTATTTCGTTTGGCTTTAGTATTTTTTGGTCAAGGAAGATGCTTTTTCTGCCTTTTGTATTATAAGTATGGATATCTGCATTAGTGATGATACTATTGCCAAAATATGTAGGCAATTTTCTTAAGTATACTAATAAATAAAATTGCTTTAAATTTAACAAAATTCTCAATATTAAGCCAGCTGTTCCATGTATTTATTACTGTTTTAAATTATTCTCATTCCTTTATTTTGTAATATTTGGAGTCTTTTCAGTAATCTCCCATTTGCTAGGTATAGTATAGTTCCTGCAAAGTGGAAATGTGGCAGTATAATATTATTATATATTGTTTTTTTGGCATTTTGCGGCATACAGGGTGACTGACGAAAAACCTTTGGTGCTGTATCTCGCTTATTTTTGATCCGATTTGAATAAATAAAACATCAAATTAAATGATTTTTAAAAGACTTTAATATGAACTGTACTGATATTTTTTCTTGCATCCAGTTTTTGACAAAAGACGATCAACTTTTTTTCAAATTGCACTGTATATATATTTTGTACTGATCCGCAAGGAGATTTTTTTCTGAATCTAAATTTGTAAACGATTTTATCCATTCATCAAACCAAAGTCGAGAAATTGAGGATTAAAAAAAAAACAAAAATCAAATACCCATAGTAAACAATATACAGAGCCTATTCCAAATGTCAAAAGTGACAGTGTCAGTCATTGGTACAATACTGCAATGATTTTTAATAATTTCATAATAAAAATGTTGCAAGATTTCAAAAACTGAAAAACGATTTCTGTAGAAGCACAAAATTCTAGTACAGTGTTTGAAATATTGCAACATTTTAATTATGAAATAATTAAAAATCGTTGCAGTATTGTATCAATGGCTGTCACTGTCACTTTTGACATTTAAAATAGGGTCTGTATATTGTTTACAATGGATACTTGACTTTTTATTTATTTTTTTATTCCTCAATTTCTCGACTTAAGTTTGATGTATGGATAAATTTGTCTACAATTTTATATTCAGAAAAAAAATCTTGCGAATCAATAAAAATATATATACAGTACATTTTAAAAAAAAAGGTTGATCGTATTTTGTCAAAAACTGGGTGCGAGAAAAAAATTACAGTTCAGATCCTATTAAAGTCTTTTAAAAATGGTTTAATTTAATGTTTTATTTATTAAAATCGGATAAAAAATAAGTGAGATACAGCACCAAAGGTTTTTCGTCAGTCACCCTGTATATATTATAGACTCAATAATAGACCAATTAAAATGCAATGTGAGGGAGTTGATATAATTATTATTAATTAGCAAATTATTATTTACACCTTGGCGTAACTTTCTTTAAATCTTTGCACAATTTCTTTTTTCAAATAATAATCTTTAAAGGAGTTAATTCGCCGTGAGAAAATTCATTCATTCGCCGGCCGTTATTTATCCTTACCTTGAAATTTCCTGTTCCACTTTTTACTTTTTAACCGCGGCGGCGGATTCCTCGGTATCAAGAAGAGCGCCCTCATCGGATGCAGTTCGCATAGCGGCGGCTGGCTCTCGGCCATCTCCAGGGCGGTGATGCCGAGGGACCACAGGTCGCTGCGGTTGTCGTACGTGGCCTCCGGGTTCTCGTCGCACGCTATCACCTCGGGAGCCATCCAGTAGGGCGTGCCTATGAATGTGTTTCTCCTGCCTATTGTACGATCTAATTGAGCTGACACACCGAAATCAACTGAAATAAAAAAATTAACAATTATTAAATATTCAAATAAGTGATTCTTCGTCTTCTTCATGGCCATCGACCATCAGCCGTAAATATATATTATTGATTGTTATTTTTAGACAATTAGAACAAATGTAGATATCAAACAATTTTAATAGATGTATTCAAACAAATTTTTCAAATAATTTTTGATGACGTTTTACTGATTGTAGGGTGGGATAGAGGCCACCCACCCACCCTACATATACATATAAACTTTAATTCCTTATCGTCTTGCGGTTTCCAATCAAATTAATTACAAAACTTTTTGAATAAAAAAGAAATTCACAAAGTAAATTTTTGAGTGAGTGAATTAATAAAATTTGTATACATGATGGGTGGGCAGACTTTAAATCTAAATTAGATAAGATTAGTTATAGAAACCCATTTATATTTAAACTTAAATTTTGATTTTGTTTAATTTTTTATTACATAAAGGGTTTGGCTGTTTTTAGCAGCACAATCATCAACGATTGGCGATTAAAGTTACCATGTATATGTAGGGTGGGTGGGTGGCCTCTATCCCACCCTCCAATCAGTAAAACATAAGCAAGGGTTTTAATTAAAAGTTGTAAAATATAAATAAACACAAAATAGTTGCAATTTTTAGAGATTTATTCATACAAATTTTTTAAATAATTTTTGATGATGTTTTACTGGTTGGAGGGTGGGATAGAGGCCACCCACCCACCCTACATATACATATAAATTTCAATTACTGATAGTCTTGCGGTTTTGAAGAAAAATAATTACATAACTTTTTGATTAAAAAAGAAATTAAAAAGGCAAAATTTTTGATTGAGTAAACTAGTAAAAGTTTGATGTATGATGGGTGGGTATACTTTAAATCTAAATTAGATAAGATTAGCTATAGAAAGTCATTTATATTTAAACTTAAATTTTGATTTTGTTTTATTTTTTATTGCATAAAGGGTTTGACAGTTTTTAGCAGCTCAATCATCAACGATTAGCATTTAAAGTTATCATGTATATGTAGGGTGGGTGGGTGGCCACTATCCCACCCTTCAATCAGTAAATCATTAGAGAGAGTTTTATTTAAAAGTTGTATGATGCCCACATCACCATTTTCTATATAGCGAAAGTATATAAAGATTTATTTATTAGGTTGTAAATTAATTTAATTAATTACAGGTCCTACAACCAAAACATATAAAAGGGAAAATCAATATTAACTCCTGTGTGAAGACAGATTGTAATACATCCCCTCAAATTTCAAATCACTGAAAAAACATCAATTTAATTAAACTGTATGGAGGCCGACCTGTTTGTTACATACAGTTGGGAGATTATACAAAGAGGCCTAAGACCTCAGAGTTCTCCAATTGGTATGTAAATCAATTAAATAATGACATTTTTATTAAATTATAAATGTATAGAAAAAATTTTTTAATCAACTTCACAATTAGGTAATATTTCACCCTAATAACAATTTAATTTTTTCTTTGTTTTATCACCACTTTAGATATTAGGAAGCAATTCAAAACATGATTGACATCAAGTGTTTGATATAACTGATAACAATAACATCATAAACAGCTTAAAAAATAGAAATTTACAATAGCAATTAGATAATTTTCAATGCTTACATTTTATGAAAAAGGCACACAAATAAAACTTAAGAATAAAGAAAACACTTTTACTTTATTATACCACTTTAAACTTTATTTTGAGTGACTATTTTCGACTATACATTAATTTTAATCAAACTAAGTTTATCAAACTTCAAAATACAGTTTAAAGTGCTATAAAAAAAGTAAAAAAGTTTTCTTTATTCTGAATATCAAAATGCATTTAAGATCCAAGAAAACAAAAACCTAAATTATTCAAATATGCATATATACAGGGTGACTGACGAAAAACCTTTGGTGCTGTATCTCGCTTATTTTTGATCCGATTTGAATAAACAAAACATCAAATTAAATGATTTTTAAAAGACTTTAATATGAACTGTACTGATACTTTTTTCTTGCATCCAGTTTTTGACAAAAGACGATCAATTTTTTTTTTAAATTGCACTGTATATATATTTTGTACTGATCCGCAAGGAGATTTTTTTCTGAATCTAAATTTGTAAACGATTTTATCCATTCATCAAACCAAAGTCGAGAAATTGAGGATTAAAAACAAAATTAAAAATCAAATACCCATAGTAAACAATATACAGAACCTATTCCAAATGTCAAAAGTGACAGTGTCAATCATTGGTACAATACTGCAATGATTTTTAATAATTTCATAATAAAAATGTTGCAAGATTTCAAAAACTGAAAAACGATTTCTGTAGAAGCACAAAATTCTAGTACAGTGTTTGAAATATTGCAACATTTTAATTATGAAATAATTAAAAATCGTTGCAGTATTGTATCAATGGCTGTCACTATCACTTTTGACATTTAAAATAGGGTCTGTATATTGTTTACAATGGATACTTGACTTTTTATTTATTTTTTTAATCCTCAATTTCTCGACTTAAGTTTGATGTATGGATAAATTTGTCTACAATTTTATATTCAGAAAAAAAAATCTCCTTGCGAATCAATAAAAATATATATACAGTGCAATTAACAGTTCAGATCCTATTAAAGTCTTTTAAAAATGGTTTAATTTGATGTTTTATTTATTAAAATCAGATAAAAAATAAGCGAGATACAGCACCAAAGGTTTTTCGTCAGTCACCCTGTATAAAACATAAAAAACAATATAATAATATCCTGTAACATAATTCACATCTTGTTTACCTTTAGTAATTTATTAAAAAGCTTCATTTTGTGTGTAACGAAGTAAATTAAAATGTAACAAAAAAAATTAATTAATGAGTAAACACCATATTTATTACGGTGAGAACTTTTCTATTATAAACTATTATAAAAAGGCGATAAATATATTTATAGTAATGAGCACATTTGAATTGCAATTTTGACATTTCTATCTTAACAATGCAGCCCATTGTGATGGAAAATAATGGACAGCACACTTCACGCATGGTTTGGCAACACAAATTGATCGAATCAGCTCCACTGGATTAATTAAACTCATTGAAGCATTAGTGACCGTGCATTGAAACCTTACTACATTTTCATTAACAATTGCTGTTAATTTGAACACTAAACACTCCCTAATTTCGTCCACCAAACACAATAATAATTTTACCAAACGGTAACAAACACACATTATATAAGTACAAATTTGTTAATTACATTACTTAGTGATTTACATGGGAAATGGTAAAAATATTTCAATCCTGAATTGTTTAATAATAATAACCTGATTTTTTATTAATTTGATAAGTTTTTGATTAAAATATAACTAATGGCTCTAAAAGTCGATGCCACAAAAAAATATGTATGTATTTGATAGGAGGGGTGTTTATGGGTAAAATACTTGATACACTAAAAGAAAATATTTTAGTATAATATTATGTTTATTTTATTTCAATGACTGTGGAGACCTCAAAATAATATCCATGCTTTTGGGTCAGGAGTTTGGATTCACAAAGTATCCATGTTTTTTGTGCGAGTGGGACAGTCGAGCATGAAATTTGCATTATGTTAAGAAAGAATGGCCACTCAGAGAAAGACTTGTACCGGGACAAAAAAAATGTGCTGTGTGATGCATTAGTTGACCCAAAATTAGTTCTTTTGTTTCCCCTTCACATAAAGTTAGGATTGATAAAGCAGTTTGTCAAAGCTTTAAATAAACAAAGTGACTGCTTTAAATACTTGTGCGACAAATTTCCTGCATTTTCTGAAGCTAAACTTAAAGAAGGAATTTTTGTATGCCCTGGAATTCAAACCTTAAAATTGGATAGATTATTCCAGAATACAATGATCTAGGATGAATCTGAAGCATGGAGTTCTTTCGTAAAAGTCATAGACAGTTTCCTTGGAAACAACTAGTCTATAAACTACAAAAAAAATTTAGCCAACATGGTCGAAAATTATAAAAAAAACTGGGAAGCACTATGAGCGTCAAATTTCATTTTCTGAATTCCCATGTTGACTCTTTTCCCGAAAATCTTGGAGCTGTCAGCGAGGAACAGGGAGAGAGGTTCCATCAAGACATAAAGAAGATGGAGAGACGTTACCAAGGAAGATGGGATATTAGAATGATGGCTGATTACTGTTGGACCTTGAAGAGGGACTCACTAACAAAAATCCAGTTTTTAGGGAAAAAGAGAACGATTTTATTTAAAAAAAAACCAATGATTGTCTAACGTAGATTAGTTTTTTTAATGAACAACTCAATTTTGCAGTGTAATTTTCTATTAAATATAGTTTCAATAAATATTTTCTCAATATTTTGGGCAGTTTCTATTAAAAATTTCAAACACACCTTTTCCTGAAAACCTGCTGGAAAAAAAAACTCAGCACAGATTCGTGATCAGCACACCCCATTTACTATAGGACACCTATTAAACTTAAAACACTTTTTCATGAAACAAAAAATGTAGGCCTGTGTTATTGTACTCTATAATTAATCTGTAGGCACATTAAATTAAATAAACCATCGAACTATAATCCGGCTATCGACCTAACAGTTTTTAATTGTTTCACTAAATTAGTTTTCAATTTGGTACCTCGTGAGTTCGTTCATTAGAGGAGTATTAAGGAATTTACCAAATTAATTGTTATTGTTTAACAGAACACCATGGGTTCTCACATGGATTAATTATAATTAAAAAACTCTGTATAATAATTAGTTTTCTAATAAAAACAAGTTCCTTTGATTAGTTTAGATTAATATAGTCGAGCCGCCGAGAGCTGACTGTGACTCTATACTGCAAGAATCAGACACAGGTTCCGTCTTTCATTTCATTCTGTCTCGGCTCTCCTAGGGTGATGATAGTATGAGATAGATATTAATTGCCGTACCCTTCTTAGTACGAAAATGAATAAGTCACAATTAGCTCTCTGCAACTCGATTATACATAAAATTGTTAATAAAAACGTAGATATTAATATTTACTATTACTTTAATTAACTGTCAATTTTTTTTTAATCTCTAAATCGTTGCAAGAAATAATAATATTAAAATTTGTCTCTTACCTAATTTAACTTCTGCATTATCTGTGAGTAGAACGTTTTGTCCTTTAATATCACGGTGAATTACTTTGTTCGAATGAAGATAGGACAGCCCCCGCAGAATTTCCCTGCAAATATACGCTATCCACTCCTCCTTGAGGCTCTGTCCTTTCGTAGACTTGACCAGATCCGTTACGGAGCCTAAGAATAATAATAAGTTAATTTAATTATTATTCCCTATCAACAACAGCCACGGACCAGTTTTGGATCTCATCAGCATAGACAGGGAAATTAATTTTACAAATTTTAAAGTGATTTAATATTCATGTAATTTTTTAAATTGAATTATTACAAATTAATAGCTTAAAGAGAATTATGATTTTTTTGAGGTTATGTTACTCTAAAAGTAATTGACCATAAAATTTGATTTAGTAGTAGTAGTAGTAGTGCTAGGCTATCGACCACGTGGTCCTTCCGCCATGTGTGATTTGTGTATTTGGGTGTGTGTAAATGAGCTTGTTACTTTAAAGGATCGCCCCCGTCACTCTAAAGCACCATTAATTGTATCCCAATGGTGAATGGTACCGGTCACCCATCCGACTACTGACCCGAATCAACGTTGCTGCACGTCAGTTCGGGGCCGTAACCGATGCGCCACCACCGGCGTGTAATTTGATTTATTTTAATGCATTTATAGTCTAAAATAAATGGATTTCAAACTTCAAACAAAAATATAATTTTTTTGTTTTTAATGAAAATTATAGTCAACATTATTACAAAATTAGATATTTTTAAAGTTATTATTTATTAATCAAATAGATAATTATGTTTCTCACCAGCTCCACAGTATTCCATCACAAGCCACAGTTGATCGTCTTTCCCGGGCGGGGATTTCTTGATGAAAGCACCGTAATAAGTGGCGATATTCCTGTGGTTCGAGTATTTCTTCAGCACGTTTATCTCCAGCTTGATTTCCTCCTCCTCCTCTTCCGTGACGTCCATGACTTTGATCGCGGCGAGCTGTCCGGTCTTTGTGTGCCTGCCCTGAAATCAGAACGAGTCCAAAGATGATAATTGTTCACTCAATCAGTAAAACATCATCAAAAATTAATTGAAATATTTGTATGAATAAGTCTCTAAAAATTGTAATTATTTTGTGTTTGTTTATATTTTACAACTTTTAATTAAAACCCTCGTTTATGTTTTACTGATTGGAGGGTGGGATAGAGGACACCCACCCACCCTACATATACATGATAACTTCAATTGTCAATCATTGATTATTTTGCTGCTAAAAACAATCAAACCCTTTACGTAATAAAAAATAAAACAAAAACAAAATTTAAGTTTAAATATAAATCACTTTCTATGGCTAATCTTATCTAATTTAGATTTAAAGTCGACCCACCAATAAATATTTATACTAATTTATTCACTCAAAAAGTTTACTTTTGTAATTTTTTATTCAAAACGTTTTGTAATTAATTTTATTGGAAACCGCGAGACGATAAGGAATTAAAGTTTATATGTATATGTAGGGTGGGTGGGTGGCCTCTATCCCACCCTCCAACCAGTGAAACATCATCAAAAATTAATTGAGAAATTTGTATGAATAAGTCTCTAAAAATTGCAATTATTTTGTGTTTATTTATATTTCACAACTTTTAATTGAAACCCTCGCTTATGTTTTACTAATTGGAGGGTGGGATAGAGGCCACCCACCCACGTGGCCCCTACATATACATGATAACTTTAATCGCTAATCGTTGATGATTTTGCTGCTAAAAACAATTAAACCCTTTGCGTAATAAAAAATAAAACAAAATCAAACTTTAAGTTTAAATATAAATGACTTACTATAGCTAATCTTAATTTAATTTAGATTTAAAGTCTACCCACCCATCATGCATAAAAATTTTAGTAATTTACTCACTCAAAAAGTTTACTTTTTTAATTTCTTTTTTATTCAAAAAGTTTTGTAATTTAAAATATTGCAAACTACGAGGCGATCAGTAATTAAAGTTTATATGTATATGTAGGGTGGGTGGGTGGCCTCTATCCCACCCTCCAACCAGTAAAACATCATCAAAAATTATTTGAAAAATTTGTTTGAATAAATCTATTCAATTTTGCAATAGTGTTATGTTTATTTACGTTTTAAAACTTTTGATTAAAACCTTGGCTTATGTTTTACTGATTGGAGGGTGGGATAGAGGCCTCCCACCCACCCTACATATACATAATACTTTAATCGCTAAGCGTTGATGATTTTGCTGCTAAAAACAATCAAACCCTTTATGAAATAAAAAATAAAACGAAATCAAAATTTAAGTTTAAATATTAATTACTTTCTATAGCTAATCTTATCTAGTTTAGATTTAAAGTCTATCCACCCATCATGCATAAAATTTCTACTAATTTAATCATTCGAAAATTTTACCTTTTTAATTCAAAAAGTTTTGTAATTAAAAATATTGCAAACCACGAGGCGATCAGTAATTAAAGTTTATATGTATATGTAGGGTGGGTGGGTGGCCTCTATCCCACCCTCCAATCAGTAAAACATCATCAAAAATTATTTTAAAAATTTGTTTGCATAAATCTATTAAATTTTGCAATAATATTATGTTTGGATTGATGAGGCCGTTACTTGTTGAAACTCCATATTATCACTTAATAAAACACTGACGTAATGTAAGGTTTCAAAAAATCGTTTTATTGTTCTACAACAATTGTTTCGCCACACAGTGGCTTCATCAGGTAGATGACAAATATGGTTTTTACAATTTACAGTCATTACTTATATATTATTACCCCCCTCCCCTATTTTGTTCGCCTAGTTGTACAATATATAAGTAATGACTGTAAATTGTAAAAACCATATTTGTCATCTACCTGATGAAGCCACTGTGTGGCGAAACAATTGTTGTAGAACAATAAAACGATTTTTTGAAACCTTACATTACGTCAGTGTTTTATTAAGTGATAATATTATGTTTGTTTACCAATTGGTGGGTGGGTTTCTTTTCTGAAATACAATTATTGCGAAAGCAAATTCGATTTATTAAAGAAAAACAATTAAAGTTTTTATAGGTTATGTTTACACTTGAAAATAGTATATTGTTCAACGAGTGACGAAAGTAACATTTTTTTAAGCGAGAGAACAGTTTACCAAACGAGGCGAAGCCGAGTTTGGTAATGATCGCGAGCTTAAAAAAATGCTTTCGACGAGTTAAACACTATACTTTTTCTACTACCTTACCTATGATACTAACAAACTTTTATTATATAAACAAATACTTTATTTTGAATTAAAAATTACAAAACTACAGATCATATTTAAATTACTTACCGACAACTTTGCAAAATATGCAAACAGCACAGTGAATATGAATTTACGCGATTATCTGCCTTAAATTCCATGAATTTTGCATATATTTTTTCATACCTCTTTTTCGATTTTTCTGATAATAAATCCACATAGGTTTTCTCAGCTTGATTTACTTGATTTACCAGTATTGGAAAGATATAATCACTTACTGAATCAGAAATCATGATTTGATAAAGTTACGAACAGTACAAATTCATAAAATGACGTTTAATAATGACACGATATAGTGACTGCAGGCAACTAGACGGAGGTGAAAATTTGTAGGTAACTTTCGTCCCTAGTGACGAAAGTTAGCGTTATGGGATTTTCTCTCACTAGTGACGGAACTCAAATTTTCGCTGGAGTATTCGGTGACGAAAATTGTCTTTTTATAAAGGGTAGTAGAAAAAAAATTTTTTTTTTAAACATCAGTGATAACTATATGTGAAAAACTACTAAAAAATATTTACTCTTCTCACATATTGATAGTAAAGAAATACTTTTTTAATAAACACAAGTGAAAACTGTAACAGGAAACCGTGAGAGATATTTGAATGGCAAAATTTCTCGTGAACCACTTTATAATTTTTGACGGCACAAAACAATGATTAACATAAGTCTGGGATCGGTTTAACCACTTTATTTAAATGTTACAATTGAAGAAAACCATTTTCGGTATCGTTAAATATTTTACCGATTTGTGTAAATGTACTTTTTTGTGTGAAAATTAAAAAATTAAATTTTATTCACACTTAATAATGACCTCAAAAAGGTCAAAACTAAAGTTATAATATATATATGTAATTATATATGTCAGTGCCTACACCAAAAGGTAAAAGCCACGTATCGATAATAATAATAATAATATTTGTAAATGTAAATGTTGTAAAACTGCAGTGCAGAAACACTCAAAATAATTAATTCTAATTATTACTTTTTTTTTCATAATAATATTTGTTAACTGTTTGAGTTAAATAAAGTATGAAGCCAAGAAGAGGACGAAGAAACACAATAATTATTATCATTATAAATTGTAATACTATATACAATAAAGATGTTTTCTCTCTAAAGTGTGAAGAGAGAAAACAACACTTTTATTGTATTCACGGATCCCCAACAAGATAATGTAATAAATGCATATTCATTTTGAAATTAAACAGTGAAATTTAGTGAAACAAACCAAGTGTTTTTAATTAATTACCTATTAAACAGTGAAATAATAAATATAACAACATTTAATTATTAAAGCTAAATAAAACATTTGATTTAAATGGAATTTCACCAAATAACAGCCTCATCAATTCAATAATTAATTATTTTTTATTTCATCCATGAGGATAAAATAAATTGAAGTAATTTACATAACTGTGTAATCATTTATAAACTGTAGTATGTATGTATATATTAAGGAATCTCTTCAATTTAAATGATTACATACAGCTATTACAAATCAAAAAGTTTGCATTAATAACATTCATAATGTAAAACTTAATCAACATGAATTGGAAATCATCGGTGTCACATTCCTGTGTTTGGTAATCACAAATTTCTAAGAAGGCCGTGTGCTGGTGTGACACACCAGATTACATTCATTCGTGTTGATAAAATTAAAACAGAGAATCTAATCTTAATTAGTGTATTATTACCACAATTACCACACTATTAGTATGCATAATCTTTTAAACCGAATTATTATTTGATTTCTAGTGAAGAGTTAATTATTTACTCATATTTAGGTTAAATTTAAGACAACCGGTTTTGACGTTAATGATAAACAATGGATATCAATTACAATGATAATAAAAACATTATCTTTTGCAATAATAATGTTTGTGTGTATTGAGTTAAGAGGAATAATTACGTACTCACATTTTTAATAAATTTCTGATGGAAACAATAAAGAGCGTTTATTTACAATAACAATTGAGTCACCAAGGAAACGAATGTTTTGATAACACAATCAGGACCCGTCTGTTGCAGAAGCAGTGAAAACATTGCCCCGTTTGGCTGGTTGAACGTTCCACTCACCTTGTAAACCTGCCCGTAGGTCCCATTGCCAACGACCTCGATCAGTTCGAATATCCCAGCAGGATCCTAGAACACCCAAAAGACGCGTCGGTGAATATTTAAAAAAAAAAATGAATGGACACAACGTTCCGATATTGTGAGTGTGTGAATGGGTGTGAATCATCATTAGGCCCGTGTGTGTGCGAGAGACACGGACGGGGAAAACGCCCTTTTCGGCGCCCGGGGGGGCGTTCGAATTCCGGGCGCCTCGTGTTTCCCTGCGATCGTGTACCGTTAGCACTTACTTTGAGGGCGGTCAGGTCAATATCGTCCAGGGAACAATTCACGGAAGGAGGCATATTATGCGCCATTTTGGTGTCTTTTATTCAATCAAAACACTGTTCAATTTACACGAACTCATGTATATACACCGGCCTATAAAAATAACTAATCTACGTGTGTGCAACCGTAACGCTAATATCACGACGCGTTAAGTTTTTAAGACATTTTTGTGGAAAATATTGTCAAAAACCCAAAAATACACATATCGCCGCACCTACAGTAATCTGACAGACTCGCGATCGCCTGAATGTTGCTGTTCGGCCCCAACTCGCCCACCCATTCGTCCGTTTCGATTCTGCGCGGTTCGACGCAGCCGCCAATTTTTGAATTCGCTCCGTTAGTTTTTTATTTTCGGAAAATCTGCGAAAACATCGCTGGTGCCGTATCGAAACAAAAGTTGTTTGTTCGCAACGCGTCGACCGAAATTTCTTTCGTTTACACGCTGCACCTACACGTCGTAATAAATGCGAAAATGTAATTCCAGGTGAGTAAATACGTATATCTTAATCTTATCATAATATTTATTCGATGTGCCCGTAATCTCGGCGTGTTAACGTATTTTATATCGGACGTGGATTTGATTTCTATGAAAAATTCTCTCGACATAACCTTTCAATTAAATTAAAAAAACAACGAATCTTTACGGATGAGAAATCACGCAATCAATAGATAATTAGGCTCTGTCTAATAAGTACAATTATCAAAGTAAATCATCAGTGATGATTGCAAGCGAGCTAATTGTTCCTTTACGGGGGCTTTAGCATATACTACCAATTTATTTTAACACATTACTATGCGCCGTTACCGGTAACATTCGCTATCAATAAATGATAGATAGTTTGTTATTTCAATTCCACTATTAAATAACTTTTAGAGCATAGTTTCTCAAAGTTATTTTGCTCACCGCCCACTTATGTTTTTCCTAGAGCTTCCCATCACAATGCCCCCTAAATAAATAAATAAAAATTTAATGGTGTTAATTAATTGCAATTTGATTTATTATAATTATAAATATATATATTCTTTCCTTCGAATATTGTTTTTGTTTTTAACCTGTTCATGCATTCGATGCACCAAAAAAAGGTTGGTAGTTCCATAAAAAAAAATCAAGTTACCCATGATTGAAATTTTTTTAAATTGGCGTCGAAATTTCTTTTAACACAAAAAAAGTGGACCTTTCATCCACACACTAATTGCTATAAGTCAACATTTCACGTTATTTAATTATCCTTATCTACAACTTCCTCTCCAACAGAAACTGTCAAATTAGAAATTAACAAATCCGCAAGGGGTACCACAACACATTCTCTCTTTTTATAAAACATTATCTATCATGACCTATACGATCCAAATCCATCATACTTTCATCCCTCAAGATACGCCCTCCCCTTTGCCAACGACACTCCACTGGTCACCCACGCCCCAACTCTCCAAGCTACCCAATTTTCCCTTTTCAATCATCATTAGATACGAAAGTAAACCCTTCCAAATCCAAGCTATTTATGCCTCATCATAAAATCACACCACATTCCCCTTCTATCAATATTAACCGCATCATTATTCAGTCCTACAAATTTCCTTTTCGAATCCAAACTTTCCAATAAATCAATAAAAACCAAATTTAGAACGTAGTTTCTTAATTTAGAAAAGTCAAGGAATTTAGTGTGAAGAGGAAGAGGAAACCGCTGAGCGTGTACTTTTAAACTGCCCTGAATCATCATCATCAGACGTCCTAAGAGTGCCTCTTGTTGCAGTCCTCACATTTGCCAATGCCTTGGGTTGAGTGCAGCGGAACTCTCTTCCCTCTCATCGAATAAATCCAGGTCCAGAAGTCAAGGAATTTCCACCAAAACAGCTGTGAGTATATATACCTCGATTTGTCGACCTGTTATCGATTACAGTGCGATCCTTTTTAAATCAAATCCGTCCTTCTACACTCCACCACTTCAACGTCGCCGAAAGGTCACCCTACGTATCCCTACCAAACTAATACTTATCAGATTATGGAAATTCTTTCACCAATGAAATTTATTTAAATCAAGTGAAAATATAAAATTCGAATTTCAATTGTTTGAAGTGAATTTTAAAATATGTAAATTTTCAATTGTTTTTGATAATAATTTAAATGATTTAAGCTCTTTTTGTAGTGTATTTAACCGAACGTACTCTTGACCTACGACAATAAACTATGAGTTATCCTAGCGCTTATTTTCCCGCTTAAACTCCAGCGTACTCTTGACCTACCTCAATATATAATTTGTTCGGGCGGGTCAGGAGTACGAGAGGTCATTGCATTGTTTGTTGAGGTAGGTCAAGAGTACGATAAAATAAGTAATAATCAACTTTATGAGGTTAAGTCAATATTGTGTTTATTATAGTTTAATGTAACGATAAAAACAATATCTAAAAACTCACGAGGAAAGAGGGAAAAAACACCAGGAGTGATTACAGATACAAAAAAAACAGACATTGATAGACAATATATAACAATTTAAAAAAAATGAATCATAATAATGGTTGCGACCGTTACTATGTGGTAATTCATGATAAACACTAACTATGTTTTTACCACTAAAATTTATTGTAAAATATATAAAATAAGTTACTTATTTTATATATTTTACAATAAATTTTAGTGGTAAAAACATAGTAAGTGTTTTATTTTAGTGTTTAAAAAAAATTAAATTCATGGTGCACGTAAATGGAGGGTAAGGGGAGGGTCAAAAATTAAAAATCTTAGAAAAAAAAACGTTTGTTGAAACTTGAAACAATTGAAAAAATTGGAAAAAATAAATTAAAAACTGTTAATTAATTTCTAAAAAAAATGAAAATTTACACAAAAAGTTAAGAAATCAATTTTTGATATTTTACAATTAAAATTTAAAAAAAGTTAATATACAATAATAATAACAAAGTATTTATGATTTTCAATTTTTTATTTCAACTCACTACAATTGTTTCTTCAGGTGAAGAAATATATTATATTAAGTGATAATGTATTTTCAAAAAATAAGTACCTCAACAATAAAAGAGCTCAAAATACAATAAAATCTTATAATACAACTGCTGCATTAGATTTTTTAAGGAAAAAAAACATTTACTTAAAAACATTTGAAATTTTATGAAGAAAGAAAATAAATAAAAAAATTGTAAATTTTATATTTAAAAAAAAACTGGAATAATATAACAACTGAAATTTGTTAAAAACAATTTTAAATTTAGAAGAAAACAATTGAAATTTTATAATAAAAATGATTAAAATTAAATAATACATTTGTATATTTTATAAAGAAAAAAATCAAAATTCATTTAAAACAATTGAAAATTTTCCAAAAGTATACAAACCAAAAGAGCAATTAAAATCTGTAATTAATGCAGTAATATTTGAATATTAAGTTGAAACAGTTAAAATTTTACCCAATTTTTCAGGATTTCTTGCTTTATCTGATTTTTGGAAATATTTTTTTTATAGTTTTTCGAGAAATTTTTCTTCCTGGCTTCTTGGAATTTGTCTTGCAAAAAATCTTATCAGAATTTATAATCAAAACTACGAATATTTTCTTTGTTACAATTTTCCAAAAAGAACAGATATTTTCAAGATTTTTCTGGAAATTTGTCATTTATTATCTGTCATCTGTCAACTATTATCTATCATATGTCAACTGTTATCTATCACCTTCAATCTGTAACCTCTCCTCATTGGAAATCTATCACTTCTCATCTGTCAATTGTCAACTGTTATCTAACATCTGTCAATTGAAATTCAATTGTCATCTGTCACTTGTTAACCACTAACTTTTATTTTTTTTATCATAAAAACACGTTTGTATCAATTTTTTGAGAAATAAACTTATCTGTCATGTCATTAATTAACTGCTATCTGTTATCTGTCACCTGACATCTGCCATTTGTCAATTGCCAACTATTATCTGTAATATATCATTTTGTCATTTGACAACTATCAACTGTCATCTGTCAACTATCACTTGTTAATTCCCAACTGCCATTTGTCATCCGATAACTATTATTCGCCACCTGTAATCTAACTATCTCGTCTGGCAAGTACCAACAATTATCAATTATCTGTCAACTGTCATCTATAATCTTCAATCTGTAACCTCTCGGCTGTCAACAGTCATCTGCAATCTATCACCTCTGATCTGTCAGCTCTTACCTGTCATCTGTCATCGAAAATCTGTCACCTCTCGTCTGTCAATTGTCAACTGTTATTTGTCATCCGTCAATTGACAACTGTCATCTGTTATCTATCACTTTGTTATCTTTCAACTGTCATTTGGCTTCTGACAACTGATATCCTTCACCTATTATCTGTAATCTATCATATGTTACCTAACATCTCTCCTCTGTATTTGTCATTTTTTAACTGTTGTCTATCACCTGCAATCTGTCACCTCCCGTCTGTCAACTGCCGTGTGCTATCTGCAATTTGTCACCTCTCTTCTGTCAACTGTCATCTGTCAAATATTTTCCGCCCATTTTCTAATCTTAAAAAACACGTTTGTATCATTTTTTTGAGAAATAAACGCATCTCTCATCTGTTACTGTCATCTGTCTAGTGTCAACTGCAATATATTATCTGTCACCTGGCATCTGTCATCTGTCAACTGCTAACTGTTATATGTAATGCATCATTTGTCAATTGACAACTATGAACTGGCATCTGTCATCTGTCACTTGTTAACTCTCAACTGCCATTTGTCATCTGATAACCTTTATTCGTCATCTATCATCTTCCATCTGTAACCTCTCGCCTATCAACTGGCATCTGCAATCTATCGTCTCTGATCTGTCAGCTCTTCTCTGTTATATCTCATCTTTCATCTAAAATCTGTCACTTCTCGTCTGTGAACTGTTAACTGTTATTTGTCATCCGTGAATTGACAACTGTCATCTGTTATCTATCACTTTGTTATCTTTCAACTGTCATTTGGCTTCTGACAACTGATATCCGTCACCTATTATCCGTAATCTATCAACTGCTATCTATCATTTGTTACCTAACATCTCGTCTGTATTTGTCTTATCTGTTAACTGTCATGTGACATATGCAATCTATCACCTGTCACCTCTCGTCTGTCAACTATCATCTGCCATCCGTCCTATGCAATCTATCACCTCTTATCTATCATATATCAACTGTATGACATCCAGTATCTGTTACCTCTCGTCTGTAAACTGTCAGCTGTCATGTGTCAATTGACAACTATCAACTGTCACTTATCATCTGTCACTTATTAGCTGCCAACTATCATTTGTCATCTGTTATTCGTCACCTGTAATCTTCTCGTCTGGTAACTGCCAACTATTATGTCAACTGCCATGTGACATCTGTTATCTGCAATCTATTACCTCTCATCTGTTACAATTGACAACTATCTACTGTCATTTGTCAACTATCACTTCTTAACTGCCAACTGTCATTTGTCATCTGTCAGCTGTTATCATCTAATATCTCTCATCTATTATCCGTCAATTTTTAACTGTCGTCTAGCATCTGCAATCTGTCACTTCTCATCTATCATCTGCACCTCTGTCACCTCTCGTCTGTGAAATGCCATCTGTCATTCGTCATCTGCAGTCTCTCATCTGTCATCTATCAACTGTCCTAAGTCATCTACAATCTGATATCTCCCAAATGTTATCTCTTAACTGTCATCTGTCACGTGTCAATTGACAACTATCAACTTTTATTTGTCATCTGTCACTTCTTAACTGCCAACTATCATTTGTCATCTGACAACTGTTATCCTTCACCTGTAATCTGCAATCTATCATGTGTCAATCGACAACTGTCACTTTTCAACTGTCAACTGTTATTTGTCTTCTGACAACCTTTATGCGTCACCTGTAATCTGCAATCTATCAACTGTTATGTCATATTTAAACTATCGCCTGTCATCTGCATGCTGTCAGCTTTTGTCTGTAAACTGTCATCTGTAATCAGTCACCTCTCGTCTGTCAACTGTTATCTGTCAAGTAACAACTGACATTTCAAAATTCACTCGAAACAATTCAAATTTTACGAAAAAATCAAATTAATAAATAATTGAAATTTTTCTAATTAAAAAACATTAAATTTGTACTAAAACATTTGCAAACTTTTATAAAAACAAAACTAGAAAAAAATTGTAATCTGCAATAATACAGTTGTAATTTAAATTTAAAAAATTAAAAATTCATTTAAAACAATAAATACTTTACAAAACAAATGAAAAAAGGACACAATTGAAATCTAAAAAAGCAGTTATGCATTTTCAAAAAAGAAAAATGGAAAATTTACATTTTTACAAAAAACAATTAAAAATTTAGTATAATGATTGTTGATTATTTAATGAAAATTTGTAAAAAATTAATCTATAAATTTTCTTAAAATTTTACAAAGAAACAAAACTAGAATATTTGATATTTCATTTTAAAACAGTTAAGAATTTACAAAAAGACTGAAAAAGCAAATTAAACAGTTTGTAAATTTTCAAAAAAAAATTGACTGAAGAAAAACAATTGATATATGTAATCTTTATCTTTATCTTTATTTAAGCTTTATCAAAACATGGTTACAATATAGATATTTAGAAAATTGATGGAAAAAATCATTTTAAATTTTTATAGAAGAAAACAACTGTAACAGTGAAGAAATTATCTTTCTTCACACAATTTTTAACTTTTTCGATGACTTTTAATTGTAAAAAAAATAGTAGTAGTGTTTGGCTATTGTCCACGTGGTTGTCCCGCCGTGTTATTTGTGTACGTGTTGTAAATAGGCTTGTTACTTTGAAGGTTCGCCCCCGTCATTCTAAATCACTCTAAAACGCCATTATTTTTTTTCCCAATGGCGACTGTAGCATTAGTTTCCAGCCGAACTAACAATAGCGAGAGTGCAGCATCGTTAGTTCAGGTCAAAAATTTGAAACATTTTATATATACCTATATTTTTATTAATTGGTTACTTTAATGGTGTGCTATTCTAATTAATAATTTATTGTAATAGGTCAATAGTACGCTACAATTTTTAATAATTAATTTGTTTGAAATATAAGTTATTTTACTCGAATCTTTATAGAAGTGATACACCGTCCTGTTGAAATGGTTTAAAAGATATAACATTTCTATATATTTTTTTTAAATATATTTCGTACATACACAATTAAAGTTAAAAATATTTATACATAAATAGTCTTGTTTATAAATAAAGTTAATGGTCCGTTATAAAATTTATTACTTACAATTTAGGCTATACACTTGTTAGGAAATTGAGTGTTTTATAATTTATTCGCAATATGCCAAGGGATTTAACATTTATTCACAATATTTTATGACCAGGTGTTGATAACGTCCACCGTATTGTGAAGGGATTATTTATCACTTGTGTATTCAAATTATACTCTATTTTTATGTATATTAAATGACGGTCGTTTCCTATTATATGTTAGATGTCGCTGAAGGGGTCCAATTGGAGTAAAATTAATAAACCGCGTAGATTGGGTTGCATATGTGAGTCTTCAATTTTTGAAAATTGATGTGAGCGCGCGCACCCCGACCAGCTGCTCATTTGATCGCCGTTTTCGAGCGGCCCAGTATGGTGTGAGCTGCGATCCTGAAGGTGTCGGTAGATTAGGCTCGGTTTTTATCAAAATTGGTGCCGCGTTCAGACTGAGAGACATTTCGAATCCGCCAATCGACAGATTTGAGTCCGTGTTTAAGTAAGCCCCCGGCACATAAACTAATCCGCGATGTATCACCGCTGTCCACTGACATTCGCCACCGTATTAGCGATTATTTGTTTGTGTACGGTCGTCTCAAGCCGTAACGTCGAAACGACCAGACAAAAGAGAACTACAGAAAACACTTGTGATAATGTGAAATCGTTTTTCCAGTCACGGAATATACCTATATACAACCATGACAATCCCAAAGGTAAGCTTCCCCGATACACTCGTACATACATACATATACACAGCCAGTGCAAAGTTTATTTCTATTTATAGCGGCACTGCTGACTGCCTGAATACTGCATTGCAATCTATGGGTATTTGTGGGGAATCTTCAATTGAAACCATAAATAATAAATCCACCTGCACTGCAGTCAGCTAATAAAAATGTTAATTTCATTGCAAACCGGGAACCGTTGGTGTGAATTCAATTTGCATTTAAAAAAACCCAGTGGTTCTTCTTCTGGGAATTTTAATGGTCCTTATTATAAATGTGCTGCGGTTGTCTATCCCCCACAAAAATTCGGTGATTTATTATAAGCCGGGATGAAATATGTAATATTGGTGTAATAAATTCCGAGCATTGTACGTGAACACCCCGCACCGGCGAGAACTACCTGGCGCCCCGAATTTTTCCTTTTTTCCCATTGTGAACAGGACAGCGGGACATTAGTGTTGAAGAAGAGAGAGAAGAGAGGACGTGTTTAGACCTGTCACCTTTCCCGTACCCCGCGACAATATGCCTGCGAATATTTTCGTTTTAAATCAACAGCCGCCATTAACATAATAATGCCCCCGACGAGTTTCGAGTGTACACTGCAAGAGAAGCGTCTCTCACACCTACGCGCGCTTACCCGTGAAGGAATAATCATAAATTCTAATCTACGTGCCACACGAAAATTTCCAAACCCGCCGCCGCCGCCGTTTTGGGCAACAGCACATACCTGCACACGAAATATTCATCCAAGAGTGCAAATATTTACGCTATGCTATGCCTACAATTCCTTAATAATAATAATAATAGTAGAGCATGCCGTTTAAACGGAATGTTTGTTTATGTATTTCGTTTTTTTTTCCGCGTCACCTGGTAAATTGTAAATTAAAAGTGCTCGCGATAAACGAAAAAGCGGGCGGTGCGCCAAAAACGGAGAAAATAAATCGGATGTAAATGTTATTTTTTGCAGACTACGTTTTTTGCCAGGTTCAAAAAGAAAATATTCGCTGCTGTTATTTTCTGTGTTTTTGTCAGAGAATAAGAATGCCTTATTTTTTTGATTAAGAAAAAAACGTACAGTCTTTAACTATCTAAAAATAATATCATTTGATTTAATTAATCATTTGATATGTTCTCATGCTGAAATACAAACATTATTTCAGTATCTTACGTTTGCTGATAAATATCGTATGATTTTAACTTATTTAAACAAATTTTGAGTTTTTGAAAAATTCAGATCAAAATATGATGATTTAACACGGCTTATCTATATTCGAAAATTTACAATTAAGTCGGAATTAATCTTTAAAGTTCAAAAATATTATTAATTAACGATCGTTAATTCTAGACCAAAGTTCTTGCTTATAGTTAAAAAATCTTTTATTTCATTGTAAATAAGTTATTTAATATTTTAATACTTTATTGTTTTTTTTTTCTGGTTATAATCAATCTACCAGCTTGATATCTCTAATTTTTGACGTAAAATTTTACATCATTTCTTTACTAGTAGTAGTAGATAGTGTTTGGCTATCAACTACCTAGTCTTTCCGTTGTGTTATTTATGTATTCGTGTTTCTCACTTAACCCATCACTCTAAACCGTAATGAATTATATCCCAATAGCGCCCATTTATTTATTTACTATAGTTTACAAACTAAATCATATCAAGACATAACGATCCATCTATGGTTTACAGAATTACAACTGATTTATTAACAAAACATTTTTGTTTTATTATTTGCGAGCGTTAACGTATTCCGTCATGCAAATATTTTTCACTTTTTCTTTCTAATTGTTCATTCCACTCATCACTTTTAACGTTTGTAACTTTCTCTCTCACTCGATAAATTCGCAGCATTTTTGCGGTCTGGTTGGACCTGGAAGGCTTCCAATTTTTTCGGACGTTATTTTCCTCCGAGGCTCGCGTTTTCATTCCGGCATAAATATCGATAATAAGGGGAATGCGATTAACCTAACCTACAGTTTTCTAGTAAGAAGTTTAGTAGTTGGTTACTTAAAACAAAAAGGTAACCAACTTTCTAGGATATAGGCAGTCCATTCCAAAAAATTGGTTACCGTAGATTTATTTTGTTCGAAGCCATGCTGATTTGTTATAATAAATAAATTTATTATTTAAAAAAATATAGTTATTTTAACAATTTTCTTAATAATGTGGACAATTACTAAATTAGTTAGTTCCATTTTTGGAACGGTGCAACCTACAAATCGCATTTAAATGATTACACAAACGTTGGGAAATGTTCTCCTTTTTGGAATACAACTCTCTAATAGCGCGTGTTTCTGTATGCATATGTATGCACATATTTTTAGTTTTTGGACACTTTTGGCTGTGGAGGCGTATAAAATTTATGGAAGTTAACGTTTATACGTTTCTATGTATAATTAATAAGCGTTTTGTCTTGTGAATACACTGAATTCAAAAATTATTATTTTTTGAGGTTAAAACGTAGTGATTTTTTCATTTCAGTGTATTGAGATACGCAATCTTTCGTTCCTTGTGTTTTGTCTTGACTCTAGGGTGGATGCTTGAAAGTATGCGACATTTGTGAACCTTCAGTGCAAGAATTTTTAAAATTCGATATTTCGTTTAAGAGTAATGATCGAGAAACGAAAAACAATTGAAAATCGAATTTTCGTTTTCAACGTTTACAATAAGTATGCGACGTTTGTGAATCATCAGTGCAAGAATTTTTAAAATCCCACCTTTCGTTTAAGAGTTATGTTCAAAAAAAGAAAAACAAATGAAAATCGAATTTTTGTTTTCAACGTTAACAATAAGTTTGCGAAAATTGTGATCCATCAGTGCAAGAATTTTTAAAATTCGATTTTTCGTTCAAGATTAATGATCAAAAAACGAAAAACAAATGAAAATCAAATTTTCGTTTTCAACGTTTACAATAAGTAGGTGACATTTATGAACCATCGGCGCAAGAATTTTAAAAATTCTATCTTTTGTTTAAAAGTTATGTTCAAAAAAAGAAAAACAAATGAAAATCGAATTTTCGTTTTCAACGTTTACAATAAGTATGCGATATTTGTGAACCGTCAGTGCAAGAATTTTTAAAAATCGAACTTTCGTTTAAGAGTAATGATCGAAATACGAAAAACAAATGAAAATCGAATTTTCGTTTTTAACGTTTACAATAAGTATGCGACGTTTGTGAACCATCAGTGCAAGAATTTTTAAAATTCAATCATTTGTTTAAGAGTAATGATCAAAAAACGAAAAACAAATGAAAATCGAATTTTCTTTTTTAACTTCTACAATAAGTATACAACATTTGTAAACTCTGGGTGCAAGAATATTTAAAATCCGACCTTTCGTTTAAGAATAATGATCAAAAAACGAAAATCGAACGTTTACAATAAGTAAGCGACATTTGTGAACCATCAGTGCAAGAATTTTGAAAATCCGACTTTTCGTTGAAAAGTTATGTTCAAAAAACGAAAAACGAAAATCGAATTTTCTTTTTGAACGTTTACAATAAGTATGCAACATTTGTGAACCGTCAGTGCAAGAATTTTTAAAATCCTACCTTTCGTTTAAGAGTTATGTTAAAAAAAAGAAAAACAAATGAAATTCGAATTTTCGTTTTTAACATTTACAACAAGTATGCGACATTTGTGAATCATCAGTGCAAGAATTTTTAAAATCCGACCTTTCGTTTAAGAGTAATGATCAAAAAACGAAAAACAAATGAAAATCAAATTTTCGTATTCAACGTTTGCAATAAGTATGCGACATTTGTGAACCATCAGTGCAAGAATTTTCAAAATCCGACCTTTTGTTGAAAAGATATGTTCAAAAAACGAAAAACAAATGAAAATCGAATTTTCGTTTTTAACGTTTACTATAAGTATGTGACATTTGTGAACCGTCAGTGCAAGAATTTTTAAAATTCGATCTTTCGTTTAGGCGTAATGATCAAAAAATTTTGATTTTTGATAATGATGATTTTTATGTTTTAATATGCAACAAATGCAAATAATGCACGTAGGTGGTGCGTACGTTCGGTTCTCTTGGACTTGATTGGAGAGGTCATTACGATGCTCTTTGCGGCGTAAACAGCGTCTAAGGTCGGGGTATCTGCATTACGACAAATGTAAACACTTTGGATGCCTTTTATCTCATGCTTTTAGCTGATAAAAATGTAAACAATGTGCTTGTTTTGCTGCTGGTTTGGATACAATTTATCAAATAATTACAACATATTAGTATTTTTCAATATTTTAACAAACAAATGATGATTTTATTATTTTTATGAATAATTTTTATTTATTTCAACATAGGGAGTATTTGATGGTAACGAGTAGGTGTTGATTCTCTAAGGTCTAAAGTTAAAGTTAATTCTCCTCAATTGAATTTTTTAAATAGCTTAGTTTTTAACACTTAGATGGACACGTAAAAAATATAGCAATTTTATTTCCAACTCCAAATTTATCAAAGTTTACCCAGAGGTACTTACTCTTATTTTCTTATTGTTTAGAAATGTTTTCTTAAATTGGTAATGCCAAGCACTAATTTTACTTAATAAGTTTATGTTATGGTCACATCTTGACAACTTTTTGGGTACTGCTTCTTCAGGCGAAGAAATGGGGGGACCAAAGTGCGGTGAAGCAATGTTGCGAGCCAAAGCAATCATAGTTTTTTGACAATCATAGAAGTAATAAATTTAAAATTAAATTTATTATTTAATTTTCTACAACGAACTAAAGGATTTTAATACATTTTATTAATCATAGAAGTGTTTCTACTTTAATATTTAAAAAGTGAAAATTAATTTTCAACTAATAACAGCCTTAGTACATTTTTCTCAGAAGGATAACTATAGTTTTATCCAAGATACTTTTGGATCTAATTTTTGATAATTAAATCTTATCATATCTTTATTACTTTTGATTTGTTTTGTAGTCTCTGTAGACTTATTGTTGTAGATTTGCGAAATGTTTTCTTGTTTTTCTAATTATTACAATTCTGCTGAAAAATACCTTCTTCATTAAAATTTTCTTATCTAAACTAGATGTGCATAAATGTTGATTGCTTACATTTATGCACACAAATGGTTTTATAATAGCCAAATGAATTTGCAATAATACAATGTTAATATTTACTCGGCAGACTCTAATTGCCATGATAAATAGAGATGATTTGCGTTCGACAAATTGTAAACAATGAGTGTTCATCTGTACGGTGGTATAATTGGTGTGTTATTTATATTGTAGGTGGTGCGTAAACACAGACCCCGACGTCAGTACCTCCCTCATCTCCCCCCCTGGAGTAGTCTAATAAATAAAATCGTAATTACGCGGTAATATTGTCCAAAGTTCGCTTTTGGTGTGTCGAGAGAGCGCACAAGGACACGAGCCCAGGTATTATATTAAAATTTCAGGCATACGCACATGCATAATTTTGATGAAATCATCGCCGGCGATGCCGTAATTGGAATGCGGCGCGGCGCAGGCGAGAAAGAAGCAGTGGTAGAAGAAGAAGAAGACCGGACGGGTGAAGTTGAAAAGAAGAAGTAGAAGAAGAAGGGATCGGATCGGACCGAAAATTTTTCGACCGGCGGCGCATACATTTAAATTTCATTATTTCTTCACGGCTGCGCGTAGGCGTGGGAGCAGCATGGTTTACTAACGGGCGGGTGTTGTTTGGACGTGATCTCGATTTATGGACGCTGGTCAAAATTAGCTAAATGTGCCAATCAACACATACGGATTATCCATAAATAATGAGAAGAGGAATAATAGAGCAATGAGTGCTACAAAGCTTTGATAATTAACTAATTTCTTATTAGAATTTGAAGACTCCAAAAAACCATGAATTATAATGGCTAAAAATCTAGGCCTAAATATTTCGGGCGAAGCATAAGAATCAATTCATAAAGATGCATTAAAATAATTAGTATTAGATAAAAACGTTATTATTATTGTTATTATGTTATTAGAGTAAAAGCTGTAATTATTCTTTCTTTGATGTTGATACTTCTAAAAATTTGTTGTAATGCTTACAACAATGCTAAAAAATCGTTCATAAGTTATTAACATAGGATATATTTAAAATTGAGCTTTAAAAAAACCAAAACCATTTAATGAAAATGATGGTAACGACCGTTACTATGTGTTAGTTCATTTATCCTTTTCAAAACCATTTAATTAGGTTTTAGCAAGCAACAAAAAATTGATATTTTGGTTAAACTTTTTTTTTGCTTGCTTTTTTTAAGGTATTTGAATGTACCTTATGCTCATAACTTTTAAACGTGTGTACATTGTTGGTAACTAGAAATTACCATCGCATCAGAAGTTAAGTATGCAAATCAGCAACGAACACCTGTGTTAAATGGAAATTAGGCTTTAGGCACATTATAAAAAAAAACCTACAGTGATTACCTTGAGTATAATATGTATTATTCTCTTCGGCGATAAATTAGCGCGTAGTTTTTTTTTTGCGACCAACAATAATTATAACGTTTTAGACTTGTAAATTAATTAGTCGCAATTTAATGTCATTTTTATTTGCGTTTTTTTTCCTTTTCAGTTTGTTTAATTAATTACCTGTATGATCTGTTAATCAACAACCATGAAGCGTACAACTGAATAGTAAATAAGTCTGGAAATATGTAATAACTAAAAAAAATAGGGTTTTTTGCCTTTTCCACTTAATTGCCGAGTTATCTATATAATCCAAGTTTTTTTATTTACTCTTTAAACCATTATTTTTATTAATCATCTAAATATCATGATATAGATATTTAATTGGTTGTTTTAATTAATAAAAATTAAGGGTTAAGGTGTCAATTCCGGTTTGACAAATGGAGCCATTATTGGATGTTTCGGCGGGGTTGATTACAGGTATTAGGCGCACGTTAAGGTATCTCGTTGTTAAGTGTGTTAAGGGGTGTAAAAGAATTCGTGCCCCGAGGGCATGTGGAGGGGTGGGGGGAATGATGATGGTTGGGCCCTCGCTCCGGTGGGCCGCCGCCGTTTCTCACGGAAATGATCGGAATGCAAATACGCCGCCTACCTATAAACCACCTTTCCCACCGCAGTCGTCATCATCGTCCTCATCGAATCGTTCGGAAAATTCTAATTCAGATTAGTGGAGTAGTGTGTAAGCTGGTTAGTAACGGTCATAATTGCTCGGATTATATATCCGGTGTGTTTAAAGAAAGTAATTGGAGCTAAGCCCGAGGCTCGCACGCAACTCGTCCATTCATGTTTTATACGCGGGACTTTTTATCATCTTAATTTATCAAATTCCTCCCCTATTTTGTACTAATTCGTTTGTTGGAGTTATTAATTGAGAGGCTACGAGCACGATTAATTGTGTGATTTCTTCGATGCCTGGTGGTACCAATTGTGTACGGCTTTTACCACGCAATAATGGTAATTGGATTTCGTTAAGCTAAGCCTAATATCGATTGTATTTTGATGATAAATCACTTTTAAACACATAATTATTTCAAATATTATTAGTGAATTGACGAGGTTGTTATCTGGTGAAATTTCTAATTATTCTAATAAAACACTTGGTTTAAATCTTTGAAATTTTAAACCAAGTTTTGTAATAACCTAATACCAAATATTATTAATTTCGTTTAGAAATTTTTTCTTGAGTTACGTGGAAAACAAAAACTAACACTTTCTTCACAATTTAGTGGTTTGTTTGTTTTTGTTCTGGATGTTGTTGGTCCATGTGGTGTTTTAGTTTCTTTTGTATTGTCCATGATTTCATCTTTAAATTTTGGAACTTAACCATCAATCAAACAATTTTGGATGGAATATCGGTTTGAGGAGCCTGTTACTTTGTGAAATTCCACATATCATCTTCCAGATGAAGCTACTGTGTGGCGAAACAATTCTCGCAGCGTTCTGACATTAAAAACTGTGTCAATATTGGATGGGTTACATAAAAGTTACATTTTTTGATTCTCTTATCAATACCCAAAAATGTAACGTCTTCACAAGATTTATTACGACCACTCGTGTATCATCCGTAACGTTCATAAATAGAGGTATAACAGTTGCCTCATTGTTGTCGTCCGTAATCCCCGAAAAGTGTCAACCCGGGGGGGTTCTTTCGAGTGGAGGTAGTACCCGTCATTATCTTGGAAGCGATTAAGGGGGTGTTATTCAGGTTGGTCCTGTTAAGTGCGGTGTTGTCGGCGTGTGATTGTAGTTTCGGTGCAGGTAGTTTCATTCATGCGAACGCTTTGTCGAAAGCAATTATCCTGAGATACTTTTCGAGAGCGATTGCTCAAACAACTCCGGATTTGTTTGCCCGCATTGTGTACACAAAACTGGAATTCTTGTGAAAACATTCACACACACACACACACACATACAATAAGAGGCGCAGGTTGATACCTGAAATTGTGAAACGACTTGTGAACGCAGTCATTCATTAAATAACTGAAGAATTAAGTTTTTAGTTGAATCATTTATTTTACAATTATTAATTAATGATACAGGTAACTAAAAACTTAATTTGCAAATGAGACACAATAACTTTGTTATGCCACTATATTTTAAACAATTACAGTAATTATAGTTTCGACTATAAGCTTGTCATTATCAAACTTAAAGTTTAAGACTTTTGAGTTTGATGACTACCATGAAATATTTAAAAACTTAATATTTCAGTCCGTTTTGATTATATAAAATTACTTAACACGTTGATTGCTTTGTCAGTCACCGGTGACTGACACTGAAGTATTTTAATGGGGGCCGTGTCAGTCACCGATGACTGACAGCGGGTACCTACTTTAAACTTATTATTTAGCGCTGTCAGTCACGAATTTCGTGTTAGTTATTACTATGATTGCATGATACGGCTATTCTGTACGTTACTACAACTTGGCTACCTAATATTTCTTGAATTAGTTTCTCATGTAGCACGTGGTGAAACATTTTGTAATAGAAATAACACAATTTACGCTTGGTTTGTTTCACAGTGAAACAAACCAAGCGTAAATTGTGTTATTTCTATTGGCTACCTAATATTCCTTCAAACCTGTAGGTATAATCTCGGAAAAAATGTACTATATTGAAATAAAACCCGTATATTTAATAAATAAAAAATTAACGATGGTTCCTATCAAAACATTCTATACAATAGTTTGGTTGGTTTGGACATACATGACAATAAGTCGTAACTTGTGTAATTTTATTTCTGGCATATTATCTTCCATGATTCTTTAAATTCTCACTGTAGCATCCTTTGCAACATTTTGGCCCTTGAATTTGTTAGAGAGAGTGTTTGTTTGATCCATTGCCTGACGCATAATTTTTTGCCATTGGAGCTTTGTCAGTCACCTGTGATTGACACTTAAAAAAACCTGTAATTTCATCTAAACAATACATCAAAATGAATTAAAAAAGCATATTCTTACTTTTACTGTATAAAATAAAATTTAAAAACAAAGAAAATTCTTTTTGATAATTTACGAAAAAACTTGTTGGCAGCCAATTAATTATTTCTTTATTTAGAAAACAGATGAACCGTAACTTATGGTATCCGGTAAAATAAACAAAAACACGAAACGACAAGGCTGAATTCTCCCGCTCAAATAAATACCTATTTGAACTTTGCATTCCGTCCTTATCAGTGGCGCGCACTGAATCATCTCATTAATTTGAGTTACCCAAAGAAAATGCGGCGCATTAGTCACGATAATTATTAATTTTTGCCTTTTAATTTTCAAAACAGCATCGGTGGTAAACATTTCGCAGTTGATTTATACGTTTTGCATTCCGACCTTATCGCCGACGTTTTATTGCAAAATGAATTATCCAACGTGTACTTGCAGTACATACGAAATGATTTGTTATTTTTTAATTGCAAAGCACGTAAATTAAAAGTAAACAGTTATGTCATTTAAGAAAATTACAAGGCTGAATGCACATTTCGAGATGCGCAAGCAATAATAACGTGAATGGATAATTTAATAATTTTTATTTATTACTACAGAGGGTAGACAGGTTTTGATCTAATTGAGTCTCATCAGTGCAGTTTAATTAAATGTTTCTATTGAATTAGCAATAATTTTTACAGTTTGGTATTGGCCCAAAACTCAATCTCTTAAGGTTTGTAATTATAATAAAGTTGTAAGCGTCGTTACATTTTGCGAACGTGCATTTTAATGGATTCCAATGTGTAACAAGTTTTTTATTTTTTGCTGCCGGATGATGATTGTATAAAAATGCGCGTCGTCGGTATGCCGGTCGATCGCTGCAGCTAGGTCAAGAGTGTTTAATTTAAATCGGCTCATCCATTGATTAACATTCCGGCGTTTAAATTTAAAATATGCGACGACAGTATGGGTTCACGTCCAAAATTAGCCCGGGCCCAATTGAGGAGAAGGAACACCAACCACTGCGGTGAAAACATTGCGAATGCAAACCGCGCCGAGACCGTTTATACATGTATATATATAATATCGAATGCCGAAGACAGAATACAGGTAGAGAGGTATATGTCTCGGGCTGGCCTGTGTGTAGGTATGTGGTATGGTATAACGTCCGAGGAATGCACCTAAGAGTCTGGTTGGTATTTTTTACCGGCTGATCAGGGCCATTCCTTCTAAGGTCAGTGCTATGCGGCGGTGGATTAAAAGGTACCCCCAAAACCACCTTTATATAAACCGGACCGGCCGCATTGTCTTCCTTACGAGTTAAATGACCGGATGAACCAACCGGGCGGCGGCCGATTCACCAGAAACCCGGGGGAACCCATTCACCGATTCACTCGAATTATCACGATTGTTATTAATTAAGCCGCTAATTAAAAACGACTCGCGCCCACACTCACTCCATCATCGTCGATAGCGAAGAAGTAGAAGAAGAGAAAAAAAAAACACTAAAATTCTCCTCGTAAAAGACGGAACGACTCATTCCGGGACATTCCTTTTACCTAACTCTACCTACCGGCGGCGACCCTCATTTTCTCTCTCTCCCAATCCCACACTCGTAAATGATTGAGATTCTATTGTATTCAAATGCTAACCCATCCCGAAATTCGCTCGTGAATACGTAAAAGCAGGCAGAACGTCCGTTATTATAATGCCGTCGGTGGAAAGATGGAAAGTTTCGTTTTCCAGATATCGAGTTTGAGGCGCGCTCTCGGTGCGCCGACTTTCTCCTGAATCCGGCGCTAAAAAAGGAAAATAATAAAGGGAACCCGTTTCGTTCTCCGCCACGGGAATTTGCATTAATTTTTGAATGCAAAACCCGACCGGTGCACCGCGAAAACTTTTAATGGACCTGTTTGAACGCGCCAAGAAGAGAAGAAGAAGAAGCTGAGCGCTGCCGAAGTTCCTCCTTACGTGTCCGGACACGTCTCAACTTTACACCGACGATCCAACCCTCTGGTCAATTGGACCGTAAACATATAAAATGCGCCGATAAAATTGCTGCAAAAATTATCGCGTTTTCAACTAGACTTACGAGACACGCCAGCTGCACTTTCTACTTTTTTAAGACCGCTTTTATCGATTGATTCATTATGGTTTTAATCGAGCCATTCGCAATTCTTTTCATAAAAAAAGACTAATTGCTTTAGAAGTGAATAATTCCCTCTTTAATTATCGAAGTGAGCTTTGAAGTTCATCTAACCTAATTACTACGTGAAAATCTATTAAAGCATAACCTTATAATATTTTTTTAGGTTTAAAAATTCTATCGGCATCTATTAAACGTTCGTCATAAGTCTGGCCAGTTAATTGAGCGGAGTTACTGACCGGCAATTAAAGACAACTGTCAACGAGTGACAATTATAATGGCAATAATGATTTTGCCCTTTCAGTCATCGACAACTGCGGATCGGTTTCGACCCTTGTCAGCGCTGGATATTCGCCGACTGGAACAATTTAATCTAGGGATGAACAGTATATTTTATCCCGGACGGGGATTTGCCCTCTTGAACGAATGCATTTCGGATTTAAGGCGTATCGACAGGTAAAGGTCGAGTGCATTTACCCTTGTCTTCACATGAACTACTACTAGAAAAGTCATTAATTCAATACTGTGTTCGAAAAATTATTTTACTTGATAATTAGAAAAAAACACGAAAATATTTCGTTAATTATTAGTTAATTTTCTACAACGTAAAGGACTTATATTTTTTGATTATTTTACTTGATATACGAGGAAGTCAGTGAAAATAAGGTATTAAAAATCCAATTCTTCACAGTTATTATTGTTTTTAAGATAACAAAGAAATAAAAGGTGATTCAACTGAGATGACAATGAAGAGATGGAGTAGAACATTTAAATAAATCTAAAAAATATAGAAGAATTATAACACAGAAGCAACAATAAATCTATGTTGATGATTTATATAGATGAGAGATTGACAGGAGTTATTGAGAAGGTAGAACTGAAAAATATTGGGAAGCTGACTAGATTGATGGATGAATCCTAAGTTGGTAGCAGATGCCAATAAAATAGAACGTCAGTACACTTTTATTTATCACCCACACTAAGGCAATCCAACTCAACAATCTAATATTCTTTATTTCAAAATGTCATAAAAGTTACATACAAATTAAAATAGTGTCAGATATTAATTCTAACAATTAAATTCCTAACGACGTCACGTTGAAAATATATGCACTGATTGATAGAACAAGTGGAATACTAAAAGCAAAACATCAAATCGCTTGTGTGGCGAGAGAATCTGCAGATTAATGCAATTCAATTATTACAAAAGTAAGTTTAAGTACAATACTTACTACCGTTTTTTTTTTTGAAACATGTGTACCATAGTCTACCTAATACATCCAACAGAAAAGATGACAACAAATGTCAATTAAATCCTTTAGCGGATTGTTCTAGATTTCGTTTAAGGCAACCCGACAATGTCAAAAAAATTATGTGGCCATCATAATACATTCCCTATATTTTTCTCGAAAACTATGAGTTTTACGCAAACCGCTATTCTTAATAATTTGTTCAGTTTTATTGACGTAAATTCAATTGTATTTTGGCATATTTTCAATTGTTTTTTAACAAATTTTTAATTACGGTTTTTCACATTGTTAATTATTTTTTTCTTCAAATATTTTTATCAGTCAAAATTGTTTTCTGTAAATTTTACAATTGAGAGAGACAAACATCTTTATTGATAATTGAATACATTCGTTATGTACAATATAATCGTAATTGATTTTTATTACGGCTATCGACCCATGGTCTTTCTGCCAGTTTTTGTAATTTGATGTTGTTAGTTGTCCGTTGGTGATTATGTTGATGAAGATGTGGATGAATCATAAAAAGATGTTATGAATTTTACAATTGATTTTTGTCAAACTTTCAATTATTATTTGTTGCAAGTTTTTTTAAACAAAATATGAATTGATTTGCCAACTTTTCAATTTTTTTATTTGTCAAAATGTCAATTGTTTTCTGACAATTTTTCAATTAATTTTAATTTTGTCCAAATTTTTTTTGTCAGACTTTCAACTGTGCCTTATTTGTCAGATTTTCAATTATTTTTAGTCAAAGTTTTAATTGACTTTTTGTTTTTATTTCTTTTTCCTTCAAAATTTTAATTTTTGTTTTTTTTTGTGAAATTTTCAATTGTTTTTATTTGTCTAACATTTTGAATTGTCTCTTTTATCAGAATTTCAATTGTTTTTGGCCCAAATTATCAATCAAAATTTCATTTTTTTAAATGTCAAATTATCAATTGTTTTCTTGGTTAAAATTTCAATTGTTTATTAATAAAAATAACACACAGTTTATTCCTTACTTCACTTGTTTATTAATTGTTAAATGTACATTTCGTTCGAAGTAAGGAATAAACTGTGTGTTATTTTTATTTACAAAACACTTCACGTAAACTCGAACCAACAATATTGTTTATTAATGAAATTTTAAATCGGTTTTTGGCATATTATCAATTTCAATTTTTTTTATTATTTTTTTTGTCAATTTCAATTGTTTTTTTCTGCTAGAATTTCAATTGTTGTTTTCACATTTTTAATTGTTTTTTTCTTCTTCAACTTTCAATGATTAGCCAAACTTTCGATGTTTTCTTTTGGCCAATTTTCCAATTGTTTATTTATTAAATATTGGTGTGTTAACAAGTACGTTTTACATAGGTCAAAATGACAATTTTTTTTTAAATCAAATTTTCAATTGTTTTCTGTAATATTTACAATTGATTTTTGTCAAAATTTCAATTTTATTTTTGCAAAATTTAAGTTTTTTTTTATTTTGTCAAAATTCCAACTGTTTTTGCCAAAAAATTTATTGTTTTGGCAGATTTGCATTCACCTTTTTAAAAATATTAAATTTCTATTGTTTTTTTGTCAAATATTCAATTATATTTTGTCAGATTTCGATTGTTTTTTTTCTAAATCAAAATGTGAATTGTTTCTTTGGTCAAAATTTGATTTTTAATTGTTGTTTGTTTTCTTCAAAGTTTCAATTGTTTTTATTGAAAAATTTTAAATTGCTTTGGTATCAAATTTTCAATTGTTTTCTGGTTTAATATAGTTACTTAAGTACGTGAAGGTTAATATCACTTAATTAAAACACAGTTATATTCTTTTCTTCACTTTTAATTTTTTGGTAAAAATTTCAATTGTTTTTTAAACAAACGGTTAATTAATTTTTGGCTTATTTTCAATTGGTTTTTGCCAAATTTGTAATTGTTTTTTTGTCGAAATTTCAATTGTTTTTTTTTTTGTCGAAATGTCAATTGTTTTTTTATTAAGTCTTTAATTGTTTTCTGTAATATTTACAATTGATTTTTGTCAAAATTTCAATTGTTTTTTACAAAATTTAAGTTTACTTATTTTGTTCAAATTTCAATTGATTTTTGCCAGATTTTTTTTTTGCAGATTTTCATTCTGTTTTCAAAATTATAAAATTTCAATTGTTTTTTCTTGTCAAATGTTTATTTTACTTTTTGTCAAAATATCAATTATACTTTTCAACAATAGATTTTCAATTGTTTCTTTTTATCATAATGTCAATTGTTTTTCTATTCAAATGTTTTTTGCCAAATTTTTAATTGCTTTTTCAAAATTTCAATTCTTTTTATTGACAAATTTTCAATTGTTGTTTTTATATTTTGAAATGTTCTTTTTTCTTTAAATTGTTTTGGTTATACAAAATTTCAATTGTTTTCTTTTGTCAAATTTTCAATTGTTTTTTTGTCAAAATGTCAATTGTTTTCATTTACAAAGTTTAGGATAATTTATTTTGTTCAATTAATTTTTTCCAGGTTTTTTTTGCAGACTTTCATTCTGCTTTCAAAAATATTAAATTTCAATTGTTTTTTTTTGTCGAAATTTCAATTATATTTTGCCAGATTTTCAATTGTTTCCTTTTATCATAAAGTCAATTGTTTTTTTAAATTGCTTTTTCAAAATTTCAATTGTTTTTATTTATTAATTTTTAATTGTTTTGGTGCCAAATTTGCAATTGTTTTTGGTTAAAATTTCAATTGTTTATTAATAAAACGTTAAATTGATTTTTGGTACATTTTCAATTGTTTTTTGTCAAATTTTTAATTAATTTTTCGTCTAAATTTCAATTGTTTTTTGGCAAATTTTCAATTGTTATTTTTACATTTTTAATAATCTTTATTTCTCTCTTAAATTACAATAAAGTACAGTAAAAAGAAAGTGCGTCACAATAGTTTTTTTTTTTCAATTTTTTAATTAGTCAAAATTTTGATTCTGTATTCTTCTTATTTTTAGACGTACTCTAAATTTTATGTATGTATGTATTATTGTTTAGTCTATATCTTTATTTTTCTTTCTCTCTTTTGACCAGATTTTAAAATGTAATTATTTATTATATGACAAACACATCCGCAGCAAATTAGTTTTTATTTATTATGTAATTTGTATATTGTGGCAAATGTGAAATAAATGAATATGAATATATATGTCAAATTTTCAATTGTTTTTTTTTTGTCAAAATGTCAATTGGTTATTAATGAAATTTTCAATTGATTTTTTGTTAGATTTTTAATCTTTTTATAATTTGTCAAAATTTCAATTGCTTTTTTGTCAAATTTTCAATCTTGTTTATAAGTTTTTCAACAATAGAAAAAATGTCAATTGTTTTTTAGTTTAATTTTCAATTATTTTCTGTAAATTTATTTTTGTTAAAATTTCAATTGCATTTCTTGTCGAAATTGGTTGTCAAAATTTGAAATGTTTTTTGTCAGATTTTTAATTTTTTTTTTCTTCAAAATTTCAATTGTTTTTATTGACAAATTTTCATTTATTTTTGTGCCAAATTTCAATTGTTTATTAATGAAATTTACGATTGTTTTTTTCGTCAAAATTTCAATTATTTTTTAAATCAATTTTTCAATTGTTTTATGTCAGATTTTCAATAGATTTTTTTGTCAAAATTTATATTTTTATTTGTCAAAACCTATTATTATTTTTTGTCAAATTTCCAATTGCTTTTGTGACGTTTTCAAATGGTTTTTTTTTTTTAAATAGAACATCAATGGTTTCTTTTATAAAAATTTCTTTTTTATTTTGTCAAAATTTAAAATATCCTTTTGGTCAAATTTTTAATTGTTTTGTAAAAAAATTAATTACTATTTTCAATAACAATTATTCTTTTGTCAAATTTTCAATTTTCAATTATTGTTTTTTGCTGTCAATTATATATCAAACATTATCAATTGTTTTTTTAATCAAATTATCATTTGTTTTTTATCCAAATTATTCAATTGTTCAATTAATCAAATTTTTAATTGATTTTTGTTTTGTTCATAACTTTTCATGTTATATTATAGTTTTTCTGTAAGATTTTGCCAAGAAACACAAATAAAAGTGAATTGGTTAGGGATTTAAAAGCTCAATTGAGGAAAGCTTTAAATAAGCAGAAATAAATTGTTACTCTTTCTGCTCATTTAAAGTCTTCTTCAATTGAGCTTTTAAAAGTGTGAGTAATGAACAAAGAGATAAAGTGTATTTAATGGCATGTGAGAAGAAGTTGTGGTCTGAAATTGAAGATATAATAAGACAATAATTGAAATGTGCGAAGGTAGGAAGAGGTTGATAAGGAAGCTCTAAGGAAAATCAAACAGCTTAAAGAATAAAAGTACGAGCTGCAAAAACAGGTGACCAACAATAAACAACCGACAGGCGGGAATTGGTTTTCATGAGGAAGGAGACCTGTTAAATGAGATGGAGCTAATTGGTCGGGCATTAAAAAAACAAGAACAAAAATACTAGATGAAAAAATTACTTCATAATTCTGATAAAATCTAGAAGGAAACTCTTGAACGCAATTTCCATATTCACTTCAATTTCTGAGCGACGCCATTTTGTTTCTCATCACGATATGTTCAATTGTTTTATGGGATATTAAAGCTGAATCGATTGTTGATGTGTTAAGCTGTAACAATCAATAATTAAAGGAGTTTTTGATTTTTTTACAACGTTTTTAATTTTTGGACGCAATTTCCATCTTCACTTCAATTTTTAAGTGGCCCCATTTTGTTTATCATCACGATTTGTTCAATTGTTTTATGGAATATTAAAGATGAATCAATTGTTGATGTTTTAAGCTACAACAATCAATAATTCAAGGAGTTTTTGATTGTTTACAACGTTTACAATTCTTGAACGCAATTTCCATCCACACTTCAATATCTGATTTTGTTTTTCATTATGATTTGTTCATTTGTTTTATGGAATATTAAAATTGAATCAATTGTTAAGCTGTAACATTTCATTTTTTGTTAATGATTTATTTTGTTAGTAGAAATTTAAACCAATTTCACGCTAATTTTCATAGATTAAACCGCAACACCCGCAAAAAGCAGTTCTGTTTAAATTATGTCCTTGCGTTCCATATTTTCAAGTAAGTAATCCACTTTTTATTCAATAAAGAATTATATAAAAGATAAGTCGTAAAAATGCGTAATCTTTATATTTCATAATCTTGGTATAAGAATCGATACGAAAAAAGAGGGAAGGAAACAGGATAACTCTGAGATGTTCCGACCATATGGCCATCCGAGTCGGAGTAAATAACGGCAATTAACCTTCCATTATGTACAATTAAAAGTAAAAAAGAGTTGGAGAGGCATTGTTCATACAGATATTCGTGGTGCAATCACTCCGAACGCCGAACCGTTCTGAATGCGGCAGTCGCTCGGAGACGAGGAGAGAAACACCGCGCCCACGCAAGTTTCACAAGAATATATCGTAAAGCCCGGAGTGATATTTCAAGAGAGTTATAAACCGGGTCCTTTTAAGGAAATGCGTGTAGTAATCACGTGAAATATGTTAATTAGGCCCCGTAATTAAACAGTCTCGGGGTAATCCCGAAAAATCCAATTACCGCCTTATTAGATCCCGACATGTATCTTCTCCACTTCTTCAGCCCCTCGCGACCGACGTAATCGTCGGCGAACACGGGGGGTGAAAGTGCGCGATGAAATTGAAATACGAATTGGAAATGGAATTGTGCACACTGGGAAATAGGATTAAGTGTAGACGTGTGCGATAAAGGAGTGTTAATGTGTCCATCCTGACAATTATCAGGCGGCACGTTTCGCCCGGTTGCCTTTGGAATTATGATTGGGCATTGACTGGATGATGAGGAGGATCGTGTCCGTGTGTGAATGACTGAAGATTATAAATTGTGAATCGCCGTTGCGCACATGGCCGGCCCCGGAGGTTACGTGGAAAATGCGACGTCTTGAACAGTTAATGCACGCACGCCTTCCTTGATTTATTCACTTATTGCCAAACTCACCGGGGAACTCGTGTACTTGTTTCATTCCGTTGAGATTATTGGGAAATGTTTGTTTATTTCGTTTGTGTGTGTGATAAATTGCCGAAAACACAACCGGGCATCATTTTCGTTCCTTATAGGGACGTCCGTCCAAACACGTTTTGTCGGCTATAATGCTTTCAATCATTTATCCTTTAACACCAATGTCGAGAATGTTTTCGAGAAATCGGATTTATTCATGTTCTTTAAAAGTTGTCTTGATAATACCAAAAATAGAACACTAATAGTTAAATGGTGAAACAAACACAGAATTAGTGAACATGAGCATATTAGCATTTTCGTGTGATTAGGTGACACATCTATTATTTAGAACATTAACTATGTAGGTCCTAAACAAATTTTTGCTAGTATCTTAATCAAAGATTTTTTTATACAAAGTGATTAACAATCCAATAAGATTTAGAGTTCTTAGGAACAGCATTTAATTATTTTTTACAAATCCTTCATTTGTTTGATTTGTTCTAGTAACATCTGAAGATACCATCTCACTAATAAACAATCCGTTTATAAACAGTTAACCAGACTGATTATTTTTGTTGCCTGAACTTGTTAGAGCCTAAATGAATTATATATAAACAGTCTCACGATTTGCATCTTCCGTATTAGGTATTCAGACACCTCCTAGCTAATGTTTTCATAAATTAGTGTGCAATTAAGTGATCGCTCAATGTCTTCATCTCTGGATCTGACTTCAAGATCAATTCAGTTAAAGACTTTAATAGAATTTAATTCCTTTAACCGAAAAAATCCTTTGATTGTTTTCACTGAATCGAAGCGTGTTTATTTTGAAAAGCGCATCCACGTCTCTAGCGGGAATTTATTGAGCGGTAAATATTTGGATTGAGCTGCTGCAGTAATCTTCTTAAGCGTGCCGTTGACACTTATTTATTTATCTGACGGAGTGAGCTCATTTGGTGGCGAAATCCGCGCGTGTCTTTATCTGGACTAACTCGAACGGGGAAAGGCGAAAGGTGGCAACATTAATCGCATCGTTGCAACACGTTATTACACTTCTCCGATAATAATAATGCATGTAGACACACACACACACACACGTTTAAAAAAACAAACAAACACACGGACGCATTGTAATAACGTGGATCGTGTAAACATTGTAATCTTGAAAATGGGGCAGCTAGTACAACTCCTCGCCTCCTCCTCGTAATTTCATTTGGATATTGGCGATTTGCATCCGCGTTGTAATCGACCTAATAAGAAACGTCGCCTCTGGCCACTTTAACTTCATTTATTCGAATTGACTGTGCGCACCTGCCGTTACTTCAATCGATATTCGAGTGCACCCATCCTCGTGTATACACATCGTTTCAGCTACAATGACGTTTACATCAACATATTAAGGACGTTTGTATCAAAGCACTTAAGGCTTTAATTGAAGAGGCCACCAATTGATTCATAACTGAATTTATTAACTGGGACGTCGCATGATTTTTTCTGTCAACAACACTCGCGAAATTCATTATTTAAATTGATGTGTAATCATTTCACCCTTCAGAAAGAAAATCTTACTAAAAATATACCTACCTACAAGTATTCAACGTTCAATGCACTTTCGAGGTGCGATCAACACGTCTTGGCATTTGCACGTGCATATAATTGACGCATTTAGAAGTGTCTTCTCGAATTAGCCAGCATCTGATCCGCGAACGATGTTTTCCAACGCGTTTCTGGCTTAAAATAAACAACCTGGAAGAAGACACGCGCGTTTCCTCCTCGTCAAATTACCAAAAAGTAAATGGGAGGAAACATCGCGGTGATGAGGTGAAGTCGACCTAATGAACACGGGATCAATTATAGAAACCTGCTGCTGCGATAATCCATCGAGCCAAGTTTTACGAACGTCTATTTTTGTAAAAGACTAATTCATGTGAATAAGTCATGCTGAATTTTGATAAACAAAACAAGATGTGAATATTAATTACCCTTAATATTGTCTTCTGTTTAAGATCAAAATGTTGTGTAATTTTTGACTGTATTTGAATTGAAATGTGAAGACTACTTTAACGTTCTGTTTAGAACAGGGGGATTTTTTTAATAACAGTTCTTTATCACTACATACAATGCATATAAATAGTTACATAATAAATGATTTAATAATAACATTTTAAACATTGTTAGAGGATTGATAAATACTTAGTTAACTGAATAGTTGAGGCTGTTAATTGTTGAAAGTTCATATTCTAATCACTTTGGTAAATTTTCGTAAATGAAATACGATAACACTTTCAAATATTTTATTATTATGTCAAAATAAAAAAAAAACAATAAATTTCGACAAGAAAGGCAATTGAAATTTTGACAAATATCAATTGAAAAATTGACAGTTGAAAACTTGACTAAAGACAATTGAAAATTTGATAAAAACAATTGAAATTTTGACAAAAAACAATTGAAGATTTGACAAAAGAAAACAATTGAAATTTTTATTAAGAAAACAATTGAAAATCTAACAAAAATTTAATGAAAATTTTGCTAAGAAAAACTGTTGAAATTTGAACAAAATACAAAGCCGTAAATTTTGGAGAAAAAGAAACGATTCAAATTTTGACAATTTTCAATTGAAAAATTGACAGAAAACAATTGAAAATTTGATAAAAAATATTGTTTTGACAAAAAAATTGAGGAAAGAAAACAATTGAAATTTTGATTAAGAAAACAATTGAAAATCTCACAAAAAAATAAGTGAAAACTTGGTTAAAAAATAATTGAAATTTTAACAAAAGAAAACAAATGAATTTTTATTATTCTAAATTAGAAAAAACAATTAAAAATCTGACAAACGATTGAAATTTTGACAAAAGAAACAATTTCAAATTTGACAATAAAAAAATGTAGTTTTGATTTAAAAAAATGAACATCTGATAAAAACTGAAAATTCGATTAAAAAACAATTGATATTTAGATAAAAAACAATTAAAAAATCTGACAAAAATTAAGTGAAATTATTATTAAAAATCAATTGAAAATTTGACAAAAAAATTAAAATTTTGATAAAAAACAATTATAATAATTGTTTATTGGTGTTAATAACTAACGGGTGTCCAACAATTATTGCAGTCCGGGGTGGCGTTGGAATAAAAAACGTAGGTCGACTCTTACATGTTGCAAATAAATGAACTGACATTTTTAATGCACATTTAGGTTATGTTTGACAATTAACATGTCAGTTCATTTATTTGCAACATGTAAGAATCGGCCTACGTTTTTTATTCCAACGCCACCCGGGACTGCAATAATTGTTGGACACCCGTGAGATAGTTATGTAACAAAAGAAAAACAATTCAAATTTTGACAAATTAAAAAACGACTGAAAATCTGACAAAAAAAAGCAATTGGAAATTTGATTAAAAACAATTGCAATTTTGACAAAAAAAAAACAATGGAAAATTTCACTAATAAACAATTGAAATTTCGACAAATAAACAATTTAGAATTTTATAAAAAAACAATTGAATAAATTGAAAGAGAAAAAAAATAAACAAAACATTTTACATTTTGACAAAATAAAAAAAAGCATTTTACATTTTGTTAAAAAAACAATTGATGAAAAGCTGACAAAATATATTTGAAATTTTGACAGAATGGTAATTTGACAAAAAAACAATTGAAATTTTGAAATTTTTGAAAGGTGAATGAAAATATGCAAAATACAATTGGAATTTTGTAGAAATTAAAAAAAAAATTGTAAAAATTAAAACAACACGATTGAAAATCTGACAAAAAAAACAATAACAATTTTTATTAATAAACATATGAAATTTTGATAAAAATGAATATTTTTGAAAAGAGAATAAAAATCTTCAACAAATTAGCAAAAACAGTTGAAATTTGGACAAAAAAAATAAACTTAAATTAAAAAAAAAACAATTGACATTTTGACAAAAACAATTGAAATTTTGACGAATATAGGAAATTAGCGAATTAAAAATGTGAAATGAACAATTGAAAATTTAACAGAAAAACAATTGAAACTTCTACAAAGAAACAATTGAAACTATGTCAAAAAACAATTTAACATTTGATTATTAAACAATTAAAATTTTGACCCAAAAACAAGTGGAAATTTGATTAATTTAATTTCAATTTATTTATTCTGTATTTTGCCACAAGTTGCGGATATACAATATAATATACAATATTAAAATGTAAATTGAAAATTTGGCAAAAGGCAATTGAAATTTTAAAATGTTTTAAAGGAGAATGAAATTCTACTAAAACAGTTGAAATTTGGATAAAATAAATCAATTAAATTGCAAAAATTGCAAAAAATAACAATTGAAAAATTGAGAAAAATCAAAATTCAAATCTAAAATTTGAAGAAAATCGACTAAAACAGTTGAAATTTTGACTAATAAAAAAATGAAGAAAAATAAAAAAATTGAAAATGTGAAAACAATTGTAATGTATTTTATTTGTTTATCTTTTATCAAAATATCAAATGTGCTTCTGTCAAAATTTCATTTTTTATTTTGTTAAAAATATTTTTTGCCAAATTTTCAATTGTTTTTGTCAGCATTTATTTATTTGTTCAAATTTCATTTTTTTAAATCAAATTATTAATTGTTTCTGTCAAAATTTTATATTCTCAAAACTTAAAATGTTTTTTGCCAATTTTATTTTTAGGTGAAATTTCCATTTTAACTGTTTTTTTTTACAATTGATAGTTGACAGTTGATAGTGACACTTCACAGTTGACAGTGACAGTTAACTGTAAGAGTCGACACTTCACAGTGATAGCTGTAAGTGACAACTGACTGTTGACAGTTACTATTGACAGATCACAGTTGATAGTTGACAATGGCGGTTATTATAGACAGTTGACTGATTAATTTTTTTATTTTTTAAAATTTCTATTAGATTTTGTTACATTTTCAATTTTTTTAAATTGGAGTATCAATGTTTATTTGTTTTTTGACAAAATTTGATAAAAACAATAGAAACTTTATATTTTGTCAAACTTTAAAAATAAATTTTGAAAAATTTGAAAATTTGGCAAGTAGCCATAGAAATTTTGTAAAAAAATAATTGTTGACAAAAAACAGTTGAAATTTTGGCAACAATATTTTAAATTTTGACAAAATACAAAAATTAAATTTTGACAAAAGAACAATTGATATTTTGTTAAGAGATAAACAATTGAAAACCTCACAAAAATATAATTAAAAATTTGTAAAAAAACAATTATATTGAAAAATCTTTGTAATTATTTAATTTTAAACATTAATTATCGTTTTATGCAAACAACAGCCACGGACTGGTTTCGATCCATTTTGGATCTCATCAGCGTTCTTTCTAGTTTTTGCGAAATTGTTAGAGTTTTTGAAAAAAAATATGTATATTAAAAAAAGAGCTATACTATTTTTAGTAATTTAAAATTTCGAAACATTTTAGAAAATCTTATCGAGACTTCAAGATAAAATCACTTATTTAAACAACTAATATCGTTTAATTTAATATTTATTTAAATATATTTTCTTCTATTTTTTATTCATCATACTAAAAAATACTCATTTTCTTTTTTGGAACGTTGCACTATGTGTTTATAGTTTTATAAGAGTTATACCATACATATATTTTATTCCCATTAATTATTTTCTTAAAAAAAACAAAACAGTTAAGAGGATTTCACTTTTATTATTGAACACTGCAACATGTTTCATCACACGGTGGCTTTATCAGGCAGATGAATAAAAGTGAAACTCTCTCAACTGTGTTGTTTTATTCAATGTATTATGGTATTAATACTTTTGCTTAAATAAAGCATATTTTAGTCTTTTAATAGACATATTTTTATGACATGTAATGTCACTATATTGTAAAATTATATTGATTATCTAATTTTGTGTTAGCAAACATTAATTTAGAAATTTGTTCTTAAGATATGTGAAGATTTGACTTGTGAAGAAAGGGTTAGTGTTAGTGTTTATTCCAAGTTTATCAAACATTAATTTAATTTGTTCGTTTCGTAAATTTCGATCGTAGTGGCCCGTGAATAATATTTGTATTTAAGTTTAATTCGCGAAATTAGTAGCGGAATAGAGCGGTTGTTGTTTAAACCATTCCTTTTCTCATCGTTATCATCCCTACAGTTTCCATTTCGTGGGGTTTAGTAGTATCTGCTGAGATATTTGCCTTTAAACGCTATCGAATCAAATCCGGTGGTGTACATAATGAACGATCTAATTTAGCATGTAATCACGATAAACACTCAAGCGAGATGCATTTCATTTATATTGTTAGCACATAAACAGTGCATAGCGTTCCGAGGGCCGTAAGATATATTGTTATGGTCGTCGGTTAAGGGAGGAAAGGGATCGGGCGGGAATGGGATGGGATGGGATGGGCGAGGACGCTATCTCGTTATCTAAAATTTGAGGGAAATAAATAGGGCCGGATAGACGACGTCTGGACTAGCGTTGGGTAGCAATTCCGCGCGTCGCGGCGCCACACTTATCGATTCCAGGCGGAGGCGGCCGGCGGCGGCGTCGGCGACGGAGAGGAGAAGCCAAAAAGTTCACGGCACTTGGCGATACATAAATTCACCGATTATTTATTTATTTATTTATTTGGCCGTTCACGGGCGCGCGGCGCCTTCTCTCATATTCCGAGGAACTGAGGAATTCACTGATAACACCCCACCCCCCTTTTCCCCCCATAACTGGGGCACACAGCTAAATGTAAATTTTCCGCCTGCGATCGCCGTTTTTTTAAATTTTATTAAAAAATACGCTCTTTTAATGGACGCACGAACGCTCGTTATTCCTTCCGAAGTGCCACATTTCATTTATTTTAATCTAACCCCCTTACCGAATGCGCCCCGCTTAAACTTTACGTCCAATTACATTTCGCGCATTCGCCGCCGTTACGAAAATAGAAAATTCCATACATGTTTCAGGCCGCTTTCAATTATCAAGAATACATGTATGCTAATTACAAAGTGAAGTAATGAATAACGAGTGCTACTTGTTGAACAAGCACAACACTCCAATAGAAAATGGATAGACAAAAATGATACCATTATTTTTTTTACACAATAAAATAGTACATATTGATTTTGGTTCTCGTTTATCACCTGGTGGAACATTTTTAAGGGTTGTTTATAATGAAGTACTTGATTGGTTTCACAATAACAGTACATTATATCAAAAGTGGAACCTTACATATTCACATAGTTTTATCATAAATTAATTAACTTGGCTTTCACTTATTAATTAGTGAAATAAATTAAGTATTTCAAAATGTTTCAGCAAGTGGTAAATAAGAAGGTTTTTGAAGAAATATAGTATAATTATTTTATTTTAATAACAATGTTTGGTTATCGATCAAGCAGTTCTTCCGCCGTATCTTTCTCTATTTATGTAATTGCGGCTGATTTGATGATTCAATTGTTTTAAAATTGACATTGTTAAACGTGCGCGTGTAATTACAAGAGAAAAAAACAAAATGGTGAGTAAACAAGGAAGAATAACTGATAGTAAAGCGGTTTGGTGGGAAACGGGCTTAGTCATCTGGGATATTCAACCACAACCGATTAGATTAGTTAATGTATGAATTACATCAATTGGATAATTACTAAACTAATTCTCGACCGCAACTGGGCAATATGCCATTCAAAGACGCTGCGGATCGAATTCGTAAGTTTTAGGGGTTAATACGAGTGCCTATTAGGGGGTCTATACCACAGAGCATCCTTAATTAAAGATTATTTTGAGAAATTTAACAGGGATTGAGATAGTTACAATAAATGGGCGATTTAATAAATTACATATTTTTATTTTATAAAGAAAAACATATCCTTTGTTTTATAAATAATTATGGCATGTTAAATTTAAATGTAAGAAGTGCTTCAATGGCCTTTGATATTTCTTTTCTTAAATAACTTTCTCACCTAACTTAAATCAGTGAAATAAAGTGTTATTTTTACCCAATATTTAATAATATTTCACCAAGTGAAATTGATACAGTATGGTTCTTTGTTTTAATTGTCATTAAGTATTTTTAACGTATACTGTTATTTATAATAATCATCTGTTTTTGCTTAACTATCCCTTGTCATCTGTTACTGACATCTAATATTTGTTCATTGTATTTAACAGCTGCCGATCTGCCAACAGTCACATTAGCTGTTCATTTGCAATAGTTTAATGTGCTTGTCAACTATCATCTTCCAAATATCACCTGTTAACTCAAAAACAGTGCCACTGTCACTATCAATTGTCAACTGTGACTTTCTATTATTATATATGTTTACTATCATTAGATACTTTCATTTATATCAGTCAATTATCCTTATTCAATTATTATTGTTAGCTGTCACTGCCAGATAAGAAATTGTCAACTGTCAATATCAAATATTACTGTTAAATATCAATTGTTCGTTGTGTTTATCAACTGCCAACTGTCAATTTATAATTGTTCGCTATCAACTGTCAATTATCAACTGTCACATTATACTACAATGATGTATTTTTAGTATTAATATATACTATTATTACAGTCAACTGTATTTGTTTAACTATTAGTATCAGCTGTTAAGGCCAACTTTCCTTGTCTAATGTTACTGTCATCTGTGACTGCCAACTGCCCTAGTCAACTATTATAGCACTCTGTTGTTTTTCTTTTAACTGCCACTGTTAAATTAAAACTTCAATTGTCACTATCAACTGTTATGGATAACACTGGCAATTATCACTTTTGAAAATTGAAAGTTGAAAGTAAATAATTTTAGACAAAAAAAAATCGTTTCATTATTAATTTATTCGAAATGATTTTTTTAACTGCCACTGTCAATTTTCATAATAATTGCTCAAGTAATACATTTTAGATTTAAAGATATCCCATTTCAGTTTTTTTTTTTTGAAAATTTGGCAAAACAATCTGTTAAATTTTGAAAAAATAAAAAATGAAATTTTGACAAATGAACAATTGATATGTTTATAAAAGGTATATAATTGATAATCTGCCAAATAAATAATTAAAAACTTGTTTAAAAATACAATTCAAAATTTGACAACAATTGATTGAAATTTTGGGAATTAAAAAAATGACAAGAAACAAAAAATTGATAAAAAATAATTCAAATTTTGACGAAAACTATTGTAATTTTGACAACAAACAAGAAGTCATTGATATTCTAATTTAAAAAAAAAACAATTGAAAGTTTAACAAATACTAATTGAAATTTTGATTCAACTGTCTATAATATTCGCCATTATCAACTACCACTGACAATTGTTAATATTAATTGTCTACATTCAGTCACTGACAGCTATCACTGTGAAGTGTCAACTGTCACTGTCGACTATCAACTGTGAAGTGTCACTATCAACTCTCAACTATCAATTGTCAACTGTCACTGACAGCTGCTCTTTGCAACTGTCTGTATATTTAAAATTTTGTTTGCAAAAAAACAGTTAGAATTGAAAATTTCACCAAAAAAATTATATAAAATAAAATGGCAAAAAACATTTTAAGTGTTGAGATGATAAAATTTTGACAAAACACAAATAATTTGATTTTTAAAATGGAAATTTTGTCAAAAAACAATTGAAAGTATGGAAAAAAAATTTTTTGACAAAATAAAAATTGAATTTTTGACAGAATTTTATATTTTGATAAAAGATAAACAATTGAAAATTTACCGAAAAAAGTAATTAAAATCTTGTTAAGGAATCAATTGAAATTAAAAAAAAACAATTGAAAATTTGATAATTAAAAAAATGACAAAAAAACAAAAATTTGACAAAAAAAAACAAATTAAAATTTTGACGATAATGGTTGTAATCTTGTCAAAGAAACAATAAACCATTGATATTTTAATTTAAAAAAAAAAACAATTGAAAATTTAACAAGAACTAATAGAAAAAATTTTTTTTGACAAAATAAAAATTGAATTTTTGACAGAACATTTTATATTTTGATAAAAGATAAACAATTGAAAATTTACCGAAAAAAGTAATTAAAATCTTGTTAAGAAATCAATTGAAATTAAAAAAAAAACAATTGAAAATTTGATAATTAAAAAAATGACAAAAAAAACAAAAATTTGACAAAAAAAACAAATTAAAATTTTGACGATAACGGTTGTAATCTTGTCAAAGAAACAATAAACCATTGATATTTTAATTTAAAAAAAACAATTGAAAATTTAACAAGAACTAATAGAAAAATTTTTTTTTGACAAAATAAAAATTGAATTTTTGACAGAACATTTTATATTTTGATAAAAGATAAACAATTGAAAATTTACCGAAAAAAGTAATTAAAATCTTGTTAAGAAATCAATTGAAATTAAAAAAAAAACAATTGAAAATTTGATAATTAAAAAAATGACAAAAAAAACAAAAATTTGACAAAAAAAACAAATTAAAATTTTGACGATAACGGTTGTAATCTTGTCAAAGAAACAATAAACCATTGATATTTTAATTTAAAAAAAACAATTGAAAATTTAACAAGAACTAATAGAAATTTTGAGAAATAAAAAAATAAGTTTTGACAGTCACTTAGTTATCTATAAGAACCTCCATTGTGTTAACTGTCATCTGTCAATATTAATTGTCAACGGTCAGCTGTCATTAACAGCTATCACGGTAAAGTGTCAATTCTCACTGTTAACTGTCATTGTCGACTGTGAAGTGTCACTATCAGCTGTCACTGACAGCTACTCTTGTCAACTGCCTATCATAAAAAGTTATTTTTTTTAATAAATTTAAAAATACGAAAACATTTCGTGAATCTACAACAATGAGTCTTACTAAGACTACAAAACAAATTAATTTGAAACAACTACTTCTCTAGCTAATACTTCGACAGACATTTTATTTTTTTTTGCAAAAAAAACAGCTAAAATTGAAAATTTCACCAAATTATAGAAAATAAAACTGGCAGTAACATTTTAAGTTTTAAGAAAATAAAATTTTGACAAAAAATAATTAATAACTTAATTTAACAAATGAAATTTTTAAAAAGAAATAAATGTAGACAAAAAAACAATTGAAAATTGTCAAAACAATGTTTTAAATTTTTAATTATCAAAATTTAAAAAATGTAAAAAACAAAAAATTCATATCAATTGTCAGCTGTCACTTAGAGCTATCATTGTGAGCTGTCAACTATCAATCTGTTAACTGTCACTATCAACTGTCAACTATCAACTATCAATTGTTAGCTGTCACTGACAGCTATTTTTGTCAACTGTCTATAAAAAAACAATTAAAATTTTGACGAAAATAGTTGTAATTTTGACAAAAAACAATTAACCATCGATATTCTGTTTAAAAAAAAAACAATTGAAAAATTTAACAAAAACTAATGGAAATATTAGAAATAAAAAAGTACATAATAAACGTCATTAAACTGTCTATAATAACCGCCATTATCGACTATCACTATGAAGGGACAATCTCACTGTTAACTGTCACTCTTAACTATCAACTGTCAATTGTGAAGTGTTACTATTAACTGTCAGCTGATTGCTATTTTTGTCAACTGTCTATTACAAAAAGTATATTTAAAATTTTGTTTGCAAAGATGAACCAGTTAAAATTGAAAATATAACTAAAAAAATTATATAAAATAAAATTGACAAAAAACATTTTAAGTTTTAAAATAATAATTTTGACAAAAACAATTAATAATTTGATTTTAAAAAAAATTGACAAAACATTTGACAATTTGATAAGAGATAAACAATTGAAAATCTGCAAAAAAAAAAATAAAAGAAAATTAATAAAACAAATGAAATTTAAAAAACAATTGAAAAATTGACAGTTAATTGAAATTTTGAGAATGAAAAAAAAAATATATGACAAAAACGAAAAATTGATAAAAAAAACAATTCAGATTTTGACGAAAACTGTTGTAATTTTGGCGAAAACAGTAAACCATCAATATTCTAATTAAAAAACAATTGAAAATTTAACAAAAATTGAAATTGAAAATTTGAGAAATAAAAGTAAATCTTGACAGTCAGTCCATAATAATAACCGCCATTATGAACTACCATTGCCAACTGTCAATATCAATTGTCAACAGTCAGCTGTCACTGACAGCTATAACTGTGAAGTGTCAACTGTCACTGTCGACTATCAATTGTCAGCTGTCACTGAGATCTATTCTTGTCAATTGCCTGTCGCAAAAACAATATTTAAAATTTTGTTTGCAAAACAAACAGTTAAAATTGATAATTTCACCAAAAAATTAAAAAATTGTTACAAAATAAAATTGGCAAAAAAGATTTTAAGTTTTGAGAATCGATAAAGAAAATTTATTATAAAATATACGAAAGAAATAATCAAATAAAAAGGTATTTGAAAAACAATTGAAATTTGTTAAAACAAAAGTTGAAGTTTTTAAAAGAATAAATAAGTGATTTATGAAATCTATCAATATCTGTTAAAAACAAAAAACGCCAAAATTTTCATTAAAAAAACTATAAAAATTAAATACAATTTATGTAATTTTCTCAAAAAAAAAAACATTCGAAATTTTTTAAAAACAGTTGAAATATAATCTTTTAAATTGAAAGAAGATAAAAAAGTTTTAACAAAAAAAAACAACAAAATTCATTTTTCAATAGAAAAACAATTGAAATTTGCTAAAAAAATAAATTTTCTAAAAGAAACATGAAATTCAATTTTCTTAAAAACAGTTGAAATAATTTATTTAGAATAAAATATACAAAAATTGCAAAAATAAAACAATTGAAAATCTAAAAAGTTACTTATTAATAATAAATGATTTTGAAAAACCATTGAATTGCAATTTTCAATTGTTAAAAAAAACTATTAAAATTTGTTAATTATTTTATTCTGTCAAATAAAAAACAAATTGCATTAAAAAAAACAAAATTGATTGAATTTTGTTTATGTTGTTGTTTCTATAAAAAAAACAATTGTAATTTTTTTTAAAACTTTGGAAATTTCTGAAGGAGCAAAAAATTGATTTCATTAAAAAAAAAAACAGATGAAAACATCCAATAATCTGTTGGAAAAACAATTGAATTTTGACGAGACAAAAACAATGAAATTGGTGGAATTTTTCAAAAAATAAAAACAATTGTAATTTATTTAAAACAGTTGATATTTCTCGAATAATAAATAATTAATATATAAAGAATAACAGATTAAAATAGAAGAAGAAAATCTGTTAAAAACATTTGAAATTTGCCAAGAATAAGAAAATAAAATGTTTTACAAACAATAATTAAAATTTCTCAATGGAGAAGAATTTATTTAGAAATGAAGAAAAATCATAAACATTTTTTAAAAAGAACACCAATAAAAGTCCGTTAAAAAACAAATGGAAATTATCAACAAAAAATACGTTTTAGAAAAAAAATTAAATTGATTAAAAACTCACTCCGTAAATAAAGTTTAAATAAATATTTCGAAAAGAATAAATAATTTATTTGGTTAAAAAACCAATAGATAATCTGTTTGATAAGACAAAAAATAATTAAATTGAAGGAATTGTTTAAAAATAAAAACATGTCTAATTTTAATGTTTAATTGCAGAGGCGTTTACTTTGTGGTACATTTAAAACAGTTGATATTTTTCAAATAATAAACAAATGGTTTGATTTAAAAAAATAAGAAATATATGAAAAACAAATAAACAAAACAAACAAACAAAATTTAATTTTCTACAACGTAAAGACTTTAATACATTTTTAATAAGAAAAACAGTTGATAATCTGTTAAAAAAAACAGTTGACATCTCTAATATTAAATGATTTATATATTAAAAAAAAAACAGTTGAAATATCTCAAATATTAAATGATTTATATACAGGGTGACTGACGAAAAACCTTTGGTGCTGTATCTCGCTTATTTTTGATCCGATTTGAATAAATAAAACATCAAATTAATTGATTTTTAAAAGACTTTAATATGAACTGTACTGATATTTTTCTTGCATCCAGTTTTTGACAAAAGACGATCAACTTTTTTTTTCAAATTGCACTGTATATATATTTTGTACTGATCCGCAAGGAGATTTTTTTCTGAATCTAAATTTGTAAACGATTTTATCCATTCATCAAACCAAAGTCGAGAAATTGAGGATTAAAAAAAAATTAAAAATCAAATACCCATAGTAAACAATATACAGAGCCTATTCCAAATGTCAAAAGTGACAGTGTCAGTCATTGGTACAATACTGCAATGATTTTTAATAATTTCATAATAAAAATGTTGCAAGATTTCAAAAACTGAATAACGATTTCTGTAGAAGCACAAAATTCTAGTACAGTGTTTGAAATATTGCAACATTTTAATTATGAAATAATTAAAAATCGTTGCGGTATTGTATCAATGGCTGTCACTGTCACTTTTGACATTTAAAATTAAAATAGGGTCTGTATATTGTTTACAATGGATACTTGACTTTTTTTAAATTTTTTTAATCCTCAATTTCTCGACTTAAGTTTGATGTATGGATAAATTTCTCTACAATTTTATATTCAGAAAAAAAATCTCCTTGCGAATCAATAAAAATATATATATAGTGCAATTTTAAAAAATTGTTGATCGTATTTTGTCAAAAACTGGGTGCGAGAAAAAATAACAGTTCAGATCCTATTAAAGTCTTTTAAAATGGTTTAATTTATTAAAATCTGATAAAAAATAAGCGAGATACAGCACCAAAGGTTTTTCGTCAGTCACCCTGTATATAAAAAAACAGATTATTATAAAAAAAGAATTCTGTTTAAAAAGATGAGACTTTTAATTGAAAACAGAAAAAATTTTTGAATGAAGAAAAGGCAATAAAATAAAATAAATTAATAACTGAATAGTTGAGGCTGTTAGTTGTTGAAATTTACAAAAGTGATTAAAATTAATTAAATTTTATTAAAAAAACAACAATTAAAATCTGTTTCAAAACTGAGAAAATAATTGATTTTTTTAAGGAAATAAAACAGCTCACAAATTGCGAAAGTCGTAATCTGTTAAAAAAAGAATTGAATTTTGACGGGAAAAAATAATATGAATATATTCCAACAAAAAAAAAATTGAATATTGAAGAAGAAAAATCTGATAAGAAAATTCAATTTGAATTTGTTAAGAAAAAAAAATAAAGGGAAATTGTAACAAACAGAATACATTTTTTGTACAATTGATTTAGAAACTGGCAAATTTCGGTTATATGATTATAATACGTGAAGAATTAATTACTTTCAATGTCAAAAAATTAACTACTGACATTTTGTTTATAAAAAGTTAAAATAGTGTGAATAGTGTGTAAAAACTAACGTTTAATGATTTTTTTGTACAAAAGAATATGGATTTTCAACACTTCAACGCCTTATATATCAACCAGTTTAATGAATTGATTGACAAAGCACTTACTTAAAAATTTTCATATGTTTTAAATTTAAGCCACTACAATTGTTTGGTGAGTTAAATAAAAATCTGAAAATCAAACACTTATTATTAAACAAATATATAAAGTTTAAAATAACGTTTAGTTTCAAGTCCTTATCTACGGTTAGTTTTTTTTTTTGCGGAAATGCGCGATAAGAAATTTCTAAATACTGCGTTTGAATAAATTGTAATGTAAAGGGAACAGTAAAATCATACATTAACATAAATTTTTATCGAAAGTCGTTAAACTGAATTATATATAAAAGTTGAACTTATTTTAAACAAAACAAAAATGTTGAATGTACGTTTAACAGTTTGTGAGTGAATATGATATAACAAATTTAGTTCATTGTAATAAATACATACATTCAAACTAGTGTTGCAAACAATATCTGTTTTCTTTTGTATATATGTAATATAAAAATCCAATGTAACAATAATATAAGAAGTGATTGGTTGTCGATCCTTACAGTTTTCAAACAGTTGCAAACTTTTAAAAAAAAATGATAAAGAAGTATTTAAGAATATTGAATTGTTTATAGACACCTATAAATGAAAATGCCGAAATATATGACAAAATCTAATAAAATCAGCATCATGTTTGTCATGGATTAATGCAGAAGACTCTGGACAAGGGAGAAAGGTCTTCATAGTCTCAGTCTATTTCAATACAAAATTGATGACAAGGCAATTGAATTTTTTAGTTCATACTTTTCTGAACGGCAGCAATATGTTGAATCAAACAGCCTATCGTCAAAAATTTTACCATTAAATCGAGGGGTTTTTCAAGGATCTATACTGGGGCCTCTACTTTTCATTATTTACGTAAATGATATGGATCAACACGTAAATGAAACAAACTTAATTCTGTTTGCAGATGATACGTCGATGTTAAATAGTTCAAAATACATTTGACGTTATGTATTTATATAAAATTCAGACCAATTTTGTTAGCACATTGAATAAAGCTAATAAACATCAAACATTACAGTGTTTAATTAAATAGTTTTTGCATTCATCAGGCAAACTAATCCATAATTGTGCAGTACTTTAACTGAGTTTGCAAATGAGTAAACTACTTCAAAGAATCGCCTCGTCATTTTAGCGCTAATATTTTCTTTGGAAAATCCATACAATCATACCGATATTCACAGTAATTAACAGTTAATTAATCTAATTTCTTGGCACATCGAGTACAAACAGATTTTCATCTGTCGTAGTAAAACGTTTCCAACGATTTTCTAATTGCAGCCGCGCACACATTCCCGAGTCCGAGTAGACGATTACATATTCCGTACGTAATATTCTAATAAATAAGCAGAACATGTGTGTTTCGAGGCGATTATCATTCGTCGCACACGACAATAATCACACAGTCGTTTATAAAATGTGGTTTACAATGGTAATCCTCGCATTAATTCCTTAATCAATGCGCCATCACACTCGACTCTGGTCCGAGATTTTACCGACGTTGAATCACTAATTTTCGTGGACGCGCGCGCCTTCATTTGTTCAACAACGACATAATCTCCTCAGGATTAATACGAAGAGTAGAAGAAGAAAAAAACAACACAACGAAAAAGTTATAATTCAATCGCGTCACGTCCACTCAAACTTCAAAAAAGTTTCGTATTCTAAAGCCAATAAACTTTTATTGAATAATATGACTTTCCTTGTATATAAATAAAAATGTTTAATACAGGGTGTTGCAAAAAAGTTTCCTGCGTATACGCAACGAATTCGGTAGTGTGGTTTTTGAGAATTTTAAATTATATCATTAAATTGGGTACTTACACTGTAATAAAATGAAAAAATCACCATGTTTTAACCACAAATAAAACTTAATGAATTTTTCAATTTAGTGTAAGTATGGGTTACCACGTAGTAACGGTCGCAACCATTATTTTTAATAAATTGGGTATATAATGTTGATAATAATCGTATTGTAGCTTCGGAACTTCTTTTGGGGATTTAATCGTTGTGGAGCGTTTCTCTGAAGCGGACCGCTTGTTGTGCGTGGGAGAGTTTTACAAAAAAATTGTGATTCGGCGACTTCAACAAAACGTTTCGCCATTTAAATGAGGTGAATCGTTGGTAAAAATAAAATCATGTGATTACTTTTTTAGTGGTTAGCTTAATTATAAGTAGAAATCAATAGATGAGTTTGTAGGAGATTATCTAATATCAGTTAATAAATTGACAAGCAATACAAGAGGGGAGGAACTTTTATAGCCACGAACTTTGGATACTCTTAAATTAATACATTAACTTTGAGGGGGGATAATAATTAATGCCATGATTAATCTGTTTGTAAGAAAAAGTAAGTTTTACAACGTATAGAAGTAAATATAATCCTATTAATAAAACTATCCAACCTACATTATTTATATTTACTAATCAATAAAATAGACAAACAATAATAATAAGTTTTATGTATAGATATTTGATGGTTTGGGCGTTTACTTCATGGTACATCTTGAATGAGTTGTAATTGAAACACGATAACTTTGTTTTACCATTAATATATTGGTAAAACAAAGTTATCGTGTTTCAATTTTATTTATAGGATTATTCTATTACTATACTATTAAGTGAAAGATTTTGGAACTCAATGTTTTCATTTATGAGTTTAAACAGTAGTATATTTACACTGTTAAAAGTATTGTCCATCGATATTAGATTTTTATATAATATAGTCATCAGGTCTAACTTTCAAGATCAATAATTAATTTCTACAGTATTTTTCTTTCTCTTCATCTCTCAAAATCCATTAAAGCTTCAGACAGTTTGGTGGAAAACAAAAAAACTTCTTTTACGAACAACACTGTAAACTTTCTCAACAATGTCTTCCTTTTTTTTGTTTTCAGGTAACATATGCGGTGGTCATTGCTGCGGAGCCGACGGCGAAGCCCTGCTGAGGAAACAGAGCCAGGAAGTGTTCGCGACGATGCTGAGGCACAACTCCAGATCGCTGCAGGGCCTGCTCAACTCGACGGCGTCAACTTTACAAAGTGAGTTACTTAATCGCACCTAACACACATTTTCCATTTTCCGACTCAGAGCGGTGCACCGTACGAACTTATACGATAATACATTTCATTTGCATTCGTTATGACGCCGGCTCTCCACCTGCTGGAAACCCGCTAATGGGAATATTTTACAATAGTAATCCGCGGATAATATCTGGGAATCATGTATGATGATTGGATATGATAGGCGCGCTCGCGCCGCTGTTGTTTTTTTTACATATCCTCGCTCGAATATGCAAACAAGTCTCTAGTAATTTGCGGAGTACATCTGATAAACACAGTCGACATTGTTGACACATTACATTCGTTCGAATCGAAATTTGAATACGTGATTTATGATTACCTGTTTCTTTTTTATTTACGTTTTAAATACTAAACAAACATAAACCTTTACTAAAATTGGTATTTCCAAGAAGCAATTACGTTGGTGTAATTTTTGATCTGTGGTTATGCGCAAGTACTCAACAGAAATTAACAGATTTTGCGATGCGATGATAAGCAATCAGGTGCTGTGATTTGTGGTGATTGATTTTAATGATCCATTTTGCAAACCAGCGTTGAAGGAAGTCAATAAACTCTTGCAGGAATTGAAGAAGTATTTTTAGTAAGGTAGGAGCATGTGTGATCAGGGCAGTATCATCTGCAAAATGCAGGAGATATTAAAAAGGATTAAAGTAGAGAGGATTGGGTTTATAGATATCAACGCAATAATGTTAAATAATAGATGTGGAAGAATAGAGTCTTGGGGAAGTACTTGTACGGAAGTATAGGAAGAAGAGAAAGAGTTGTGGGTTTTAACTTTTAGGGATCTGGATATGAATAATATAAGGAGTATGCATTAATTCATGCGGTTTTTTTTTCGAAAATTAAGGCTTTATTGTGAAAAAATGGTTATACACTCAATGATCAAAGTATTGTCCATCGGAAGCTACAACATTTCCCCATCTTTCTGGCAGTTTGTGGATTCCATCCCAAAAGAACTTCTCCAGCTTGGTGGTGAAGAATGAATCGAGCCAATTTTTGATACCCTGTTCTGAAGTGAAGCGTATTCCGGTGAGGGCATTCTGCATTGATCTGAACAAGTAGTAATCAGAAGGGGCTATGTCTGGGCTATAAGGCGGATGAGGTAGAACTTCCCGCCCACTGTTTTCCAAATAGTTTTGAACCTGTCTTGAAACATGTGGCCGAGCGTTGTCATGATGGAAAATTATGCATTCGTGTCTGGTTGCATATTCTGGTCGTTTTTCCGCAATCGCTCTCTTTAATCGAATTAATTGTGTTCGGTTTGATCGTCTGACCCGATTTCAACAGCTCATAATACAACACACCCTTCTGATCCCACCAAATACAGAGCATTACCTTGTCGCCATGGATATTCGGGCTTTGTCGTGGATGTTGATGGCTGGCCAGGCTTCACATACGATTTCTTGCGCTTGGGGTCATTGCAATGAATCCATTTTTCATCACCAGTGACATTCCGATGCAAAAATGACTTCTTTTTGTGGCGTTGAAGCAACATTTCCGACATGCAGAATCGGCGTTCGATGTCTCTTGGCTTTAATTCATTCGGCACCCAATTTCCAAGCTTTTGGATGAATCCCGATGCTTTTAAACGTCTGGAAATGGTTGCTTGATCAACTCCCAATGATTTTGCAAGATCTTCATCAAGCAATGCCTCCAATTCTTCATCTTCAAACCTTTTTGGCTGTCCGGGTCGTTCATCGTCTTCTAAGTTGAAATCGCCACTTTTAAACCGTGCAAACCACTTCTGGCACGTTCTTTCAGCAAGAGCATGGTCACCATAAATCTCTACTAAAATACGATGACTTTCGGTAGCACTTTTCTTCATGTTAAAGTAATGAAGAAGAACTCCCTGCAAAAACACTTTTTCTGGCACAAAGTTCGACATGTTCAAATGAATAGAAAAAAATGTTGTTTACGCTTCAATAAAATTACATATATTGAAAAAGACGCGCAATGACAGTAGCTTTCAAATGAATATAGTCACGGATGAACACGACGCGAAATAATACTAGTAGCGCCCTCTCTTAGAAAACCGCATGAATTAATGCATACTCCTTTTTACTATCAGTTTCCTGACACGTGTTTCGGCCAGTTTAATTTTTATACTCCTTTAAGATTCGCGAGCAATCGCCGAAACACGTGTCAGGAAACTGATAGTAAATATATGAAATAAAACAAGTGTATCATTCTTAATTCCTATCCAGTGAGTTATATGTTTCATCAAGAGTGTAGCAAAGCAAGTATCAATCATATTTTAGGGATCTGTTTGAGAGGAATTGCTTAATAATGAACATGATATGATGATGACAAATAGAGTCAAAAGCTTTCAGGACATTCAGAAATAAAGCTGCAGAAGTTCTACATTCAAGGTGAGAAATCTGTATATTTATATTTAAGGTTGGGACGGTGAGTGGAAGAGAAGTTGAACGCGGAGGAATAAACTCAAATTGATTTTTGGAAATGTGCTTAGAAATCAGAGAAAAGACTTTTGTTTTTGAGAAGGGATCGTTAGATTTTTCCAATAATAGGTAGGAGTGTGATGGGATGATGGCTGGATAGAAAAGTAAAGGGTTGATCAGCACTTTCAGGGCCGAGCTTTCAGTAGTTTGTATATTTTTGAGCGTGATGGGGTGATAGTTATGCAGGAGGATAGCGGCATAGTCAAGTAAGGGTCGGCATAACATTTTATATTGTATATATGTACGGCTGTTTTCGTGTTAATGATATCTTGTTTGATGGTCGGACCGCTAAAGTGAGCAGCCCGATTTTGGGGATTTTGGAGTGACCTTTGAAGGTTAGTTTCTGGTCGAAGTGGATACCTAAGTATTTTCAAGTTGCTGAAGCACGGATTATTTGCTAATTTATTGATATTGAGAATGGGGATTAGGAGATGGGATTGATTGGGGTTTATGGAAATTCGCCATTTTGCAAACCGTGTTTGAATGGTGTCAATAAGACTTTGGAGAGTGTTGAGGGCTTCTAGTGTGTGCGATTAGCGCAGTATTGTCGGCGTACGGGAGAGAGTAGGCAGATTTGTCTAAATAGATGAGATCCTGGTTGTAAATATCACGGACGAAGAGGTTATAAAGAAATGGTGATAGGAGGGATCCTTAGAGCAAGACTTGTTCAGGAGTGAAGGAGCTGAATAGGGCCTGGAGTATTTTAACTTGTAGGGATCTATCCTGCAGGAAACTGTCCTAGAGGTTGATTAGATGTTGGGGGAGTTGCACTTGAATAGAATCAAATGCTTTTTGAATGTCTAGGAATAATATGGAAGATTTACGACATTCAACGCTTGCTGTTTGACAGTTGGACGTGAGGATACATAAATGTAGACTTCTGGGGATGTCTTCGAGGAATCCAAACTGGTAGCTGACCCATGAAAGGCATTGCTTAATTTTTTTCACTGGTTTTTTTACCCCAGAGTCTGTAATCTTTTATATAAAATCGTTTTTTCCGAAACTTAATGAGTTTTTTTGATCTCTTGTCAGTAATATTTACCATGCAGGTCTTTTATTTGATCCAAGGACCACTTTTGTACTGTCCAAACATCGTGTGTAGGTGTCATGTCACTTGTTTGTCTAAAATCTTTGATTAATTGCCGTTTGGAGAGTATATTTAGGAAGTGAATATTTGTAGCATTTCTTTTTGGTAATGTTTATTGTGTTATGTTGGATAGATTTAGATACAGTTTTCAAGAAAAGGGAAGTCGTGTTACAGTTAATGGATTGATTTTCGGAAATAAATTTTGTCATTTCGTCAGTTACTTTTGCAATGACACAGTGTTTATAGTTTAATATTGTCTTGGGAACGGATGGAAGAAGGGAAAATTTGATAGACATGTAGTCTGAACATAAATCAGAGAGAATTATGACATTATCTATAAGGTGTTCAATGTTGCTTGTGCAAAGAAGGATATTAGAAGTGGTGGATTGTTTGTTTGTCATGATGAATGTGGGATTAGTGTGGATGCGCACAAAGTTAGAATTTTCTATAAAGGAAGCGAGTTGTTCATGTTGAAATCGTGGCCATAAAGAAAAGCAGGGAAAATCTCTTAGTAGTAGTAGTAGTAGTAGTGTTTGGCTATTGACCACGTGGTCCTTCCGCCATGTTATTTGTGTGTGTGTAAATAAGCTTTTTACTTTAAAAGATTGAATAACAGGAAAACGTTTAACTTTTTTTAAAGATTTCCCCCGTCACTTTAAAGCACCATTAATTGTATCCCGAATGGAAAATGGTACCGGTCACCCATCCAACTGCTGACCCGAATTAACAACGCTAACGTTAGTTAGCTATTTTAAACTTTTTTGCATTAATATTTCTAACATTTTGCTAAGGGTTTTAAATATTAACAAAAAAAAGAACAAAAATTAATAGTTAGATACAGTTAAGAATGGAGATATCACAAAAGCGACATCTATTGTTTATACGTTGTACTGTATAACAGCGAAATTTAACAATAACAATATAATCATATTAAATTATTATTATTTTATAGTCTTATAATTCCGTCTTAATATTCCATTTTCCTAAATTCAACTGCACTGCTCTGATGAAGTCTGAATAGGTCGAAACATATCCGTAGTTGTTGTTGCAGTAAGAAACAATAATTCAATGGTATTATGAATTATTTTATCAGAAATTTTTATAATTTTCGACAATTAATATCTGTTTTTCAACTATTTTTTAAGTATTTTTTTAACTAAAAGAGAGAGAGAGAGAGAGATAAACATCTTTATTGGAAAATAGTGTTACATCTGATAATACGACAATTACTATACTTCTTCTCTTCTTGTTTTTGTCTTGTCGTTTTCTTTTACTTCTTTGCTCTTTTAGATTTTCAATTGTTTTCTCATTATTGATTATTGCGTAGGACTTTGACAAATTGTTATTTTTTTAACTATCCTCTTGCCATAAAAATTATTTTTAACTTGGTTAATCTATTCTTTTTCAGAAATTTAACAGTCTTTAAAAAGTTTTTGTTTTTTTTTTCTCTGTTTTTATCGGAAATGCTAATTTTTATTTGACAGATGCGTTTGTTAATTGGAGGTTAATTAAAATCTCAGGGTTTTTTCACAATTTTCCGTTTGTTATATGAATTTCTGTTTTGTTTCTTTCTTTTATGGATTTTAAGATTGGAAATTTAAATATTTTCACAAATTTGGAAAAAGTAAACAATTTTTAATAATTTCAGACGATTCTGTTTAATAGTTCAATCATTTATCAATATTTTTTAACGACGTGTAAATTGTGAAAACCAAAAATAAAATTACGCTTAATTCTGTAATTTTCTAAATAAAATACTTTTTTATTGTTAATAATAACTATTTTCATAGAATGCTAAATATTTTCTTGGATCTTAATTCACTTTGTGGTACATTTCAATATTAAGAATAAAGAAAACACGTTTACTTTTTTATACCACTTTAAACTTTATTTTCGGTCATTAGTTTCGAGTACACGAAAATAAATTTTAAAGTGGTATAAAAGAGTAAAAGTGTTTTCTTTATTCTGAATATTTTCGTGGTAGTTTTTTTTTACGTTGATAATTTTCAACTGTTTTTATATAAATTATTTTAATCTAGTGGTTATTATTTCAGCTTTTATTTACATTTTATTATTCTAGCGTTTTACTATTATAAATATTGGTGTAAAACCCCAGAAAGGCTTTTATTTACTCTCTGACTTTTTTTTTCTCGTGGGTAGTGTCTCTTGGCGTCCCTGTACTTCGGTCTCTCTAACTTAGTCTTGACCTGACCTATCTTAATGAATTATGTATTATTCTAGCGTATTCCTGACCTACCTCAATACTTTGCAGATTCACTATTTAGATAACAAAACTGTTAGATTTTCAAATTGGTTTTATTGTTAACACTACATATGTTTCGCCACACTGTGGCTTCTTCAGGTGAAGAAAATTGCAGATTAACCTAGCTTACTCTTACCGTGCTTTATATTATCTTAGCGTAGTCTTAGTCTACCTCGATAAATTTTTCGTCCATCTAAATTTTGTATTACACTAGCATTCTCTAAATTTATATTAATATTTTTTTATTATTCTGGCGTATTCTCGACCTACACAAATGATTTTCAGATTAACCTATCATACTCTTAGCTTACCTTAAAAAAATATATTATCCTAGCGTGTTCTCGACCTACCCAAATGAATTTTGTATTATCATAGCGTACTCTTGGCTTACCTCAGTACATTGTTATTACACTATTGTTATCTCAACCTACTTTAATTATTCTTGTATTATCCTAAGTGCACTGTTGACCTAGCAGAATGGTTTTCAGATTAACCTTGCGTCCTCTAAACTTACCTTAAAACAATGATATTATCACGGTGTACTTTTAACTAATGTTATATTATCTCTAGTATACTTTTGACCTACCTCAATAATTTTTGCATTCTTCTAAATGACCTTAATGGCACACAAAATAAGTTGCCGTACTTTTGAACTACCTCAATAAATCTTACATTCGCCTAGCGTATTTTTCACCTAAATTTTATACCCTAGCGTTATTTCGACCCTGAAATAAAACAACACAGTTGAGAGGGTTTCACATTTATTGTTGAACACTGCAACATGTTTCGCCATACACTGGCTTTATCGGGCAGATGTGTTGTTTTATTTCTATGTTATGGAGTTTTATCATGTATCCGCCTCGTCAATTCAATATTTTGACCTACCTTAATAAATTTTGTATAATCCTAGCGTAATCTTGACCTACCTGAATGGTTTATAACCTAGCTGTCTAACCTTAACATTTAGATAGATTATCTTAGCGTACTCTTGACCTACCTTTATAAATTTTGTAGTATCTTAGCGTATCTTTGACCTACCTCAATAGTCGACGACTACTGACACGATTCACTTACTTTATTTTTGAATGACAATTGAAGACAAATGGTATTTAGATTAGATGATTGGACTGAATAGTTGATTAAAATTACATGTGTAGACATCTATTGGTCGGAATCGAAATGACTTAAGACTCAATCCAACAAGTTTCAATCTTTTCTGGAAAATATAATGAGGTTAATTATATTATGTTTGGTTAAGCCACTTTTTAATTGATTAATGGTTGAGGCGTTAACTTCGTGATACATCTTGGAAAATTAAACAAAAATATTAAATATGTTGATATCACACTTTAAAGTATGATATCAACAAAGTAAACGTTTTTGTTTAAAACATTTTTTGTAATTTTCTAAATTAAATAAAGTTTTTATTGTCAATAATAACTATTTCATAGAATACTAAATATTTTCGTTGTAATCACTATTGTTGGTTTGAGTTTACACACAGTTTATTCCTTACTTCACTTGTTTATTAAGTGTTAAATGTACGTTGTGAACGAAATGTACATTTAACACTAAATAAACACGAGAAGTAAGGAATAAACTGTGTGTTATTTTCATTTTCGTTGTAGTTTTTTTTACGTTGATAATTTTCAACTGTACTTATATAAATTATTTTCGATTAATGTTTAGTAATCTAGTGGTTATTATTTCAGCTTTTATTTACAACTTCCAACTATACTCTGTATCTCTATCGTCTTTTGGGTAGGTTTTCAATTGTTTTCTCATCTTCAATTGTTTTTGTATAAAATCTTTTGTTGTTTAATTTATGGTTATGTATGTTTTTTTTTTAAATCAGCAATATTTTTACCTAGAGATTTTTTACTGTATGTGTGATTATCTTCTCGTTTTTGCCTTTTTGACAATTTTCAACTCTTACCTCTTTTAGACTTCTTTTAGATTTTCAATTGTTTCCTTGATAATGATTATTATTGCGAAGGACTTTGACGGATTATGTCAAGTTTCAATTGTTAATTTTAAACTTATTTTCTTGCTATAGGAATAATTTTTATTTATTTGTTTTTGAATTTTTTTCAGATTTTCAATGTTTACTGAAGATTTTTTTAAATTTTAATCGGAAATTATTTTGTTTTAGTTATTTTGTTGTTTTAAAAAGAATGTAAAATATTTTCGTTTTTAGAATTTTTGGTGTTAACAATTTTTATTTGTTTTCTAGCAATATTTTTAATTATGCTCAGAAGATTTAACAAATTTCGACAACATTTTTATCGAGTGAGTTTCAACTGTTTCTCAAGCTGTTTACAATTTTTAACTATTTCCTTGTAGAAAACATTTTTAGCTTGATTTATCAGTTATAATTTTTCTTGGCTTAAATTTTAATTTTTGATGATTTTTTTAAAAATATCTTTGCGTTTTCTATCGGAATTATTCAAAGACTTTATTTATTTTAAAAATATGTAATTTATTTTCTAGCTATTTTTTATAAATTAATTGTTAATTATTGGTGGTTATTTAAGCTTATTTAAATTGTCAAATTGTTATCTCAAACAAATGGCATTTTGTTTCTTACTATTTTTTTTTTTAATTTTTAAGTATTTTTTCATTGCCATTACTATCATTTTTTTAGTTTGATTTATTAGTTTTAATGTTTTATTTTGATGACTTTTTTTCTAATATTTTTTCCGTTTTCTGTCGAAGTTCGAAGATTTTGAATGATTTTGTTTATTAAAAAAAATGTAATATATTTTCTAACGATTTTTGAGTACATTTTAATTTTTATTTTTTGTAATTAATTTTGTAATTTTTTGCAATGTTCAACTGTTTAGTAAATGAATTGTTATTTATTGGTTATTATTTAAGCATTTGAAAAATTATGTCAGGTTCCAATTGTTATCTGAAAAACAAAAAGCAATTTTGTTTTTTTTTTCAAAATAATTTTCAACTATGTATGTAGAAACCATTCTTAATTAGATTTTTTACATTATTTTTAGAAATTTAATTTTTTGTAATTTGTAATGTTTTTGTTCACATCAGAATCATTTTTGTAAATAGTTGATTTTCGTCGTAGTTTTTTTTTAAATTATTTCTTCAAGCAGTACATTTCATATTTTTTTTTAAATTTGTTTTTTATTATTACCAATTTTTTATAAATATAAAATGTTTTTTTTAACAATTCAACTATTTTTCATGTATTTGTTGCCATGAAAATAATAATTTAATATTTTGTTTCCGTTAGTTGTCATTTTTGACAGTTCTCGAGTTGTCGGTGCAGTCATTTAGGAAAATTAGTGCAACGTTTAGACAATAGATGTCACTTTAATGGTGTCTCTATTCTTAATGGAGATCTGGAGATTTTAAAATCCCATAATGACTTAATACATTTCTCCGCATTCAATTTATCTGATGAGACACAAATAGATCCAAACCGGTCCGTTGACATGGAAATAAATAATATTTTTTTCTGTTAAAAAAATTATAATTTTTCTTTTTTTTCACTAATTCATATTAGTAAGAATTTTTATTGTTTTCCACTTATATTCATGTTTTTTTTATTACTTTAAATATTTATTTATGCTCAAAAAAATTACTACTTTATCTATCGATATTCAACTGTTTTTTTTGTGATTTTCAGTTGTTTTTTTTAATTAACTTTTTGCATCATTTTGATCCTTATGGGAAAAGTACGAAACAAATTTTATATACTTTTTAGTAATTGCTTTCTTAATAATCTCAAATAATATATTTAAAAAAAAATACACACAGTGATTTAGTGATTGTAACGCTCAGACAATAGATGGCACTTTATTGGTATTTTCTTAGCAAGTAGTGGTTGTTTATCAGATGTCAATTACTGGTTTTACAATATATACATCTTTATTACAGACACTTACATTCTTTAGTAATACATTGTAATTTTAAATATTGACATATTGGGTTAGTACGTACCTGTCTGGGCTATCGACCTTAGGTCTTTCTGCCTTGTTGTTAAAAGTAAAAATTGAACTATAGTTGACCAACTCTCGGGATGAAGGTTTTATAATTATTACGTTTTTTTTTAATAATTAGAAGCGTTTCTAACTTTTAATTCTGTTTTAGTCAATTTGTGATTGTCAATATTTATTTATTATCTTATTCTTTGTAGATTTTCATTTGCTTTTTTAGTGCTTGGTTTTGAAAATAGATGTCACCATAATGGTGTCTCTATCATTAACGGATAACAGGATGTTTATAAACTCCACAGTCATTCTGTTTTCCCTGTATTCAACTGTGCTGTGCCGATGAGATCAGAAATACGTCGAAACCGGTCTGTGGTCGTTGTTGTTGAGGGGGAAACCCATAATTTTTATGCAAGACTTTAATGGATTATGTTATTGTTAATACATGTTAGATTTCACTTTCTTCGCAGTATATATATTTTTTAAGTGCTTTATGTAGATTTTATTTTTTTTCATAAAATATCTGACGAAAAACCTTGATGATGATTTCTTTTGATATTCTATTTATTCAAATTGGTTAAAAAATAAGCGAGATATAGCACACTTAATTTTTATCTGATTTAAATATATAATATATCAAATGCAATCATTGGTAAAAGGCTTCAATATGAACTGAACTGGTATTTTTTTTTTCTTGTGTCCAGTTTTTGATAAAAGCCAAACATTTTTTCTTTTTAAATTTTTATTTTCAAAAATAAGCAAGATGCAGCACCAAAGGCTTTTTGTCAGTCACAATGCATAAACTGTGAAGAAAGTGAAATCTTCTATTAACCTCTCTAAGTAAATAAAGAAATAAACCAATAGTAATATGTTTTAAACACTTTTCAAAACACTTCACTTAAGCTCAAACCAAAGTGACCTCTATTAACAGCAGAGTCATGAAAGTAGCATTGGGAAAGAGTGGAAGATCATGTGGACGTGAACTTGAGTTTTTCCATGTGTAGTCGAAATTTGTGTTGTATGTCCCTATAGAATCAATTGTAAGTCTCGAAACAGTTATATTCACATTGGATAAATAAATAATTATCGAATATCAAAACCATTAATGATGTGAAATATGTTATGGTTGTTAAATCATTGCAGTATCTTTTTATCCTGCTGATATACAAGTGAACATGAACATGTTAGCACACATCTCTATTCGCCAACACTCCGCACGGTGCGAACGGATACTACTCTCCTACTATTCCTCGTACATAACGAAACAGAAACCTGAAGAATAGTATTTTCTAAATCTGTTTTCTATTACTGCTAATAGTTAAAATTAACGAAAGTCGGTTTTGTTTAATACGATTAATAAAAATTTATTGCCCCACGAATCTTCTCCACTAATTAGACATAATGAGGCCAAGTTGGGGCAGACGCTCTAAATACTCTCGAAAACCCGCGGACAATGAAAAGAATTAAACTTGAGAAGATGCAAGTTTATAAATAAGCAATTAGGCCAACGTATTCTAATTTTTTTTTTCGCTCTTCCCGTTCCGTTTTTGTTTTGTTTTGGCGAGCGTGTTTCGTCATCCCGCGTTGAAACTCGACTTTTTTAATGATATGCACCTGAAAACGCTCGGAGTATTAATTAGTGAGATGAATTATGTGTGAAATTCGGTCCGTGCAACGAAATTGATGAGAGAGCACATGTTGTAGATGTGTGTGTGTATATATGTATGTATATGTGTGTGTGTGTTGATCAAGATTCGAGATCAGTTTAGGCCGTTCGTCATCAAGCCTTTTTATGGACATGGCGGCGTTAAAACTCACGAACCGGTTGATTTCAAATTGAAATTATTATGTGTAAAAACTGGATCTCATATTTATTGGGAACCGAAAGTTGTGTCGCTCGCTTGCTTTTGCTCTCCTGTCCTGACTGCCCGCAAGCGGCGACCTGAAATTCATAAATATCTCGTTTGTGTGTGTAATAATGCAGACGATATTTTATTTTAAGTAAAATTGTTGACTTAATTGAAACACTGTTATATTCTTTTGTACACTTTTTATTTTTCTTTTTACTGCTAAATGTATAAATGTACATTTCAGACACTAGCAGTAAAAAAAAAGTGAAGAAAGGAATATAACTGTAATGATTGTTGAGTTACGTGAAGATGTACTGTACTATAAATGAAAGATTGTGTCTCCTTTGAGATTTGCGATCAATAAATTTTGTGAAGAAAGGAGACTCAATCTTTCATTTATAATGTAACTGTGTTTCAATTAAGTGATATAAACCTTCACGTAACACAAGTAATTATTGTTATTGATTTACAGAATCTTTTCTTTATCCTTCATTAGCTTCGTTTTTTCCTGCTAACATATTTAAATGAATATATACACAAAACCATACAAAAATTTTGGCTGCAGGAATTACAGAATCGAGTACTGTAAAATATTTGAAGATTTATTCTCGGTTTTTTTAATAATTGGATAATTAAAGGAAAACGTTACATTTACACATACCAAAATTACTTCCCCATTCCTCTTCATCTTGGGATTCGAAGGTAAAGACCTAATTCATTATATTATTTTTTTTTTGTTGGCGAAGGAATTCAAGTTAATAAAGCGGGGAATTGACTTGGCCAACCAAGGGCATTAGGAAATTGTATATTCAAGTATTGATACGATTCATTCGTTTTTATTAGGTCATCCCGGGATTTTTTTTTGTTGTGTGTAAGGTTTACAAAAAAAGTAATTGATTAATATTTGGTGCACGTATACCAGTTTCCGAATATCCACTTCCAATTTTCCAATATAAGCTGTTTGTACATGCAAATGTCTTAATCCCTAGAAGGAATATTATATTTGGAGACCTAAACCAGAATCGCCGTGGAGAGGCAAGATCATTAAAGTTACAGAACGGAATACAGTAATACCTAAAAATACATTCCGTCCTTATCGATTGCACAATGGGATTAAAACGGACGAAATTATTTACATAAAGCCAATTCGAGATCAGGGAGGGGTCATCCCGGCGGCGGCAGATAAAAATCCGAAGGCCGAAGATTTTCAGCTGGCGAACAATAGAATGGAGCGGCATGTAATAACTAATAACAACAACGGATGACTAATTTGATATATGTGTGTGTGTGTGGTGTATATGTGAGAATGTAATATAAGGCACGTTGTATCCGGGTAGTCTTACGGCATTAGTTCCATCCTGTTTATAACCCGTGTAGTAAATTTGATCCTTCGCTTCATCCGGCAGTGATAAGTTGATTAAAGCGCCGATAACGGAAGTACACATTACTGTCGATTAAACGGCCAGATAAATCGGCCCTGCCTAGCGCGCCATGCGCTCTTCGTGATGATGATTGTGATAGTGGCGATGATGATGATGAAGCAGTCATCACCTCGGAAATTATGCCGTCTACACGATTTTATTGTTATCGCAGAACGCGGTAATACGCATGACTCAGAAAGTTGATAAAAAAATATCATCATCATCGCACAATACTCTAGTTTATAATGATCCCACTTTTTCTTGAGATAAACAAAAATCGTAAATTGAGATTTCACGCGTCGGTGATAAGGGGAAAAAACGGAGAGGAGTTTAGGGTCGGAGAAATATTGCCCTGAATTTTCTATAAAGTTGAAGAAGGAAAGAACTTCTATATGGCTACATTCGGGCCGGAGTGAATGTGAAAAGAATTCATTTGCTCGTTAACAACCAGCAGCTGGCGTCATTTGTAATGCTGAGCATTCCCTGAAACGTTCGGATGGATGTTTTAATAGAAATCGATGTCATTTCGGCCTAGTGTACTCCCTACACTTAATCAACGAATGTTGAAGACATTAAAGTTAAGGACTGAAATCCTGAAATGTTGTTTAATGGCACACGGAGACCTGTTGTCGTGATTTATAATCACATTATAATGATTCACCAAATGAACGTGTAGTAGAGATGGAAAGTCATTTGTTTGTTGAGTCTGTTTGGCAAACTATCAAAAAATAATAATAGTAAACATTCATTAATGCCAATTGCCAACCTAGCGACTTTTTTCTCTTGCTGTCTGCGCTTCACCACAAAGAAATAAACTACTAAAAATTAATATTTATATTTTCTTAATGTTTCACCTCCATTGCAAACCAATTTAATAAATTATTAGATATTGAAAACAGTTACATGAAAATTAAAGTTAGTAAATTGTTAGTTATAACTAAATCTAATAGTTTTTATAGTATACAGGGTCCATTATACAAGTAATGCGTAGACGACCTGTCGATTCAATATCTTGAACACCCGCTGAGTTGTAACAGTTTCTCCCTGTGGTACAAAATCAAAATAGACGTTAAAAAACACAATGAGCATCGTTTTGATGCAAGACTTGTTCATTTGCGCTTTCTTGAGACGGGGAGATGATTTTGTGTGCCACTCGCTGCTCTACCTTATTGATTTTGGGTCGTACTTGATGGTCTCTTGAAACTGCTGGAATGTTTCAGTTGCATTCTATCCAAACCGCACACAAAACTTGATTGCGTATTGCTGTTCAAGTGTTACAAAGTCGAAAAACACACTTCACGCGGAGGCACACCTTTTCACACCCTTCACCATATTTTCCAACCCGATTTACCCCGCTGTGATGAATAGTCGCGTCACAATAATAATAATGCACATTACTTTCATAACAGACCCTGTATAATATTAAAATTACACTTTTCTATTAGTAGCTTCATAAAAAAATGTCAATGCGTTTTAATTCAACAAGACAATTTTATTAATTGTTACATATTCATTTACATTTCCATTTGTGTTAATTTTTTTATTCATTTACTTCTACATTTCCACCTGTGTTAATTTTCTTTTTAAATTATTACACGTTTTTCCTCTTTATTATAATTTTATTATAAAAATTGTCGATGCATTTGCGAAACGATGCAACCAATTAAACACGGTAGTAATTTAATTCATTGTTGCATACTCATTTTCATTTTTTTTCCGTTTCAGTTAAACGGCACGACCACTTTTATTTCTTTATTTCTCGTACTTACTAAATTGAGATAATCATAGAATACAACACGCCATGCTTACCTAACTCGACTCGGCCTTGAAATTAACTGCCGGCATTCCGCTCCAAATATCGATTTAATTTCAGTGAATCAATTGGTTCGTTTGAGTTGAAACCGCAATCAATTTTTATGGTGATATGTTAATTAGAGGCGATTAGTTTAATTAGACCTTTTTTTATATATATAAACCCACAAATTAAAGTTTATATAGATTGCTTATATTCATATTCATGGGTTGACAATTATTATTTTGAAATCGCCCAGAATTACAACAATAATATGAGATGAGATCCTAAATAGAACGAAACCGGTCACTGTCTATTATTGGCAGGAGAGCAATAATTAAAAATAAAATAGTGATGTCTTCATCATCGTATTTTTAGTAATATCGGAATAAATAAAGTTTATTATTATTATCATTATTATTAGACCAGTTGCTCCTCGAGGAGCATAGGGTATCTTTTCAGATGATTCTTCAGCCCTAATCCTACCCCGTCGTGTCTCCCCTTGGATTACTCATTTGTTCTGTTCTATTTTCCATTCTGACTTGTTTTTGGCTTTGGTTTTTTATGTCAAAATAAATGATTTTACATTTTTTTAAATAATTTCAATAATATGAAAAACAATCATAAGAACAAAGTAATTTTTTTAAGAATTGTTTAATTGTTTTTTTATTCTAACTATGAGTTTAAATATGACAAAGGTTGAAAAATTGAAATAAAATTTGACAGATGACAGACGAGATATAAGAAATGACAAATGATGATTGACAGTTTATCAAATAACATTGTGTATGATAGATGACAGATTAGAAAAAAAAAGACTGATGATTGCTTGAGATTTTTTTTAATTGTTAAAATTAAATTATACAGGGTGACTGACGAAAAACCTTTGGTGCTGTATCTCGCTTATTTTTTATCCGATTTTAATAAATAAAACATCAAATTAAACCATTTTTAAAAGACTTTAATAGGATCTGAACTGTTATTTTTTCTCGCACCCAGTTTTTGACAAAATACGATCAACATTTTTTTTTTTAAATTGCACTTTATATATATTTTTATTGATTCGCAAGGAGATTTTTTTTTCTGAATATAAAATTGTAGACAAATTTATCCATACATCAAACTTAAGTCGAGAAATTGAGGATTAAAAAAATAAATAAAAAGTCAAGTATCCATTGCAAACAATATACAGACCCTATTTTAAATGTCAAAAGTGACAGTGACAGCCATTGATACAATACTGCAACGATTTTTAATTATTTCATAATTAAAATGTTGCAATATTTCAAACACTGTACTAGAATTTTGTGCTTCTACAGAAATCGTTTTTCAGTTTTTGAAATCTTGCAACATTTTATTATGAAATTATTAAAAATCATTGCAGTATTGTACCAATGACTGACACTGTCACTTTTGACATTCGGAATAGGCTCTGTATATTGTTTGCTATGGGTATTTGATTTTAAATTTTTTTTAATCCTCAATTTCTCGACTTTGGTTTGATGAATGGATAAAATCGTTTACAAATTTAGATTCAGAAAAAAATCTCCTTGCGAATCAGTACAAAATATATATACAGTGCAATTTGAAAACAAAAGTTGATCGTCTTTTGTCAAAAACTGGATGCAAAAAAATATCAGTACAGTTCATTTTAAAGTCTTTTAAAAATTATTTAATTTGATGTTTTATTTATTCAAATCGGATAAAAAATAAGCGAGATACAGCACCAAAGGTTTTTCGTCAGTCACCCTGTATAGTTTTAGCAGGTTAATAATAATAATAATAATAATAATAATATTTATTTGTGATCATACAATAAAGTTTACACAAGTCATACAATTAAATAAATGTATACAGTCAGCAGATGACAGATGACATATTTAGAGATGATAGATGATAAATGATAGATAAAATATGATATGATTAATTACATTTTATTTGTAGTAATTCAAAAAAAGTACGGCCTGTCATTTGTCATACGTCATCTGTCATCTATCATCTGTTATCTGTCATCTGTCATCTATTATATATTATCTATCATTCGTCAAATATCATCTTTAAACCATTATTTATTAACGTTGATCTGATATATGTAATATTTCAACTGTTATCTATCATTTGCTATAGATAGTTTAGCGTAGAATACATTTTTATTTCAAAATTCAAAAGTACGCTCTGTCATCTGCCATCTGTCATCCCTCACATGTCATCTGATATCTGTCACCTGTCATCTATTATATTTTTATCTATTATTTATCATCTATCATCTGTAAACCGTTATTTGTTAACTTTAATCTGATATGTGTAATATTTCAACTGGCATCTATCATTTTCTTACTGTGAGAACTATCAGTCATAATTTGTCATCTCTTATATTTCATATATCATTTTTATTTATTATTTAACGCGACCAAACTGATGATCAATCATTTGTTTTTGTTATTTGCAATATGTCAAAAATCATGTTATTTTATATCTGTCATCTGTCAACTATTATCTATCTGTCATTTGTATATTAAAGTTGTAAATAACTAAGATTTTCAAAATGTGTGTTTATTTTCACTACAATTGTTTCGCAAATTTATTGCTTCTTCAGGTGAATTTACCCCTCCATAGTGCCAATAGTATTAACACTTTGCCGTCCGGCGACACCACAGTGGTGTCGCGCAAAAACTATCGCTGAACGGCCGGCAACACCACATTGGTGTCGTGCGCAAAATATCATCCAGCGGCCGGTTACACCACAGTGGTGTACTGAGATTTAGTATCATTTGTATTCTGTTGATGATCTGTGGTGTTCAATAAGTTTAACAATTAGTTACATACGTCAGCAAGTTTTATTTGTTTTTACAAGTACTAGTGCCTTTTTATCATGGCAGATGAAAAAGAAGATATGAATATTCAAGATGAATGCGCGGACGACTTGTCAGACGTTCCAATCGACTTTGCCTCTTGGGAAGAAGACAATGAATGTCCCAAAAATGATAGTGAAACAGAATCTTCGGACGATAGTGAAATTTTTACAAGAAGAATTCGGCAAACGCAAAGGTTGCCAACTGATTCGGATGAATCAGGCGAAGAAGACTGTGTACCGTGGTCAGACTTTGATTTACCTAGGACCAATAATGAATTTGAAGGGTCTCCGGGTCCAAACGTATTTCCCGAAGATACACAAAGCGTCTGGGATATCGTAGAATTATTTATTGGGAACGATTTATTTGAACATATATGCAGCGAAACGAACAAGTACTATAATCAAAATTGCAATAGAAGGCAAGTAAATAAAAAAAGTGTCAAATTTTTCGACGTTACGCCAACCGAACTTAGAAAATGGTTTGGACTTTCAATCATTATGGGAATTGTAAAAAAACCAAGAATGGACGACTATTGGTCAACAAACCCGTTAATACAAACTCCAATATTTCGCAAAACGATGTCTCGTAACAGATTCAGACAAATATTATCATTTTTACATTTTTCTGACAACAATAATAAACCAGATAATGCCGATAGACTTTTCAAAGTGCAACCTATAATCGATTATTTTCACAAAAAATTTGAAGATAATTTTAATCTTGGTCAAAACATTTCAATTGATGAAGGAATGATACCGTGGCGTGGACGATTAAATTTTAAAGTTTACAATCCGTCGAAAATTACAAAATATGGCATACTCATTCGGATGCTATGTGATTCCAACACAGGATATATTTCCTCATTCAAAATATATTCCGGCGCTGGACAGCCTATACCAAAAACAGTGATGGAACTATTGACCCGTTCTTATGGAAAGTGGCATCACCTATACATGGACAATTACTACAATAGTGTAGAACTTGCGGAGATTTTACTTAGAAAAAAAATCCGAGTTTGTGGAACGATACGCCAAAATAGAGGATTTCCAGAACAATTAAAGTGCGCAAAACTCAAAGTGTTTGAAGCTTGCCATCAAAGAAAAGGTGAAGTACTTGCACAATTATGGAGAGCTTCAAAAACCAAAATTATAAGAATGATCTCTACGATACATAATGCCACTTTAATTGATACTCAAAGAAAATGCAGAAAAACCAATTGCACAATTAAAAAACCTGAAAGTGTATTGCACTATAATAAATACATGAAGGGAGTGGATCGGGCAGATCAATTCCTGAGTTACTACCCTATATATAGAAAAACAATAAAATGGTCAAAAAAGGTTTCCCTATATCTCTTTAATTGTGCATTATTTAATGCGTTCAGGACATATCAACATTTCAATACAGAACGCAAGAGTGTCCGATTTCATGATTTTTTATTAAAAGTGTCTGAATCATGGATAAAAGATCCTGAACCTGTTCCTGAACAAAATTTAGAGGTCGCTACTACATCGCGTGCGTCCCATCGTGCTTCGATCGACAGACTTTCCGGTCAGCTAAAGCAACATCAGCTAACTTTCATTTCCGAAAACAACAAACGAAAACGAAGAAACTGCCATGTATGTTCCAAAAACAAAAAAAGAAGGACAACACATTTAATGTGTAAGTCTTGTGGAGTTGCGCTTCATCTTGGAGATTGTTTTGCTTCATATCATTTAAAAGAGAAATACTAAGTTATTACTAAAGAAAATGTAAATAAAAAATATATAAAACAAACAAATTTTAGATTTATTACTTTCCCTATATAGTACATATTGTTTTCGTGATTTTTTTAAAATTTTTTGTATCTCAAAAACGAATATTCTTCTTGAGATGAAACTTTAAACTTAAGGTTTTGTCGTCAAAAACTGTAACTGAAAAGCTTTTGATAAACATTCAAAAACCGCAAGTTCTCGATGCCATTTTTTGTTTTTTTCCGATATTTTTTCTAATATTGAAAATAATACAAAATGTTCCAAATAAAAGTTGAAGGGCATAAAAAACTGAACAAGTTTAAATAAAATATATTTTTCATAAAATTCTTAACTTTTGAACTAAAAATTGAAAACTTTGACATTTTTGCCAATTACTAAACTATTGAAGTTACATCAAATTTATTTAACAAATAATTGTAGAGAATCTAAAACTGAACAAATCATTAAAAATAGCCTTTTTGCGTAAACCTCATAGTTTTCGAGTAAGGTATGGGGAAAGTTCTATGAAGGCCACATAACCAATTTTTAAATATGTATTTGTTCAAAATTTTATGAAAAAAGTAGGCAGGATCGAAAACTGATGAGAGCTAACGATGAGATTAATAAAACTTGAACATTTATAATGTCCCGATAATCTCAAAAACGGCCGGCGACAAGCGAAGTAATCTGAGTTAGTGCTGCCGGCGCCAAGCGAAGAAATTTTTACGGGACATGCGGACGGCAAAGTGTTAATGTATATATATATAGTTCTAAGTTTTTTCTAATTTTATTGTAAACTTTCATTCACCTGAAGAAGCAATAAATTTGCGAAACAATTGTAGTGAAAATAAACACACATTTTGAAAATCTTAGTTATTTACAACTTTAATATACAAATGAATATGGATTTTCAACATCTCAACGCCTTATCTATCAACCAATCTATCTGTCAAATAAACTGCCATTGTCATCAATCATTTGTCAACTATTATCTATCTATCAAACTAAATTGTCATTGTCATCTATAATTTGTTTGCTTGCATCTGTCAACTGTCAACTGAAAAATTATGTGTCATATGTCATATCATCAATAATTATGTACAATCCTGATACATTTATTTAATCCACCCAGGCTGATCATTTGTTTTTTTGCTTTCTGTCATCTGTCATCTGCTATTTCTTATCTGTCATCTGTCATTTACCATCTGTCATATGCCGGAGGGTTAAATAAATTTATCGAGACTATTAACTCAAAATTATTGAATACAGATAGCAGATAACAGATGAGACATATGGCAATTGACAGTTGACACTTAAAAGATAAAATCGGATAAAAATTGACGGATGACATTCAACATATGGCTTATAATAGGTATTTTACAGGGTGACTGACGAAAAACCTTTGGTGCTGTATCTCGCTTATTTTTGATCCGATTTGAATAAATAAAACATCAAATTAAATGATTTTTAAAAGGCTTTAATATGAACTGTACTGATATTTTTTCTTGCATCCAGTTTTTGACAAAAGACGATCAACTTTTTTTTTTCAAATTGCACTGTATATATATTTTGTACTGATCCGCAAGGAGATTTTTTCTGAATCTAAATTTGTAAACGATTTAATCCATTCATCAAACCAAAGTCGAGAAATTGACGATTAAAAAAAAATTAAAAATCAAATACCCATAGTAAACAATATACATAGCCTATTCCAAATGTCAAAAGTGACAGTGTCAGTCATTGGTACAATACTGCAATGATTTTTAATAATTTCATAATAAAAATGTTGCAAGATTTCAAAAACTGAAAAACGATTTCTGTAGAAGCACAAAATTCTAGTACAGTGTTTGAAATATTGCAACATTTTAATTATGAAATAATTAAAAATCGTTGCAGTATTGTATCAATGGCTGTCACTGTCACTTTTGACATTTAAAATAGGGTCTGTATATTGTTTACAATGGATACTTGACTTTTTATTTATTTTTTTAATCCTCAATTTCTCGACTTAAGTTTGATGTATGGATAAATTTGTCTACAATTTTATATTCAGAAAAAAAATCTCCTTGCGAATCAATAAAAATATATATACAGTGTAATTTAAAAAAAAAGTGTTGATCGTATTTTGTCAATAACTGGGCGCGAGAAAAAATAACAGTTCAGATCCTATTAAAGTCTTTTAAAAATGGTTTAATTTGATGTTTTATTTTTTAAAATCGGATAAAAAATAAGCGAGATACAGCACCAAAGGTTTTTCGTCAGTCACCCTGTATATGTCATCTATTATCTGATAAAAAATTTCAGACTGCTATGTGTAATCTGTCATCTGTCATACATTTTCTGCCATCCACTTATCAATTTTGATTTGATTTTTGTCATAATTAAACTATCTTCTGTCATTTATCATCTATATCATCTATCATATTTTATCTGTCATTTATCATCTATCATCTGTAAACCGTTATTAGTTAACTTTTATCTGATATGTGTAATATTCAACTGTCATCTATCATTCATCCAACTGTGAACTGTCATAAATTATGTTATTTGTCATCTATTATCTATCAGTCATAATCTCTTATATCTCATCTATCATCTGATAAAATTTGTGCAATCTGTCATCCATTTGTCAACTTTTATTTGATATTTATCATAATTCAAAACTGTCTGTTAACTGACATCTGTCATCTGCTATATATCAACAATAATTATATACATAAACATATCTTAATAAATTTATTTAACCCGCCCAAACTGATGATCTATCATTTGTTCTTGTTATTTGCTATATATCATAAATCAAAATATTTTCTATCTGTCAAGTGACATTTGTTATCTGGCATCTGTAATCTGTCATCTGTCATCAGTCATTTAATAATAATAATAATAATACATATATATATATATATATATATATATATATATATATATATATATATATATATCTTTATTTCAGAGTGTACATAATACAGAATGAAATTGGCGTCAGTGGTCTTAATATTAATATTTATTCTAATGCTTATTCTAATTACAGATAGACTTATTGATACTATAATCCTAAAAATAGTTTTACATACTAGAATTGCATGTTATATATTATGAGCTTTCTAACTGCCATCTGTTGTCATGTGTCGTCTGTTATCTGTCATCTATAATTTCTCATCTATCATATGTCGAGATATATGACAATTTACATATGTCAAATAAATATAATTGAAAATTATTGAATACAGATAGCAGCTGACAGATGACATCTGACAATTGACAGCTGACTCTTGACAGATAACAGTTGAAATATACTATGTGTTTGATAATGACAAGCTAAATTTGTCGAAACTAGTCACAATAAAAAGTTTTCAAGTTATACAAACAAACATATCGGGTTTTATTCAGTTGAAATATAACATAAATCTGATGAAAATTGAGAGATGATATTCAATATATGGCTTATATGTTATCTATCATCTGATAAAATTTTTCACGACTTCTATGTGCAATATGTCATTTGTCTTACATTATCTGTCATCCATTTGTCAATTTTTATTTGATATTTGTTTTAAGTAGACCCTAATAAAACTGTACGCTTGAACTAGTGTACTCATGACTTAATACGCAGTAGTGCATTGCGTGAAGTAGGGAGTACGATAGGCCAATGTATTGATTATTACAGTAGGTCAAGAGTACGCTAGAATAAATAATAATTAAGATAATTTCAAGGCCAATAATAATAAGGATACATTAAATTCAAATTTGGTTTATTATAATTAACTATTAATATAATATCTAGTTGTTGAAAATGACAAAGCGCAAAAAAACAATTGAATACCTTAAAAGAAATTACTTCATATTACAAATTGATAACGAAAAGAATTGAACAATATTTAAACAAATTGTTAAATTGTATGTCACTTTCACAGAAAATTGTATAATTGCAAAAAGCGCTAAAACAATTGAAACTATTCGATTTTTTTGATTAAATAATAAACAATTGACAAATAGATAAAAGCAGATGAACAAAAATTTTTTTTTTATATAAAACGAGTTAAAACTAATAAAAGTACGCAGAAACAGTTTAAATATCGCTTCAGAAAACGATTAGAAATTTAGAAAAAGAATAACAGACAATCAATAAAAGCAACATAAAACGAGTCGAAACTGACAAAATTGTAGAAACAGTTGAATATCGCTCCAGAAAACGATTAAAATTATTAGAGATTTTAAAAAAGAATAACGGACAATCAATAAAAGCAGTGACTGGTAAAAACAACTGAGAAATCAATTAAATGCCGCTACAGGAAATTATTTAGACTCTTAAAAATAAAAAATAAATAATTGACAACCGATAAAAGCAACTGAACTTTGAAGAAAAAACTTATTTATTTTTTATGTTTGAAAACAAACTTTAAAAAAAATAAGGTGAAATTTCAAATAACAAATATTTTTTTATTAATAACAATTAAAATTATGAAACAAAAATATACAGGGTGTCCCGTTAATGTGCGGAAATGGCTGGAACATATATTCCTGGGGTCAAAATATGATGATTTAACACAACTTATCTATATCCAAAAAGTTATGGTTAAGCCGGAATTTGTCTTCATAGTTTCAAAAAATTTTATTTCTATTGTTTATAACAATTAAACTCTTTATTCGATTTGAATGAGAATTATTATTAATAACTTCCATAATATAATACATCATTTCAGTTATTATGGTCATTAGTGACTGACAGGAAGTATAAAAAACAGTAGTACCACCACTTAAAAACTAAAATATTTTTTATTGGTGCATCCAATAAAAGCTAAAAAAATATTTCTTTAGGATTTTGCAAAAATTTACGCCAGATTAAAATGACTTTTGGAAATTTCGATCATCACTTCGAAGACGTGAAAAATAAACAATTGTTATTGACCTGAAACATATGAAACTAATTCAAAACATATCCAGACTTGATAATCATTTCAAAAGTACCAAAGTCTATTTTTAGATTCAATAAAGTTATTATTATTATTATTATAAACCCTTTGCACTCCAGCCATTTTTTATAATAATTTTAATGAAACAAAATAAAACACTTACCATTGTATAAACATAAAATGCAGATCATACACATTGTAACGCGAAAATAAACACTTTTGATTATCTAAAAATGATGAGCGCTGAGTGAGATAAACAAGCGTGTCGCAAATGCGGCGGCAACAGATTTATTCCTAACATTCGAAATGTCGCAAATACGGCGACAACGGAGTGCAAAGGGTTAATAAATTGTAGTATAAAAAGTTATGTTTTTCTTTATTTTAAAAATATCCAGAATTGTTATCATAAAAAAAAATCAAAAGTCTACCACAATTAGATTTTCCAATTATTTTACACTAAATTGACTTGATGTTTTCGAAATTGCCATCAACTTGAAACATTAGAAATAAATTAAAAACACTCTGGACTTATTCATCATCAAATATTATAAAAGTTTACTTTTAGATTTTGCAATAATTTTACACCAAATTTAATGAAGTTTTGAAAATTAACAGTATCATTTTGTCAGCGTCGAGTTATGTCGTTAAAATTGAAAAACAAAAGAAATCGATTCTTGAATGTTGTCGGCTTTAACTTGGTGGTACATTTTAATAAGATAATTAAAACACTTTAACTTTATTTTACCACAAAAAATATTTATTGCTGTGACTATAGTTTCGAACATTCACTGTTCATTATCAAACATAAACAAACACATAAAACACACTTTGACAGTGAACAGTGAATAGTCACAGCAATAAATATTTTTTGTGGTCAAACAAAGTTAAAATGTTTTAATTAAAAGAAATCGATTTTTCAATTCTTCTGTTTTTGAAAAGATTTTATAGTACCGAATAAGAAACACCAAGAAATTTTAAAATCCAACGTTCAGTTCAATAGTTATGTCGATAAAATCGAAAAACAAAATAAATCGATTTTACAATTTTTCTGTATTTGAAAAGATTTTGAAGTACCGAGTAAGAAACATGAAGAAATTTTAAAATCCAACGTTCGGTTCAATAGTTGTGTCGTTAAAATTGAAAAACAAAAGAAGTAGATTTTCCAATTTTTCTGTATTTGAAAAGATTTTGTAGTACAGATTAAAAAACACCAAAAAATTTTAAAATCCAACGTTCAGTTCAATAGTTATGTCGATAAAATCGAAAAACAAAAGAAATCGATTTTCCAATTTTTCTGTATTTGAAAAGATTTTATAGTACCGAGTAAGAAACACTAAGAAATTTTAAAATCCAATTTTTAGATTAATAGAAATGCTGATAAAATTGAAAAACAAAAGAAATTGATTTTCCAATTTTTCTGTATTTGAAAAGATTTTGTAATACCGAGTAAGAAACACAAAGAACTTTTAATATCCAACGTTCGGTTCGATAGTTATGCCAATAAAATCGAAAAACAAAAGAAACTCAATTTTCCAATTTTTACATTTTTTAAAAGATTACACATTGCTAAGTAGGAAATTCGAAGAAATTTTAAAATCCAAAGTTTGATTCAATAGATATGTCAATAAAATCGAAAAACAAAAGAAACTCAAAGTTCCAATTATTATATTTTTTTTAAGATTTGACAGTGCTGAGTAAGAAACACGAAGTAATTTTCAAATCCAACATTCGGTTCAATAGTTATGCCAATAAAATCTAAAAACAAAAGAAAGCGATTTTCCAATTTTTCTGTATTTGATTTTGCAGTGAAAAATTTTCAAAATCCAACGTTCGACTTGATTTTTTATAATTATCAAGTGTTTTAATTACTTAATAAATATTTTTGTTGATAAATTTAACTATTTTTAAAATAATTTTCAATTTAAATTCTATTCAATTGTTTAGTGGAAACCTTTCTGTATTTGACTGCTTTATGCAATTTTATTATTAAATACGCGCCTGTCATAATTCTTCGCGATCGTGTTATTCCGGGATTTTAAAGTTGAACAGATTTTAATTTTCCAAATTCAAGTCCAGAAGCGGAAATGTTTTGCGTAATGATTTTTTAATGCGACCACCCGCTTGTGCAAACATTTTTCTTGCGCCCGTAACCCCGTTTGCACCTTTAATTGATTTCGATTTTTCGTAACATGCAGGAATGGAAAAAAAAGTACTTTTTCCGCACGGAGTGTTATTGTTTGAATTTATATCGTTTTTATTTTTCGTTCTGTCCAACAACTGTGTAACAGTGGCGACGTTGATACGTGACGGGCATTAAGTATGAAATAATAATAAAAATCTGTTGTGACATTTGAAAATTTTGTGGGTGCGCTGCGTGAATTACAAGTTATAAGTGTCTGCGGCGTTTTTATTTTTACCAGGTGCAAAGTCCGCTTCGCTTCGCCGTGATTCATACAGTTTTATTTATTTATTTTTCTTTTGCCCGTCGATTGGCGAATGTTTGTTTGTTAGGACCGGACGAATTGACCGCTCGATAACGACGCCCCGGCGGCCACCGCCGGCTGCGGCAAAAGGTGGCCGGTGCTGGGCGAGAAGTCGACGCCGGTATCAGCGGATAATCAGTGAGTCTCTGGTGAAATGCGCATGCATGACACACATTTTGTTTTCCCCGCCTTAAAATTGATACAAGAGAGCGGTGATAAAGAGCGCGGGATATATCGACGGAGTGCAGCGATGCGGGACCAAAAAGAAAGAATCAAATATTCAAGTTGAATATAGAAATTCCGGCCGCTTGTGTTACAGATGCCAAATACTTTTGGCAAAGGAGTTAACCATGTCGACGAACTCTGCTCGAGCGGTTTTTATCCACATACGCCAGCACATTCCCCGACTGAGGCACTCGGTTCGCGCCGGCCCTCTTCTTCACCGAATTAATGATTACATATTTAACAACATCCACGCACCACCCACCCACTAATTCGAGGGAATCACGGAACTAATAATATGATTCTGATTAATGCCGGGGACGGCGACGGGTGCTATTAATTGCGCCAATTAACGGGACGCCCCGATCCCGACGGGAATTTCAGAATTTCACATTTCACGTCCGGCCAGAAGTAAAGGCAGGGCAATTAAGTTTAGTTACGTAACTGAAACTAAGCCAGCTCTCCTGCAGCAACCATCCATCCATCCATCCGTCCATTCCGTTGCGTTTCGTTATTCCGAGCGATTGCGAAAATACAGATTCCACAATGTGACGTTGCGATTCCAATCAATTATCCAATTGAGGTTTCATTCGGCACGTGAGATCGATGCGCAATTGGTCGGCCGACGATAAACCAACAAGCACTGTCACTTGGCCGCCTCACGAGAAACACACAATAATGGACGTGTCTAACTATAAAGATGAGCCGCACAAGCACGCGATACCTACCTACTACCATTTTCACACGAAATTATTTATAAAGCACACACCACACACGAAACTGCCACTGTCATCGTCCTAAAAATTATTCAAATAGCAGCATATGGGGAGGAAACATATCCATCCCTTCTATTCTTTCGGAAGAATCGTTCTCGAAACTGTGAGCGCTTTAGGCAAGATCTTTTTTTTTAAAGCGTTGATAACAGTGATCCACTAAAAGTGACTACAAGGAATCGAAACAAATACGAAGAATCAAATGTTGAATTTGCCGTCAGGGGGTAAAAGTCGTGAGATGAAAATATTCACTTACTTTAATTCCCACCAGACAATTGTTACAATTATAAAAACTTTTATCTACGATCGTACAGAAAGTAGACGCTTTTTGCATCATTTTTCATTGTAAAAGTGGCTTTTTAAAGCACTAGTGCTTTTTTACGTTTTTATTGCACGGTAATGTCAAACTGTTTTTATTGCACAGAATTGTCAAATTTGACAGATGAATATATTTCGACGAAAAACTTAATTTTTTATTAATTGATACAAATAACTAATAAACTATAAATAAAATATATAATACAAACCAAATGGCAGATTTAAGAACTCTGAAGATTTCATTTAATGCAAGTCGAAGCGATTACAATAAAGCGAACATTTTTTCCATAAATAATAATGGCGGCCGACATTTGTGCAACTTGTTTACTGGTTGCTAAGTAACGCTTTCATTAGTGCACTGCGGGTAAAATATGTTTTCATTAATTGAATAATTGAAATGACATTAAAATATTACTCATAAGAATATATTCTTTGAAATCCTTTACGATCGAAGATAAAATTTTGTAAGGCACACGTGTAAAAAATTTCTTTATTGCACTCCTGGCTTTAAAAAAACTCGCTCGTTCCTCGCTCGTGTTATTAAACGCCAGTTCGTGCAATAAAGCATCACTTTTTACACTTGTACCTTAAATAACTATTTTATGAAGAAATAGTTCATTATTTACACAATCGAAGGCCTTCTTAAGATCAAGAAAAGTTGCCTTAGACAACATTTTCAAAGCATTCGATTATGTGTTCTTCAGAGGCATGTATAGCAGATATTGATGACATTCTTGTGTAGCTTACTTTCACTAAGAAATGCATGTATTTGCTTCTTCAATTTTTCTCTCAATTATCTTTGATATGACAGGTAACAGGCTGATAGACCTATTATTAACTAAATAAATTCAATAATTAATTACAACATTATTGTGTAATTTCTTTATTATTATTTTTTTAAATCTTCGATTTCAATTAATTTAGCCTAGCGTACTCTTGACCTACCTTAAATACCTTCATATCGCCCTAGAGTAACCTTGACCTACCGCAATGAACAAAGAATTGCCCCCCGTTAATAAACGCCGTGGTGTCCCTCCCGGTTTAACCTTGACCTACCTCAAATATATTACGATTGGGATAGGTCAAGAGTACGCTAGGGGACAATACAAAATGTATTAGGGTAGGTCAAGAGTACGCTTGAGCTATGTGTAATTCATTATTATAGGCTAGGCCAATGCATTATTTCTTGGGGTAGGTCAAGAGTACGCTAAACAATGCATAATATATTGTGGTAGGTCAAGAGAACGCTAAGACATTATGAAGATATTTAGATAGGTAGATATACCGGGTGAAAAAAAAAAACGCCCAGCGCCATAACTTTATTATTTATTAACCGATTTGAATCAATTAAAAAACAAATTGAATATCCGTTTAAATACTATGCAATGAAATTAATTATATTTTTTTATTCAAATTTAACTTCATTGAAAAAAATCGATTTCTTTTAATTTTCGATTTTATCCACATAACTATTGAACTGAACGTTGGATTTTAAAATTTTTTCATGTTTCTTACTCGGTACTTCAAAATCTTTTCAAGTACACGAAAATTGGACAATCTATTTATTTTGTTTTTTTGATTTTATGGATATAACTATTAAACCAACCGAACGTTGGATTTTAAAATTTCTTTGAGTTTCTTACTCAGCACTGTGAAATCTTTTAAAAAATGTAAAAATTGAAAAATTGATTTTCTTTTGTTTTTCGATTTTATCGACATAACTTTTGAACCGAACTTTGGATTTTAAAATTTCTTCGTTGTTCTTACTTGGTACTACAAAATCTTTTCAAGTACAGAAAAATTGAGTTTCTTTTGTTTTTTGATTTTATCGACAAAGCTATTGAACCGAACGTTGGATTTAAATTTCTTCTTGTTTATTACTCGAGACTACAAAATCTTTTCAAATACAGAAAAAATGAAAAATCGATTTTTTTCATTTTCGATTTTAACAACATATCTTTTGAACCAAACTTTCGATTTTTCAATTTCTTCCAGTTTCTTACTAATCATTGTGAATTCTTTAAAAAAGTGCAAAAATTTAAAAATTGAGTTCGTTTGTTTTTCAATTTTATGGACATAACTAGCAATCCATAAAAGCGAAAACAAATGAAATTATTAAAAAAAACCGGTTGGAAGTGCCAAAAAACGCTAAAACAATTTAATACCATTTCAGAAAACGGTTAAAAAAATATTAAAAAAAAAACAATTGATAGTTTTAATCTAGTTAACATAACAATATTTCATCACATGTAATTTGATCAATAATCAATCATTAAAAAGAAGTGAAATTTACAAAACAATTGAATTTAATTAAAATCCTATGTTAGAAATGGTAATTTATAAAAATTTGACGAAATCGATAAAACAGTTGACAATAGATAATCAAAAAAACGAGTTGAATTTTGAACAATTGAAATTTGTAATAAATAGCAGAATGAAATTATTTTTTTTTAATGAAACAGTTGAAATTGTCAAAAATTGTCAATTGTTTTTCATAAAACAATTTCATTTGTTCTCAATTACCTTTATTAATTATTTTCGTTAGTTAAGTTTTTTTTTAAATTAAAACTAGTTTTATTGATTGTCTATTGTTATTTTACAATTTTATAATATAATTTAATATATAATACGATAACTTCAACTGTTTTTTTAGTAGCGACATTTAATTATTTTATCGAGTTCTTCAAGTTTTTTCGATTGTTTTTATTTCTACAAATTTCGCTTTATAAATTTAATTTGTTTTTTTTTCTTTAATGATTAATTAATTTCTCACTTAACTCGCGATGAAACATTTTTATATAGGCTAGATTAAAACTGTCAATTGTTTTTTTTAATAGTTTTCTAACAATGTTTAAAGTTTTCCGGATTGTTATTCAATTGTTTTGGCATTTTTGACTATTTCAATTGTTTTAATCATTTTTTAATATAGAATTAAACATCGCTGACTATTTTATTGATATAGAATCAATTGTTCCAACAGTTTTCTTTGCAATTTCAACTGTTTTTAAAATAATTTTAATTTTAAATTACTTTAATTTTCTTTTTTTCAGTTGTTTTGACGCTTTTAACAATTTCAATTGTTTCTAGTTATTTTGATGTTGTTTTATTTAAACAAAACAATTAAATAACATTCCAGAATTGCTAAAAAACTATAACAATTGATCTATTAAATGGTCAAAAATGTTAAAAAATAATTAAAACAACTAAAATTGGTGAATAATTGTGAAAAAACAATAAACAATCCATAAAAGCGAAAATAAAACAAAATATATTTCCAAAAAAATTATTTTTATATTTGTATTTAATTTAAATTTATGGATTAGAACAATTAGAATCTATAAAAGTGAAAACGAGTTGAATTATTGAAAAAAAAGATTGGATTTGTCAGAACCGTCATAAAACAATTGAATGCCAATCCAGAAAACAGTTAAAATTGTTAAAAACAAACGATATAACAAATGAATCTAGAATCAAATCAAAACATTATTAAAAAAATAACTAAAACAATTGAAATTGATGGATAATTACAAAAAAAAATCAACTGTAGGGGTTATCAAAAAAATTCAAAAAAAAATGAATAATAATCTAGAAAACAGTTTAAATTGTTAAAAAACCAACCAAAAAACAATTGAAAGTTTCAATATAGTTAATATAAAAATATTTCATTATGTATTAAGTGAGAGATTAATTAATCAATTAAACTAAAAAACAAGCGAAACAATTGAATATATTTGAAAAAAAAAAAAAAAAAACAAAACTTGACAAACTCGATAAAACAATTGAATGCAAATGAATGAATTTTTTAAAATAACAGTAGACAATTAATAAAAAACCGAGTTGAATTTTGATTTAAAAAAAGAATTGATTAACGATAACAATTAAGAATTACAATTGTTAAAAACGTCAGAAACAATTGAATTCAATTCAATTTAAAATTAGCAATTGGAAAAACAAACAACAAGCCATAAAATAGGCAACACTTAATTAAAATGTATTTTAAACAAATGAAATTGATGGATAATCGTAAAAATAAAACAATTGAAATCCATAAAAGGTAATAAACGAATAAAACTATTGAAAAAAAATTGCAATTGTTAAAAGTGTCGAAACAAATGAATACAATTCAATTGAAAATTAATTTTAAAACAGTTAAAAAACAATTTAATACTAATCGGAAAAAAGTAAGGTTTGATTAGCCAATGTATGAAACGGGAAATTTTAAGATTTAAGAAATTGGAAGAACTACACATGAACTCTTAAAATTCCCTGTTCTGCAGATAAAACAAATTTTAAATAATTTTCTTCAGTTTTCTGAAGCCAACAAAAATGTTTAGTTTTTAGAAACTTCTAATTAAGACATCTGAAGGCATCCCTAAAGACTATACAGATTTCTAGTATTTTCTAATCATCTATTTTTTTATTTTTAGTCAATTGTTCTGTTTAACTTAATAGTTTTTGTTTTCTGGAATTTTTCTTTAAAATTAAAATTGATCATATTTTTAGTATTTCTTCCATTTTTTTAATTTCTGCAAATTTCCTGTGTCAAACAAAAGTGTTTAGTTTTCTGTTAACTTCTGGATTTTTCAAGAATTTATTTTCCAAACAATGAAAATTTTCCTAGACACTGATTTTTTTAGTAATTTTTCTTCAAAATTTCTAGAATTTTAAAATTTACTTTTCCTTTGAGATTTGTAAAATTTTCTAGCATTTCTTTAACTTTTCAGAAATTTTCTTCGGCTTTTTGGAGAAATTATTTTTTTTTTAAATTTTCTTGCATTTTACACTGTATGTTTGATAATGGTACGTTTAGTTACCGAAACTACAGTCACAAAATAAATACAGTGTTATACAAACAAAGTTAAAGTGTTTTAATTAGTGTTCAACATGTATAACGAAGTAGATGCCTTAAAAATAAATAAAATTTTGAAAAAGTGTTTACTTTTGTAGAAACTTCTGATATTTTTTCTAGAAAACGATTTTTAAAACATTCGACATTTTTTTGGATTTGTAAATTTTTTCAGAATTTCTCTAAATTCTAAAGAATTTTCTTCGACTTTCTGATGGAGCAATATATATTCATGTCCAACAAAAATGTTTTAAACTTCTGATGAATTTTCTTAGTGACTTGTAGGATTTTCTAATCATTTATTTTCCATTTTTCATGAATTGTTCAGTTTAACTTGATTGTATTATTTTTCTGGAATTTTTCTTTTACATTGAATTGAATTGTTTTTTAAACGCTAAAAGTATGTAACGGTTTAATAAGTAATTATGGAGGTGGCTTTCACCTCGTCATATATTTTGATACGATAATTCAAAATAAATAAAACAAAACTTTTTTTGAAAAAGTAATACCAGCAAAGTTAATTGTTTTATTTATAATGTAAATTTTAGTTTTATTTTTTATTTGCATATTTCTTGTCAAAAGAGTTTACGTTTTCTCTAAACACGCAGATTTTTCAAGAACATCCAACTAAAGCACTGAAAATTTCCGTGAATATTTCTACAATTTTCTGCAATTTTGCTTACAGGTTTTTAGAATTTCTAACATTTTTCTTCTTAGAAGACGTGTGATATTTTTCAGCATTTTTAAAATTTTTGAATAATTTTCTTCGACTTTCTGGAGAAGTTAAATATATATCTGTCACATGAAAATATTTAGTTTTTGAGAAACTTCTCTTTAAAAAATCTAATGATATACTTTGTTTTCACTGCAGTCTTGACGAAACGAAATTATAACGTTAGGTAATTTTAAATTAGAACAACAGAAAAAAGTTAAACGTTTTTCTGTTATTCATTAAAAATGTACTACGAAGTGAACGCCTCCAAAATTCAAGATTAAATTAGAACACTTGTTACAACAGTATGAAAGATAACAAGTGTTCTAATTTAAAACTACCTAATGTAATACCAATTTCTCTTTCTCAATAATATGCTGCATTCTTAATATATAGCGCTACATCTCCTGATCGGCAAAAAGGTTTTTTTTTATTGGTTGTGGTAATGTAGATGAACAAGTAATATTTGGAGTAGCAGCCAAAATCTATTCATTAAATTATCTTTAATAAAAGTTTTTGTGAATGTTTTGGTTAAGCGGGAAATAATCCTTTACTTCTGTTATCTGCTTTAATAATTGATAATTGGTTGATCGTGTGGATGAAACTTTTACGGTTTCTAGCTGATATTATCATTGAGGGTGAATGTTGGTCATCTAATCAGGACGCAATTTATTTTTCTGGGATGTAGTTATACTGTGGTCGAAGTGGAAGTTACGGTTGTAGTTTCCGGATTGTTTTGTGGTTTTTAGTAGTTGTATATTTTGAAGTTGGAAATGATGTATCTAGTTGGTTTGGTGAGATCTTTGTAATTGTGGAGGTGAGTCATTATTATTACTACTCCTGTCAACACTACTTTGCGGTTCAGTACGGTGTCTCTAATGATGTCTACTTGATCTCTAATCTTCTCCAGTTGCATTTCCTTAATCTTTTTTACAATTGATCATGGTAAAAGATCAAGTGGGCGACGAAGAACTTCCTGGCTCAAAAACCTACGAGAGTGGTATGGACAAACATCTACCGAACTATTTAGAGCTGTTGATCTAAAGTGAAAATTGCCATAATGATAGGTAACCTCCGTTAGGTGACAGTACCATAAGAAGAAGAATCTTTACTTTCTGAATCCTTTATTTTCTATAGGACTACTAGCTCTACTATTTTCTTTTCTTTCATTTTCGCTATGTCTTAATACAACGTATCGTAAAGCCGGATGGGATGTTTGTGAATTGTTTTTAACACTTTTACTTAACCCAGACTTTTGCTCACTAGCCATTGAAGAAGTTTTACCATCGCCTAGGACAGCATCCACTTGTGTTGGTAGGCTTAAGTCTATATTGGATTTTCTCTATCTGCCGTTTTTGATTATATCTAAATAATTTAGCGCTTGCTTTTTGCATTTTGTCCTTTTGTTTGATTAACATTTGACCACTCTTTGATGATGTAACTTCTTCACGTTTTTTACGCCGATGTCACCATAATTTATTTGTATATAATACTTCGTATCTCTTAAAATAAATAAATTGATTACAAAAGGTTAGATAAAAATATGTACTTATAATTTTGACGTAAGAGATCCTGGGGGGAGTTCACTCGGCAGAATGTTCTTCCACTCCAGCCCAATGCTGCGTTTAAAGTTCTTCAGATGATTCTTCTTGCAGACTTCTAATTGCAATATGTTTCCTTCATACTTTCTGACATATCGCCAAAATTATTTTGTTATCTTCTCCCTAGTATTTAAGGCATCAGGTGAATTACAGTTTCACGTTCTCGTTGATCGTGTGGATGAACTTTTGAAACTTCTTGTATTTCTGGCTGATCGTGCCCTTGAGGGTGAATTTTATGAATCACATTGGAACACCACTTTTATCAGATTAGGATTGTGTTTCTTTTGCAGATTTAAATTCATATCTTTAGCATTTGATTTAGTGTCCATACTTTCCTCGTTTTTTTTTTTGTTACGTAATTCAAATCAAATTGGAACGTATTTTTTTAAAGGAAAGAAAGGCCAATCGTTTTAATTAAATCGCTAATAAAATGACAATAAATTTAAGGGCGTGTAATTTCCCCCCTAGGAGGTAATTTAAGGAGATAAAGGACAAAAGCGGATGTTCCTAGTGCAAATAGTAATTTTATCCGCTGTAGTTTTACGGAGGAAGAGGTGCGATAAAAGGCCGGAGGGTCGGGTTAAGTGTCTGTTGAATGATCACTACTTAAATAGATATAATTCAGTGAAATTATAGTAGAATGCGAGTATAAAAAGAGAAACACGCGCTAGTTGCATCATTAAGTGACTACCTACTGACTGCCCAGACACGATACGTCTGTTTTGTGGGTGAGGAGCGCGCCGCACGAGACAAACGAGACGAACGGTCGCCCTTCTTCTTCTTCATCGTCATCATCATCATCATCATCATCCGCGGTTTCGCCTCTTCCATGAATTTACGTGTACATTTCGTTAAGGGGTTAGGTTGAGGGGGCAATAATAGTGTGGAATGCAGTTAGGTATTCACCCTTGAGTAGGAACCGAACTGTCTTTATCTAACGCCCACGTGAGAGGCGGTGCGGCGTAAGCGCTTCTTTATCGAGACAAGCGCGTAGGAACGTGCGAACCTTTCCCACGAGCGACTTCGTAGATGCCGGGGCTTCAAAAACCACGCTTCGTCCTCTTCCAGCGCACGCCCGCCACCATCCGGACACCAGCAGCCCTCTCCCTCGCCGCATTCCATTCCGCCGTGTACGTTCGTTTCTTTTTCTCGGGCCTTTTGTGCCCAGGCTATATAATTGTTTCCTTTCGAGAGTACCATGTAAGAAAAGAAAATTAACAGACTTTGTTTACGTTTTTATTACAAACAATACTTCTGGTATTGTTCGCTCCATTGAGGACCGGGCCAATAAAAGAGTGCGAGAGTTGGAGGGGAGGGAAAAAATCATTAACTACGCCAAGTGTCTATCCGGCGGAGTCGATCCGAATGTTCGTCCTAAATCATTTATCGCGTCTCGACGGGATCTCTCAACCCTTTGCCAAAACTGTTCACCACTTTATAATGCATACACACATCGGAATTCATGGCGTATGTATAATTACGACGCCTCCATTACGGCCCATTATCTACCCACATAGTTTTACATCCTCATAAATAAACCACTTGGTTTTTTTCTGCTCTTCATAGTCTACATATTTAAACGCAGACATCTCTACACAGATGAACTACTTTTTTTTTGCAATCAATATTTAAAGAAAATTAATTTACTTCTTTTGATCTCCACTCAGATGATCATATTGTCACGTGATTCATTCTTCTATGGCTTCTTCATTAACTTTCTTGGCTTTTTGGAAGTTGATCTTCTGGTTCTTATTCTGAAGGCCTTCTTAAAGCTACAACTAGGATTTCATGGTATATCTTGATATACCATGAAAAGCGTTTTTATTATTAATATAACCTTCACAAAAATCAAGAACACATACATATCTTAATGAATCTTCGATTTTAAGAAATGACAAACCTTTACCAAGACACAAATGTTTTTTATATCAAAAACCATCCTTATTAAAACAGTTTTGATTATTTTTAGATTTTCTCCAAAACATTGTAAAGCTTATAGCATAATAAGCTTATTTATAGAAATAACATAATTATTAACTTACACATTAGTAATTAAAGAATTAATAATGATTTTATTATGGATTTCCACATTTCTGACATCGTGGCCCTGGTTTTGCCCAGGAATAATAATACGTGCCCCCATCACATCACAAGACCGCGTACGATTTGCCATAAAAGAATAATCGTCTGATGCCAATTCGAGGAGCACTTCGACGGATTAAACGTCCACCACACATTATATTTTCGTGAGTAAAATATCTAAATATCAATCAAGATCTCGGGCGTCGGTCTCCCCGTCGGAACAACACTGAAACACGCCGAATATATAAAAAAAAACCTTACACAGCATACAGCCTTTATTGACTGGGAGCAACCGCTTTGTTAAATCAATATTATAATTTATATTTATTCTCGATCGGGGTCACGGACGTTCGAATCCGTCTCGTGCATGCCTATACACATATATAATGTGTATTCACAATCGAATTATTTTGCCTTCTGGGTGTTACACGAATCAATTATGAAAATTAATAAACAACAATTGCCCGCGGGCTAATTTTATTCAAAAATCTTAACCGACGGTAGCATTGTGTCCTTTGGCCACTCGAGTGGTTCCTGCTCGAGTGATCTCAGGCGACTCTCGGGTCATCGTTCGACTTTCCAAAAATATCTAAGTCATTGCTGTAATCGTTTTTTCGACACGAACTTATGCAATCAAAAATTATATTTACAAAAATCTTCAAATTCCTGCAAAAATAATTTCTGATTTTTTACAGAATCTTCAAGTAGAATCAATTATAAACAAATTTTCTTACTTTTACATTAGTAGTAGCATTTGTTTTTTCTATTTTTCGGCGATGAAACAGAAGTGTAAATCAGAAATTACAAACTGCTTGTTTAAGTGCGATTGTTTCTAAATTTCTTCAAAAATGATTTCTAATTTTTACAAAATCTTCAAGTAGAATCAATAATAATAAATTTTTCTTGAATACATTATCAACTTTGTAATGTATTTCTTTGCAACGTTACAGAATCAGTAGTTTTAATTTATTTGTATATGTAGGGTGGGTGGGTGGCCTCTATCCCACCCTCCAATCAGTAAAACATCAAAACAAATTATGTATAGAAAATTGTATACGTAATGCACCTTATTAATAATTATTAATTCGTTTTAATTTCAACAAAAATTTCAATTATATCTTTGGGTATGTTTAACTGATTAGAGGGTGGGATAGAGGCCACCCACCCACCCTACATATACATTTAAACTTAAATCATTGATCGTTGCTAAGTTTGCAGTTAAACTTAAGATTAAACTATTTGTGTGGTTACAAAATTTTAAAACAAAATCTTAGATTAGGTAAAGAAATATAAAAATTAGAATAGGTGGGTGGGTGTAAGGCCACTTTTCTATTAGGAAAAACATACGTGGAATTTCTAATTCAACACACTCTCATTTTTGTAATTAAAATTCTTTGCAAATGGTAACACAATTAGTAGTTTAAATTTTTTGTACAGGGTGATTCATTAAGGGTGGCCACCGGCCTTATCTCGGAAACCGTATATCCTAGAATTTGGGGGAAAAAATTCTTATCACATAATCGGCCAACAGAAAATGCGTAAAAACATTTTTAAATGCTTAGCTTTCCGCTAGGTGGCGCATTTTATCATTTACATAATTAATTTGCGTTTTTTACAAAATATTACCGCATTAAGGTTATTGAAAATTATCAAAATTAGAAAATACTGTTCTTGATTTACAATTCTTGCTTAAGTCATTTTTTTCTATCACCTACAGTTAAATATACTTTTGTTTACAGAAAATGGTCTGTAACTTCCGTATACCTTAACCGATTTTCACAAGCTTAGGCTCAATGGAAAGAGTATTAGAAGTTGATTACAAAAATTAATAACATTAACACATTTAATTTATGCGCTGGCAACTAGAGGGCGTTATGTAACACTTAACCCTATTTATGTATTTTTCTCAGAAATATCAAATGGAACGATATAACTCGAAGCAGCTTACAAAAAAAAATGAAATTACATATTGTTTCATCAAAATCGCAAACTGATATCTCTTGTCATTCCAAAGATATTTAGATTTTTTAAATTTTCGTTGTTGTTTTTCGTTGTTTTCGAAGGGTTGGTTCGCCCTGTAAGGTGTAAATGAAAATATATGGCTAAAGTTACTTTTAGAAAAAATGTCATGTAAAAACAAATGACAACAATATTTATTAGCATAATTAATGAAAAATAATAAAACTTATTATCTAGTTATTTTAGAAACTCAAAATGTTTCCCCTTATTTGCTGTACCTACACAAATTCAGTCCTTCTAGAGTGAAATTTTATCCTAGATTCCTTAAAATTTCTTCAATGGTTTTATATGGATAAGCTGTAACATTACGAGTATATCAAACTATTTTCCTGGGCGATGTTGTAAAATTAATCAAGTCACCTTTGGAAATGACATTTTTGTTTTGTGATTGTTTATTTATAATTTGTTGTTGCTGTCAAAGTTAATTTGAACGTTTGAAAAATCACTTTATTATAATGCTTTATTTTTCAAATGAAGAAGCATATGATATGCTAGCAGTGTATTTTGAAAGTCTACAAAATACAGTCATTGCTGAAAGAGAATAGGGGTTACGATTTCCTGAAAGACGGCGTCATTCAAGAAAAGTTTGGCAGAACTATTACGAAAAACTGGCAATGTTCAACCTGTTTCGATAAGAAATTGGGTACGTAGAAGACAAAATGAAGAAAATGTTATTAACGTCTTAGCATACGTTAACGCTGAACCACGTACAAGTATTAGGGAAATTGCAAGAAATCTAGAATTAAATTATTCTTTGGTGAATAGAATACTAAAAGAACATAAAATGGATCCTTACCATGTTGTTTTACATCAAGAGTTAAAAGACATAGATTTTGATCGACGACTAGATTATTGCAACTAGTTAAAAGGAATGTTAAATGATAATCAATAATTTCTATCTGCAATATTATGGACGGATGCGGCTACATTTTCAAGCTCTGGTAAAATTAACTTGCACAACAGTCACTACTGGTCAGAAACAAATCCACACTGGCAGAGGGAAGTCAATTACCAAAATCGCTGGAGCATAAATGTGTGGTGTGGTATTTTAAATAGGAAGATAATAGGACCTTTTTTCTTTGAAGAAAAATTAACGGGCCAAAGGTACTTAGATTTTTTAACTAACGATTTGCCCATCCTCCTAGAAGACGTTCCAATTCGTAACAGATTAGACATGTGGTATCAACAAGATGGTTGCTCAGCACATTTTGCCGCAGGTGTCCGAAATTATTTAGATATTGTATTTTCAAATAAATGGATTGGAAGGGGAAGTATTTTCCATGGTCAGCAAGATCACCAGATCTTACGGTTTTAGATTTCTTTTTATGGGGTAGAATTAAAGATTTGGTTTTTAAAACACGTCCAACTACACGTGAGGATATGAAAGAAAGGATTCGGGAAGCAGTAAGAGGTATTTCTGGTGCTGTAATTGAAGCCAGTGTCAATTCCACTATAGAAAGACTGAATTTGTGCATAGCAAATGATGGGAAACATTTTGAGTACCTAAAATAACTAAGTAATAGGTGCAGTTATCAATTTTAGCTTTAATTTATTCATTAATTATGTGAATAAAAATGTGACATTCGATTTAACTTGATATTTTTTTGAAATGTAACTGTAGCAGTACCTATGTTTTCACCAACACTTCGAAAACAACGAAAATTTAAAAAATCTAAATATCTTTGGAATGACAAGAGATATCAGTTTGCGGTTTTGACGAAACAATATGTAATTTCATTTTCTTTTTTGTAAGCTGCTTCGAGTTATATCATTCCATTTGATATTTCTGAGAAAAATACATAAATAGGGTTAAGTGTTACATAACGCCCTCTAGTTGCCAGCGCATAGATTAAATGTGTTAATGTTATTTATTTTTGTAATCAACTTCTAATACTCTTTCCATTGAGCCTAAGCTTGTGAAAATCGGTTAAGGTATACGGAAATTACAGACCATTTTCTGTAAACAAAAGTATACTTCCCCCACCACTTAACTGTAGATGATAGAAAAAAAAATGACTTAAACAAAAATTGTAAACCAAGTACATTAGTTTCTAATTTTGATAATTTTCAATAGCCGTATCTCGGAAACCGTATATCCTAGAATTTAGGGAAAAAAATTCTAATGACATAATCGGCCAAAAGAAGATGCGTTAAAATATTTTTAAATGCTTAGCTTTCCGCTAGGTGGCGCATTTTATCATTTACATAATTAATTTGCGTTTTTTACAAAATATTAAGACTATTGAATATTATCAAAATTAGAAACTACTGTACTTGGTTTACAATTTTTGCTTAAGTCATTTTTTTCTATCACCTACAGTTAAGTGGTGGGGGAAGTATACTTTTGTTTACAGAAAATGGTCTGTAACTTCCGTATACCTTAACCGATTTTCACAAGCTTAGACTCAATGGAAAGAGTATTAGAAGTTGATTACAAAAATAAATAACATTAACACATTTAATCTATGCGCTGGCAACTAGAGGGCGTTATGTAACACTTAACCCTATTTATGTATTTTTCTCAGAAAAATCAAATGGAATGATATAACTCGAAACAGCTTACAAAAAAGAAAATGAAATTACATATTGTTTCGTCAAAACCGCATACAGGGTGATTCAGTATTTTTTTATACATGTAGGGTGGGTGGGTGGCCACTATCCCACCCTCCAACCAGTAAAACATCAAAACAAATTATATAGAAAATTTTATGAACAATACATCTTGTTAACAATTATTAATACGTTTTAAAACATTAAAAAAATATATAGAACATTTTATGCACAAATCATCTTCTAAATTGTAATTAAATCGTTTTTATTTTAATAAACTTTTAGTACAAATTTGTGTGTATTTAATTGATTGGAGGGTGGGATACAGGCCACCCACCCACCCTACATATATAAAAAAATACTAACTGCGTGTTAAAGTGCGATTGTTTTTAAATTTCTGCAAAAATGATTCCTGTTTTTTTACAAAATCTTCAAGTAGATTTAATTAAGAGTAAATTTTCTTACTTTTACATTAGCAGTAGCTTTTGTTTTTTTTTTTAATTTTCATCAATGAAACAGAAATGTAAATCAGAAATTACAAACTGTGTTTAAATGCGTTTATTTCTAAATTTTTGAAAAAATGATTTCTGAATTTTATAAAATCTTTAAGTAGAATCAATTGTGATAAATTTTTATTAAATACATTATCAACTTTATAATGTATTTCTTTGCAACGTAACAGAATTAGTTGTTTAAATTTATTTATATATGTAGGGTGGGTGGGTGGCCACTATCCCACCCTCCAACCAGTAAAACAATAAAACAAATAATGTACAGAAAATTTAATACGGAATGCACCTTATTAATAATTATTAAGTCGTTTTAACTTTAACAAAAATTTCAATCATGTCTTTGGGTATGTTTAACTGATTGGAGGGTGGGATAGAGGCCACCCACCCACCCTACATATACATTTAAACTTAATTTATTGATCGTTGCTAAGTTTGCAGTTAAACTTAAGATTAAACCATTTGTGTGGTTTCAAAATCTTAAAACAAAATCGTAGATTAGGTAAAAAAACATTACAATTAGAATGGGTGGGTGGTTATAAGCCCGCTTTTTTATTAGGAACAACATACCTGGGATTTTTAATGCAACACACTCTCATTTTTGTAATTTAATTCTTTGTAAATGAAACACAATTAATAGTTTAAATTTTTTGTATATGTAGGGTGGGCGGGTGGCCTCTATTCCACCCTCCAACCAGTAAAACATCAAAACTAATCATATTGAAAATTTTATGAACAATACATCTTATTAACAATTATTAATACGTTTTAAAACATTCGAAAAAAAATAGAAAATTTTATTCATAAATCGTCTTGTAAACTGTAATTAAATTTTTGATTTTTACAAAATCTTCAAGTAGAATTAATAATGATAAATTTTTATTGAATACATTATGAATTTTGTAATTTATTTCATATCAGTGGTTTAAATTTATTTATATATGTAGGGTGGGTGGGTGGCCTCTATCCCACCCTTCAACCAGTAAAACATCAAAACAAATTATATAGAAAATTTTATGCACAATACATCTTATTAATAATTCTTAATACGTTTTTAAACATTCAAAAAAATTAAAAAAATTTATGCACAAATCATCTTTTACACTGTAATGAAATCGTTTTTGTTTTAACTAAATTTTGTGTATGTTTAAAGGACTGAAGGGTGGGATAGAGACCACCCACCCAACCTACATATAAAAAAACAATTACCAACTGCGTGTTAAGTGCAATTGTTTCTAAATTTCTGCAAAAATGATTTCTTAATTTTGGAAAATCTTCCAGTAAATTAAATTATGAATAATTTTTGTAACTTTTATATTAACCATGACTTTAATTTTTTCTATTTTTCATAGATGAAATAAAAATGTAAATCAGAAATTATAAACTGCGTGTTCTAAGTGTGAATTTTTCTAAATTTCTTGAAATCTTTTATTTAATTTTTACAAAATCTTCAAGTAGAATCAATTATGATAAATTTTTATTGAATACATTATCAATGGGATTTATAATTGAACACACTCTCATTTTTTGCAATTTAATTCTTTGCAAATGGTAACACAATTGGTAGTTTAAATTTTTTTAATATCTAGGGTGGGTGGGTGGCCTCTATCCTACCCTCCAACCAGTAACACATCAAAATAAATTATATAGAAAAAATTATGGACAATACATTCTAATAACAATTATTAATACGTTTTAAAACATTCAAAAATAATTAGAAAATTTGTGCATAAATCATCTTATAAATTGTAATTAAATCGTTTTTGTTTTAATAAACTTCTAGCTAAAATTTGTGCACGTTTAACTGCCTGGAGGGTGTAAGAAGGTCACCCACCCACCCTACATATGCAAAAAATTACTAACTGCGTGTTAAAAGTGACGGTTTTATATTTCTGCAAAAATGATTTCTGATTTTTACAAAATCTTTAAGTAGAATAAATACTGATAAATTTTTATTGAATACATTATCAACTTTATAATGTTTTTCTTTGCAACGTAACAGAATCAGTAGTTTAAATTTATTTGTATATGTAGGGTGGGTGGATGGCCTCTATCCCACCCTCCAATCCGTAAAACAATAAAACAAATAATGTACAGAAAATTTAATACGTAATGCACCTTATTAATAATTATTAAGTCGTTTTAATTTTAACAAAAATTTCAATTATGTCTTTGGGTATGTTTAACTGATTGGAGGGTGGGATAGAGGCCACCCACCCACCCTACATATATATTTAAATTTAAATTATGGATCGTTGCTAAATTTGCAGTTGAACTTAAGATTAAACTATTAGTGTGGTTACAAAATATTAAAACAAAATTTTAGATTATGAAAAAAAATATTATAATTAGAATGGGTGGGTGGGTATAAACCAAGTTTTCCATTAGGAACAACATACGTGGGATTTTTAATTCAACACACTCTCATTTTTGTAATTTAATTCTTTGTAAATGAAACACAATTAATAGTTTAAATTTTTTGTATATGTAGGGTGGGTGGGTGGCCACTATCCCACCCTCCAACCAGTAAAACATCAAAACAAATTATATAGAAAATTTTATGCACAATACATCTTATTAACAATTATTAATACGTTTTAAAACATTCAAAAAAAATTAGAAAATTGTATGCATAAATAACTTTGTAAATTGTAATTAAATTGTTTTTGTTTTAGTAAACTTTCAGTTAAAATTTGTGTATGTTTAACTGATTGGAGGGTGGGATAGAGGCCACCCACCCACCCTACATATACGACAAATTACTAACTGTGAGTTAAAGTATAATTGTTGCCAAATTTCTGCAAAATTGATTTCTGATTTTTGCAGAATCTTTAAGTAGAAACAATTATGAATAAATTTTCTTACTTTTACATTAGCAGTAGCATTTGTTTTTTAATTTTCGTCAATGAGACAGAAGTGTTAATCAGAAATCATAAACTTCGTGTTTTAGTGCAATTGTTTCTAAATTTCTGGAAACATGATTTCTGATTTTTACAAAATCTTCAAGTAGAATCAATAATGATTTGAATTTTTATAGAATACATTATCAACTTTATAATATATTTCTTTGCAACGTAACAGAATCAGTTTTAATTTATTTGTATATGTAGGGTGGGTGGGTGACCTCTATCCCACCCTTCAACCAGTAAAACATCAAAACAAATTGTATAGAAATTTTTTTGAACAATACATCTTATTAACAATTATTAATACGTTTTAAAACATTCAAAAAAATTAGAAAATTTGTGCATAAATCATTTTGCAAATTGTAATTAAATCGTTTTGGTTTTAATAAACTTTTAGTTAAAATTTGTGTATGTTTAATCGACTGGAGGATGTGATAGAGAGCACCCACCCACCCTACATATACAAAAAATTACTAAATGGTTTCTGTTTTTTACAGAATCTTTAAGTAAAATCAATTTTGAATAAATTTTCTTACTTTTACATTAGCAGTAGCATTTGTTTCTTCTAATTTTCGTCAATAAAACAGAAATGTAAATCAGAAATTACAAACTGCGTGTTTAAGTACGATTGTTTTTAAATTTCTGCAAAAATGATTTATGATTTTTACAAAATCTTCAAGTAGAATCAATTATGATAATTTTTTATTGAATTCATTAGCAACTTTGTAATGTATTTCTTTGCGATGTAGCAGAATCAATAGTTTAATTTTTTTGTATATGTAGGGTGGGTGGGTGGCCTCTATCCCAAAAATAACAAAAATAACAAACTGCGTATTTAAGTGCGATTGTTTCTAAATTTCTGCACAAAAGATTTTTGATTTTTACAAAATCTTCAAGTAGAATCAATAATGATAAGTTTTTGTTGAATACATTATCAATTTTGTAATGTATTTCTTTGCAATGTAACAGAATCAGTAGTTTAAATTTATTTATATATGTAGGGTGGGTGGGTGGCCACTATCCCACCCTCCAACCAGTAAAACATCAAAACAAATTATATAGTAAATTTTATGCACACTACATCTTATTAATAATTCTTAATACGTTTTTAAACATTCAAAAAATTAGAAAATTTTATGCACAAATCATCTTGTAAACAGTAATTAGATCATTTTTGTTTTAATAAACTTTTAGTTAAAATTTGTGTATGTTTAACTGATTAGAGTGTGGAATAGAGGACATCCACCTACCCTACATATATAAAAAATTACTAACTGCGCGTTTAAGTGCAATTGTTTCTAAATTTCTGGAAAGATGATTTTCTAATTTTTGCAAAATCTTCAGGTAAAATTAATTAGGAATAAATTTTCTTACTTTTACATTAGCAGTAGCATTTGTTTTTTTCTAATTTTCACCAATGGAACTGTTTTTACAAACTGCGATTATTTTTTTTATATAAATGAAGGTAATTATTATAAGAAAAAACAAAATATAATCTCAAAGAGAATAATGTTGTCGCTTAATATAGGAAATTGGCGATCATTACCTTTTGCTCGTAAAACGGGAAGTTTGTTTTAAAAACATGAAAGCTCGCATTCATCTCGCGTTCCTGGCGGCGCGCGAAATAAAATTAAAAGATGGGCCGCAGTAATTATTTCTCCCCCTCCCCCACCTTCCAGCTGATTTATAATCAGCCGGCCATCATCCCTCCCCATCAAGCACCTGTGCCCCGCGAAACGAAGGCACGCCGCTGCTCCACTTCTCTCTTCCCCCCTTATACACACCGCGCCACGCCAACAAATCCTTGAAATCCCTTCGCCGGCCCTGATAATATATTATCCCGAACCGTTCCAAGTTTGTTGCCAGTGAGAGATTTCCAGTTGAAACATGCAATAGACGAAACGTTCCAAGGTCCTGCGGTAATTTCGATCCATTTATAATCGGGTCAATTGGGAAGCGCCCTAAATGATTTACAGCCTAAACATTACAATATCATCCTATATATAACACATGGTTTTGTGTGCGTGCGTTATTTATAAACGGTATTTTGCGCACGCGGTAAATGTTTATTTACAAAATATGTATGTTGCTCGACTGTAAATTATGGAGCGTGGACGAAATGATGCTAAATAGTGTTTTAGTTGTTTACATTCAGAGCATTGGCGCACTAGTCTAATGGATGGTGGCAGGTCGCATTCATGATCCTAGATTGGGACGCCTGCGAACATAATTAGGATGGTCTATTACAAATTGCTTCATTATTAAACGTATCTCTTGCCAGTCCCTGCTTTCGTTTAGCTTTAATGTAGTGACTGACGTTTTTTTTTGTCTATAGGAAAGGAGTTGATGAAGGTTTAGATTACTTAACAATTTTTATTTTTTGTTACAGGTCATATGACAGAATTAGCATATCAATCCGAAAACAAAACGCTTGTGCTGTTCTCACAAGTCTTCAGAGGAAGGTCGGTCCTCTCTAGGGATGCTATTGGAAGCCTCTACCTCGACATCAGGCGGTACGTGCAAATCAACCCTAATCAGGACGCGTTCAGCACTACAAACATCGACCTGGTTTCCTCGGTGATGCGATTCTTCGCCGACATGTTTCCCCTGATGTACCATCATATCGCCGGCACACCCAAGAAGGACCTGGCGTTCGAATTTAAGCAGTGCTTGAAGGATTCGATGAACAATATTCTTCCCTTCGGTGATATACCGCGACAGGTCGCGCAGTCAGTGTCGAAGAGCATGGACGCCACGCGTCTTCTTCTGCAGGCGTTCGGTGTCGGTTTGGAGGTCCTCAACGCCACCGACACGTTCGTCACCGAGGACGACGGCAAAGCGAACGTCGAGTGTCACGACGCGCTGATGAAGATGACGCACTGCACGAAGTGTAACGGGCTGAAGGAGGACGTGAAGCCGTGCTCGGGTTACTGTCTGAACGTGATGCGAGGCTGTTTGACGAAGCACGTGGCGGAGCTCGATTCCCCGTGGAACGGCTACGTCGAGGGAATGGAGCGGCTCGTCACGGCCGTTAAGCAGCACAACAATGAGGCGGGGGTGAACGCCGACGCCGTCATCAGGGGCTTAGACACTAGGATTTCCGAAGCGATCATGTACGCGATGGAGAAAGGTTACGAACTCGATAACAAGGTACGCATTTTTTTTTGCTTCAATAAAGCACGGCCTCATTTGTAAATGTCGATTACGGGCGTTCACTCGTCAAAATTTGGATGCTCTAACATTTACCCAATCTAATCGATGGATCAATAATTAACATTGGCAAGTAACATTTAATAACATAAATTGATGCTAAAATACAATTATTTAAACAAAAATTACGAAAACTTTATATTCTTTTTACATTATACTGCAAAGTTTGATGAAGAACGCGTGAAAAAATTATTCAATTTATTAATGAAGAGAATTTTTTGAAGTAGACATATTATTGAACAAACTAGGCTTGTAACAAAGTTTGCAACGTTTAGAATTTATTAACCTAGAGATGTTTTGGAACTTAATGAAAAATTTGATGCAGAATGTGTGCAAAAAAATCAACCAAACATAGGAAGAGTTGCAGAGAAATATTTTTGATAAAGCTATACTTGTGACAAAAATTGTAACGTCCACAATTTATCAACTTAAACGAGTTTTGGATATAGTTTTGAACGTATTTTAAACACATTTTTACAATCACCAAACTATATGTAAGATTAGAACATAAGTTTGCTCATTTGTTATTAAATATTTTTGAAACTTTATATTCATTGTAGGAAAATTTGATGCAGAGTATATGAAAAAAATAATTTCCATTTTGCAGAAACATAATTTTTGTCCAAACTGTGCTTGAAATAATTCCACTACAACAATAAGATGATTTGGATGTAGGATCGTAATTTGGATAGATTAGCACAAGAGTAATCGCATCCACAAGAAGCACTCTCAAACAAACCTCATGGATTTTATCGCCACAGACATTTAACCAAATAAATCAATATAACAAGATTCAAACAATTTGGTTGATTGAGTTACTTGAAGATAATAATAACTTTGATTAAAACACTTAGAACCTTTCTTCAATATTTTAAAATATTTTAAAATATTTAAGAAAGGTTCTAAGTGTTTTAATCAAAGATTCAAACAATTGAATATCCCGAGGACAGTAGTAGAATTAATATTTTTATTCAAATTACGATGTTAATTCATCAATTTCAAAACATCCCGATTAATTGGTATTGTCGTAATGTTTTCGTCGCGCCGTACGAAGGCGTATCCATGTATTTGTGTGTGTGTGTACACGTTGTTTTATTTACAAGGATTTATGTTAGGAATACAGCATAGTAACGCTCGCCACCGACATGTCTACTCCGTTCAGAATAAATATTTACATTCGTTCATTGCACGTCGATTTCCCCTGGTGAAGCCATAAAACCGGAGTAAAACTACTTAACATGCTGGAAAATTCTTGAAAACATTCGATAAGGAAACAACACGTGACGACCTTTAGGGCGTAGTCGCACGCCACCCAAACATGAGACAACATGTTAGCAATTGTACGAGGGAAAGGAAGTGAGGGTAGGGGGAGGATTGGATTGGATTTCTTTTCTTTTGTTTTTTTATTAATTAACGGAAACGTATCCGTTCTGCGTGACTTGAAAAATTTTGCCTATTTTTGTTTGGTGATTTATTACATCAACATATTGATTGATTATAATTTTATTTGTTTAATCTGTCTCCTAATTATATATTCTTCATTATTGGAGTGAAATAAATTTTGGAGTGAATAAATTATCAGATTATAGAAATTCTTGCACTCAATCAAATTTATTTAAATCAGGTGGTAAACATCTAAAATTCGAAATTGAATTGTTTTTCAGTTTTTCCACGATAACTTCCAAAAAAATTATCAGATTATGGAAATTCTTGCACCATTAGATTCCTACAATCAAATTTATTTAAATTAAGTAAAAATCGAAAATTCGAACTTCAATTGTTTTTCAGTTTTTCCACGATAACTTCCGAAATAATTATCAGATTGTGGAAATTCTTGCACCAATGGATTCCTACAATCAAATTTATTGAAATCAAGTAAAAATCTACAATTCGAACTTCAATTGTTTTTCAGTTTTTCCACGATAACTTCCAAAATAATCATCAGATTATGGTAATTCTTGCACCAATGAATTCCTACAATCAAATTTATTTAAATCTAGTAAAAATCTAAAATTCGAACTTCAATTGTTTTTCAGTTTTTCCACGATAACATCCGAAATAATTATCAGATTATGGAAATTCTTGCTCCAATGAATTCCTACAATCAAATTTATTTAAATCAAGTAAAAATCTACAATTCGATCTTCAATTGTTTTTCAGTTTTTCCACGATAACTTTCGAAATAATTATCAGATTATGGAAATTCTTTCACCAATGGATTCCTGCAATCAAATATATTTAATCAAGTAAAAATCTAAAATTCGAACTTCAATTGTTTTTCAGTTTTTCCACGATAACTTCCAAAATAATCATCAGATTATGAAAATTCTTGCACCAATGGATTCCTACAATCAATTTTATTTAATTCAAGTAAAAATCTAAAATTCGAACTTCAATTGTTTTTCAATTTTTTCACGATAACTTCCAAAATAATTATCAGATTGTGAAAATTCTTGCACCAATGGAGTCCTGCAATCAAATTTATTTAAATCAAGTAAAAATCTAAAATTCGAACTTCAATTGTTTTTCAGTTTTTCCACGATAACTTCCGAAATAATTATCAGATTATGGAAATTCTTTCACCAATGGATTCCTACAATCAAATTTATTGAAATCAAGTAAAAATCGAAAATCCGATCTTCAATTGTTTTTCAGTTTTTCCATGATAACTTCCGAAATAATTATCAGATTATGGAAATTCTTACTCCAATGAATTCCTACGATCATATTTATATAAATCAAGTAAAAATCTAAAATTCGAACTTCAATTGTTTTTCAGTTTTTCCATGATAACTTCCGAAATAATCATCAGATTATGGAAATTCTTGCTCCAATGGATTTCTACAATCAATTATATTTAAATCAAGTAAAAATCTAAAATTCGAACTTTAATTGTTTTTCAGTTTTTCCACGATAACTTTCGAAATAATTATCAGATTGTAGAAATTTTTGCACCAATGGATTCCTATAATCAAATTTATTAACATCAAGTAAAAATCTACAATTCGAACTTCAATTGTTTTTCAGTTTTTCCACGATAACTTTCGAAATAATTATCAGATTATGGAAATTCTTTCACCAATGGATTCCTGCAATCAAATATATTTAAATCAAGTAAAAATCGATAATTCGAACTTCAATTGTTTTTCACTTTTTCCGCGATAACTTCCAAAATAATTATCAGATTATGGAAATTCTCACACCAATGGATTTCTACAATCGAATTTATTTAAATTAAGTAAAAATCTAAATTTCGAACTTCAATTGTTTTTCAGTTTTTCCACGATAACTTCCGAAATAATTATCAGATTATAGAAATTTTTGCACCAATAGATTCCTACAATCAAATTTATTTAAATGAAGTAAAAAACTAAAATTCGAACTTCAATTGTTTTTCAGTTTTTCCACGATAACTTTCGAAATAATTATCAGATTATGGAAATTCTTTCACCAATGGATTCCTGCAATCAAATATATTTAAATCAAGTAAAAATCGATAATTCGAACTTCAATTGTTTTTCAGTTTTTCCACGATAACTTTCGAAATAATTATCAGATTATGGAAATTCTTTCAACAATGGATTCCTACAATCAAATTTATTTAAATTAAGTAAACATCTAAAATTCGAACTTCAATTGTTTTTCAGTTTTTCCATGATAACTTCCAAAATAATTATCAGATCGTGGAAATTCTTGCACCAATGGATTCCTACAATCGAATTTATTTAAATCAAGTAAAAATCTAAAATTCTAACTTCAATTGTTTTTCAGTTTTTCCACGATAATTCCCAAAATAATTATCAGATCATGGAAATTATTGCACCAATGGATTCATACAATCAAATTTATTTAAATTAAGTAAAAATATTGAATTCTAAACTCAATTGTTTTTCAGTTTTTCGACGAAAACTTCCAAAATAATGATTAGATTATGGAAATTCTTGCACCAATGGATTCCTACAATCAAATTTATTTAAATCAAGTGAAAATCTAAAATTCGAACTTCAATTGTTTTTCAGTTTTTCCACGATAACTTTCGAAATAATTATCAGATTATGGAAATTCTTGCACCGATGGGTTCCTACAATCGAATTCATTTAAATCAAGTAAAAATCTAAAATTCGAACTTCAATTGTTTTTCAGATTTTCCACGATAACTTCCCAAATAATTATCAGATTTAGGAAATTCTTGCACCATTAGATTCCTACAATCAAATTTATTTAAATTAAGTAAAAATTTAAAATTCGAACTTCAATTGTTTTTCAGTTTTTCCACGATAACTTCCAAAATAATCATCAGATTATGGAAATTCTTGCACCAATGGATTCCTACAATCAAATATATTTAAATCAAGTAAAAATCTAAAATTCGAACTTCAATTGTTTTTCAATTTTTTCACGATAACTTCCGAAATAATTATCAGATTATGGAAATTCTTGCACCAATGGATTCCTGCAATCAAATATATTTAAATCAAGTAAAAATCGATAATTCGAACTTCAATTGTTTTTCAGTTTTTCCACGATAACTTCCAAAATAATCATCAGATTATGAAAATTCTTGCACCAATGGATTCCTACAATCAATTTTATTTAATTCAAGTGAAAATATAAAATTCGAACTTCAATTGTTTTTCAGTTTTTCCACGATTACTTTCGAAATAATTATCAGATTATGGAAATTCTTTCACCAATGGATTCCTGCAATCAAATATATTAAAATCAAGTGAAAATATAAAATTGGAACTTCAATTGTTTTTCATTTTTTTATGATAACTTTCGAAATAATTATCAGATTATGGAAATTCTTGCACCAATGAAATCCTACAATCAAATTTATTTAAATCAGATAAAAATCTAAAATTCGAACTTCAATTGTTTTTCAGTTTTTCCACGATAACTCCCAAAATAATTATCAGATCATGGAAATTATTGCACCAATGGATTCCTACAATCAAATTTATTTAAATCAAGTAAAAATCTTGAATTCGAACTTCAATTGTTTTTCAGTTTTTCCACGATAACTTCGAAAATAATTAACAGATTATGGAAAATCTTACACCAATGAATTCCTACAATCAAATTTATTTAAATCAAGTGAAAATCTAAAATTCGAACTCAATTGTTTTTCAGTTTTTCCACGATAACTTTCGAAATAATTATCAGATTATAGAAAATCTTACACCAATGAATTCCTACAATCAAATTTATTTAAATCAGGTAAATATCTAAAATTCGAAACTCAATTGTTTTTCAGTTTTTCCACGATAACTTCCAAAATAATTATCAGATTATAGAAATACTTGCACCATTAGATTCCTACAATCAAATATATTGAAATCAAGTTAAAATCTAAAATTCGAACTTCAATTGTTTTTCAGTTTTTCCACGATAACTTTCGAAATAATTATCAGATTATGGAAATTCTTTCACCAATGGATTCCTGCAATCAAATTTATTTAAATCGAGCAAAAATCTAAAATTCGAACTTCAATTGTTTTTCGGTTTTTCCACGATAACTCCCAAAATAATTATCAGATCATGGAAATTATTGCACCAATGGATTCCTAAAATCAAATTTATTTAAATTAAGTAAAAATCTAAAATTCGAACTTCAATTGTTTTTCAGTTTTTCCACGATAACTTCTAAAATAATTATCATATAATGGAAATTCTTGCATCAATTAATTTCTACAATCAAATTTATTGAATTCAAGTAAAAATCGATAATTCGAACTTCAATTGTTTTTCAATTTTTCCACGATAACTTCCAAAATAATTATCAGATTATGCAAATTCTTGCTCCAATGGATTCCTACAATCAAATTTATTAAAATCAAGTTAAAATCTAAAATTCGAACTTCAATTGTTTTTCAGTTTTTCCACGATAACTTCCGAAATAATTATCAGATTATGCAAATTCTTGCTCCAATGGATTCCTACAATCAAATTTATTAAAATCAAGTAAAAATTTAAAATTCGAACTTCAATTGTTTTTCAGTTTTTCCACGATAACTTTCGAAATAATTATCAGATTATGGAAATTCTTGCGCCAATAAATTCCTACAATCAAATTTATTTAAATCAAGTAAAAATTTAAAATTCGAACTTCAATTGTTTTTCAGTTTTTCTATAATAACTTCCAAAATAATTATCAAATTATGGAAATTCTCGCACCAATGGATTTCTACAATCAAATTTATTTAAATTAAGTAAAAATCTAATTTTCGAACTTCAATTGTTTTTCAGTTTTTCCACGATAACTTTCAAAATAATTATCAGATTATGGAAATTCTTACACCAATGGATTCCTACAATAAAATTTATTGAAATTAAGTAAAAATCTAAAATTCGAACTTCAATTGTTTTTCAGTTTTTCCACGATAACTTCCGAAATAATTATCAAATTATAGAAATTCTTGCACCAATGAATTCCTACGATTAAATTTATTTAAATCAAGTAAAAATCTAAAATTCAAACTTCAATTGTTTTTCAGTTTTTCCATGATAACTTCCCAAATAATGATCAGATTATGGAAATTCTTACACCAATGGATTCCTACAATCAAATTTATTTAAATCAAGTAAAAATCTACAATTCGAACTTCAATTGTTTTTCAGTTTTTCCACGATAACTCCCAAAATAATTATCAGATTATGGAAATTATTGCACCAATGGATTCCTACAATCAAATTTATTTAAATCATTTCACAATTATTTGTAAATATATACCTTTGGTCATCTAAATAGATTTCATGTAGTTAAGAACAATTCTAATTTAATGTAATCGTTTTTTTTTATTTCTGTTAGTTTGAATTATGTATAGGATATTCTATAAAAATTTAATATGTCACCAGATGGCGGTAAAAGCTATGCCAACAGATCGAATCAATAAAAACTAGAAGAATTTGTCCGACAAAATGATTTCGAACCATACATATTTTACAGGGCAAAATGTACATGTTTTTCGTTCATTTATTTTTTGTGATATATGAATGTTTGCAGCAGATATGTAGGGCACACTCCAATATAAATTACATAATTCATGGCTAGCCTTTAAATGCCAATATTTACTCGCGCCAGTTTGCGGCGCGCGGACCGGACCCTCTCCGATAGCAGCCGGGGACGCGGAAGTCTGCGAGCGGCGGTGTGTTTTCAGTAATTGCATTAATGTAAAACGAAAAAAAAAAAAACGTAATAATGTACCGTACGATAAACCGAGAGGAGCCAGATTGGCATCGAGTGAATAAATTCACGGCGTATTGAAAAGTGCTGGTGCCAAGGAGTGATTACCAGTTTGGTCGGTCGGCGGTCGTTACTCGGGGCGACCCGCATGGCTCTCTCGGGTTCTCACATTCTGCACGTCTTCTTCGCCTCGCCTAAAAAGATAATATTCCCCCCGTTGAACTTGAACTAATTAATTGCGCCTAGGAAGCAGACGCAGAGTCCGCGTTATCGCGGATGTGCTGATGTTTATGTGTTTATGATTTGCGAGCGGCCGTCTGGCGACCGCCGCGCCGCGATCCTCTTTTTTTTTGTTGTTGTACTCCTGCGGGCTGCGCCTATCTGGAGGAAGTGATTAACCCCGTGATATCAGGTAATTCTCGAAATGTTTTCGCCGACACACGGACATCATCGTTTCAATTACGAACGTTAAAACTGTACATTTATCTCGCATGCGATTTCATTAGGCCGAACAGATGCGTCCGTTTTTGATTATGACCGTTATATATTTTTAGTACGGATTGTTAGTAGTATCCTTTACGGATAATTATTACGATTTCCTCTGTAATTCCCCCATGAGAAGAAATCATTGTGAGAAAAATTAGACAACACATTCCCTATCTTCTTCTACTAATGATGTTTCCATCAAAACTTTGATTTAAATCTTCAGAAAACATAATTTATTTTAAATCAAACTTATTTATTTCTCTAATACATGGAAAACATACATAAAATTAGCCTAAATACAAATTTTAAATTAAATTATTTCTACTTATCTAGTGTGCTATGTTTCTTCAGTTCCCTTTTAAACTACCTGTGTACTTGAATCATATAAATTGAACCATGGGTTTATTATTATTTATATTGATTACAATATCCTCAACAAAAATATAAATAAGGCATCGCGATTGCATTTTTTTTTAACAAACTGAAATCATATCGAATTGATAAAATGTAACAAATTGTGAACGAAAGGTAGGAAAAACAAATATTTACCAGATTTAGCAATGTAATGATAATGCTGAAATGTACAAAAAAAGATATACCGTTCCTATCTTATTTATTCTTGAATAACTGCCTAAACGGAGAACACCCACTTTTTTATTCACAAGGTAAAGTCTGTTCAAGTACAGTTAGATAAACGAATTTTATCAGACTGCAAATATTTTGAGAATGTTCACAATGTATTTACTTTTTGCTGTTCACATAAAATTTGCGAACACCCATCAAACAGTAGAAACGTTGCAAAAAAACATCAATTAAAAAATACTTTAGATAAATTAACTGAAATTAATAGTGTAAAATTTAATCCAAATATTATTCATTCATAACTTTTTAATTTCAAAATAAATATTTCCAATTATTCACACGAAAAGCCATCGAAGAAGTACAGGATTGCGATTAGGTCAATGCACGGTGTGTTGAGATATGTCAAGGTTACGCTAGGGCAATGCATAATATGTTGGGATAGGTCAGGAGTACGCTAGGGCAATGAATAATTAATTGGGATAGGTCAAGAGTACGCTGGAAGAACGAATACTTTAATGAAATCGGTCTAAAGTATGTAAAGACAATAAACAATTAATTTTGGGATAGGTCAATACTTCGCTAGGACAATAAAAAAATTATTAATCAGAATTCAAGAGTAGATAATTGAACAAATTATTAGGACAGGACAACGTCGCCGAAGATAGTTTAATATTACGCTAGTCCAATGTACGGTTTGTAAGGGCAGGGCTAGTATACGGTAGGGTATAATTTATTGGGATAGGTCAAAAATACGCTAGGACATCAAAAATAAAAATCGTTCATATCGGTAAATCAACAAATAATTTATTCGAATAAATTGAGGGTGTATTGGGATGTATTAACACATTACGTTTATCTTGTTTAAAATCTAGAAGCTGTTGACATAGTATACAAAATATATCATAGATTCATAGGTTTTTTGGATGGATGTGAAAATATTTGGCATTATGTTGAACATCTACAATTACATTTGTATTATGTTTGGCAGAGAAATACATGTTTATATTAGGTTAGATTAGAATTTGTGGTTCAATAAGAGAAAATCGTGAGTTACCTTAAGATCCAAGAAAAATTCAATTGAGAAAGGGATGACGTGATTTCCGTAGAATAGGGAAAGTTTTAATACATACCCAGAAAGACATAAGAGACGTAAGAAAATTATTTCTGTTAAAATTTCTCGAAAACAAGCAAGTGCAACGAAAGCTGTTTATTTTTATTCATTATCTTTAACTTTTATCTTAAAAATATTCTAAAATTATTTGTATTTGTAAATAAAAATCAGAAGAAACAAAAAAGGATAATTCATAAAATGTAGAACAAACAAATGGTAATTGGCAAAATATTAAAGATACAATTTACCACTTGAACGTCAAAGTGACATTTTGTCAAAAAAATCAATACATAAAAAGTTAAAAAAAGAATTTTGTCAAAATTTCAAGGAGACATTCACCTTAACGCCAGAAATAACATTTGATAAAATATAAAAAATCACAATCCATAGAAAACATTTAAAAATTGACATTTGATGAAATATCAAAAATACCCGAACGTCAAAATTGGTAATCGACAAAATTCTAAAGGTATAATTTACTTGAACGTCAAAAATGACATTTGATAAAATTTGTAAACTTTCATTCACCTGAAGAAGCAATAAATTTGCGAAACAATTGTAGTTTCTTTAATATACAAATACATATGGATTTTCAACATCTCAACGCCTTATCTATAAACCTATTTGATAAAATGTCAAAATTGAAAATCCATAAAAATGACATTTGACGAAATATCATAAATGACAAAAATGGCAATCGGCAAAATGTCAAAGGTATAAATTACTTGAATGTCAAGAATCACATTTGAAAAAATGTCAAACAATCCATAAAAAGTTTAAAAAAGATTTTTTTGTCAAAATTTCAAAGATGACATTTACCTAAACGTCAATAATGACATTTAAAAAAATATCAAAAATTGGAATCCGTAAAAAATTTAAAAATGACATTTGACGAAATATCAAAAATTACATTCACCTTAACGTCAAAACTGACAATCCAATAAGAAAGTAAAACAAACAAATGGTAATTGGCTGGTAAAATTTACATGAACGTCAAAAATGATATTTGACAAAATGTCAAAAATAATTTAACAAAATTTCAAAAATGACATTTACCTATTTGAACATAGAAAATGACAATCCGTAAAAAGTAAAATTAAAAAACGGTTAAACGCCAAAAATGATATTTGACAAAATGTCAAAAATGACAAAACATACAAAATAAAAAAAAATGACATTTATCTAAATGTCAAATTTTAGAAAATGTCAAAAATCAGAATCAGTTTTTTAAATTTAAAAATGACAATTGAAGAATTGTCAAAATTGACAATCCATAAAAAGTAAAATAAAAAAATGGTATTTGGCAAAGTATCAAAGATACAATTTACCTGAACGTCAAAATGACATTTGACAAAATTTCAAAAATTCCATAAAAAGTTAAAAAAAGAATTTTGTCAAAATTTCAATATGACATTCACCTTAACGCCAAAAATAACATTGATTCAATATCAAAAATCACAATCCATAAAAAAACATTTAAAAATTGACATTTGATGAAATATCAAAAATGACTTTTACCTAAACGTCAAAAATGGCAATCCATTAAAAGTAAAATTAAAAGGTAGTAATCGGCAAAATGCTAAAGGTAATTTAATTTAATTTACTTGACGTCAAAAAAAACATTAGACAATAATAAAAATCCATAAAAAGTAAAAAAGGGATTTTCGAATTATTTGCCTAAACGTCAAAAATGACATTGAGAAAATATTAAAAATTAGAATTAAAAACATTTTAAAAGTGACAGTTGACGAAATATTAAAAATGGCAGTTACCTGAACTTCAAAAATGACAATCCATAAAAAGTAAAACTAAAAAATGGTGATCGGCAAAATGTCAAAGGTATAATTTACTTGAACGTCAAAAAAGACATTAGACAAAGTGTCTCAAATGACAAACCATACAAAATTAAAAAAAACGATTTTTGACATTTATCATCCTTGAAATTTTGGCAAAAATGACATTTTAGAAAATATCAAAAATTAGAATCCGTTCTTCAAATTCAAAAATGACATTTACCTGAACGTCAAAATTGATAATCCACAAAACGTAAAACAAAAAAATGTTATTTGGCAAAATATCAAAAATGCAATTTACTTGAACGTCAAAAATGACATTTGACAAGATATAAATAAAAATCCATACAAAGTAAAAAAAAAAAGATTTTTGGCAAAATTTCCAAGATGACATTTACCTTAATGTTAAAGTTAATAATGACATTTGAGAAAATATCAAAAATTAGAATCGGTAAAAAAATTTAAAAAATGTCATTTGGCGAAATATGAAAAATGACATTCACCTGAACGTCAAAAATGACAATCGAATAAGAAAGTAAAACAAACAAATGATAATTGGCAAAATATCAAAGGTACAATTTTACATGAACGTCAAAAATGATATTTGACAAAATATCAAAAATAACAATCCAAAAAAAGTTGTCAAAATTTCGAGGATGACGTTCACCAAATCGTAAAAATGACATTTTGGAAAATATCAAAAAAAATATTTTAAAATCACATTTGACGAAATATCAAAAATGACAAAGAAAATGACAATCCATAAAAAGTAAAACTAAAAAATGGTAATCGAAAAAATATCAAAGATACAATTTACTTGAACATCAAAAATGACATTTGGGGCAAAGTATCAAAAATGACAAACCATACAAAGTAAATAAAAAAGATTTTTGACAAAATTTCAAGGATGCCATTGAAATTTTGGCAAAAATGACATTTTAGAAAATATAAAAAAATAGATTCCGTCTTTCAAATTCAACAATGACATTTACCTGAACGTCAAAATTGACAAACCATAAAAACATTTAAAAATTTACATTTGACGAAATATCAAAAATGACGTTTACCTGATGACAATCCATTAAAATTAAAACTAAAAATTGGTAATCGGCAAAATGTCAAAGGTATAATTTACTTGAACGTCAAAAAAGACATTAGACAAAATGTCAAAAATAAAAATCCATAAAAAGTAAAAAAAGGTGACATTTACCTTAATGTTATCGTTAATAATGACATTTGAGAAAATATCAAAAATTAGAATCCATAAAAAAATTTAAAAATGTCATTTGACGAAATATGAAAAATGACATTCACCTGAACGCCAAAAAAAATTTTTTTGCCAAAATTTCAAGGATGACATTTATCTAAACGTCAAAAATGACATTTTAGAAAATATCAACAATTAGAAACCGTTCTTCAAATTCAAAAATAAAATTTGACGAAATGTCAAAAATGACATTTACCTGAACGTCTAAAATTGATGATCCATAAAAAGTAAAACAAAAAAATAGTATTTGGCAATTTGGCAAAATATCAAAGATACAATTTACTTGAACGTAAAAAATGACATTTGACAACATCTCAAAAATAACAAACCTTAAAAATTAAAAAAAAAAGATTTTTGAGAAAGTTTTAAAGATGGCATTCATTTTAAGGTCAAATATGACATTTGACGAAATATCAACAACATCCGCATCAAATTATGTTTATATGAATTTATTGTAGAGTTTGTGAAATAAATTAAAATGAAATTAAATGAAGTTTTATCGTATTTCATTTACGGAAATTTACCAAAGTATATGAATATGAACTTTCAACAACTAACAGCCTCAACTATTCAGTTATTAAATGAAAATGAAAAAGAAACAAAAATTGAAAACCTTACGTTCCCTCAAAATTCTCCAAAATAAAGGAAAAACAAATGAAGAACGAATTTTTGCTTTTAACTTCTACAATAAGTATACAACATTTATAAACTCTTGGTGCAAGAAACTTTTAGAATCCGACCTTTCGTTTAAGAGTTATGCTCAAAAAAAGAACAACAAATGAAAATCGAATTTTCGATTTCAACGTTTACAATAAGTATGCGACATTTGTGAACCATCAGTGCAAGAATTTTCAAAATCCGACCTTTTGTTGAAAAGTTATGTTCAAAAAACGAAAAACAAATGAAAATCGAATTTTCGTTTTAACGTTTACAACAAGTATGCGACATTTTTGAACCATCAGCGCAAGAATTTTTAAAATTCAATCTTTCGCTTAAGAGTTATGGCAAAAAAATGAAAAACAAATGAAAATCGAATTTTCATTTTCAACATTTACAATAAGTATACAACATTTGTAAACCTTGGGCGCAAGAATTTTTAAAATCCGACCTTTCGTTTAAGAGTTACGTTCAAAAAAAGAAAAACAAATGAAAGTCGAATTTTCGTTTTCAACGTTTACAATAAGTATGCGACATTTGTGAATCGTCAGTGCAAGAATTTTTAAAATTTGATCGTTCGCTTAAGAGTTATAGCAAAAAAACGAAAAACAAATGAAAATCGAATTTTCGTTTTCAACGTTTAGTATAAGTATGCGACATTTGTGAATCATCGGTGCAAGAATTTTTGAAATTCGATCTTTCGTTTAAGAGTAATGATTAAAAAATGAAAATCGAATTTTCGTTTTCATATATTATAAATCCTGACTTGTTTAATATTTCACAGCACATCAAATTAGCTATTAACATAAAACACTAAAATATAAATTTTTATAATTTCATACGACATAAATGTAATTATTTCTTTCGAATAAATTAATTAATATTCTATTCCTATAAACAGCTCTTGTTCAATGAATTTCAGGGAAAAACACAATTAATCTAATAACTGGAAGACATACTGCATATGCATATATGTATATATTCCCATTAGGAATCCCGACTTCTCCATTTAACAAAGAAACGATAACAAATCCTTGAATTTCGAGATGAATATCATTTGAATGAATCAACCACCATCATATTTTTTTTTTAATGACCAGTCATTATTTTCCCTTTGATTCAAATGTTTTAATATAGTGGTGTGACAAAGTAAACAAAAAAATATTTAATAAAAAAATGTATTAAAAGCCTACACCGAAAGGTAAATGGCATTTTTGATAACATATATCTAAGTCCTTAGGACGTTGTACAAAATCAACTAATAGTTAAAAAAATAAGAATACATTTCGTAAGTCTTGTATTTAGTATTTATTTTATTGTTTTATATTTATTTTATTATTCTAAATGCCGAACAGAGTAAGTAAACGAGATAGCATCATGATATGTAGTAAACGTCACATAATAACAATTACATAACCAGTCAATGCTGAACCAAAGTAGCAATGAAATTTATTGTAAGTGCTGGATAGGAAATAAAATGTGTTATTCGCCTGTAGGCCTTCCTGCTCTATAGCAAACATTCCAACTTCAAGAAATAAAATCGAACCAGTTTATAAATGGCTTTAACGTTCTAAAAAACTATTAAGTAAAAAACTTTATTGAACGCAGCAAAAAATACACATAATAAAAATTGACCGTGTTTTAACTTTAATGAGAAGAGTTGTTAACATAAAAATTACACCTAATAATACTAATCAACAATTAATTATATGAATTATATATTTTTTTAAATTAATTTAAAGAGTGTATCAGTATCAGTACAAACAATTAACATTTTTTATTTAATGTATATTTAAACAAGGAAACAATTTATTAAATTAATAATGATCAATCCTTTCGAATGCAAGTTATTATAAAAGAAAATTGAGTTGCTTAATTAGAACTTGATAACTCTGTAACTGAAAGTGTACTTCAAGATTTCCATGCGTAATTGAACTTCACACACAAACGATTGGCAATATTATTGAAGGGGTTTGTACCTGAACCACATAGGGTTCCCTGCAATTGAAGCTAGTGACTACAGTAAAAATAAATTGACATAAAGAAGTTATAATAAAATTTTTGGGTATTCATTAAATGTGGAATAAACATTCAATTTCAAATAAACAATACCTAATTAGATTTTCAAATTCACATCCGATAGTTACTAATTCTAAAACTATAACGAAATTATCATTACTAAATCAACGCTTTATTGGGTACAGCCTTCACTATAAAAATTTTATATTGAAATTAATGAGATGATTACATTTTTTTCTCCTTCAAACCGTATTACCTCAACCGGGTCTCATATTTATTTATTATTCCTCAAATATATGCAATTATTTTATGGACACCAATTCAACTTAATTAGACTACTAATTAGTTCATTTCGTGCTCACATTGTAAATCTAAATTACCTCACACCGACAATTTCACAACTTCTCTGATCGTAAACAAAGTCATAATCGCCACCTTGAGAGAGGCAGTGGCAATGAATGAAACAAAATAATTAATTAGTGCATGCCCGAACAAATGAACGCATTCCTTCACATAAACATTTAAATCGTTAATGGATTTCAAGAAGACACCTCCAGGTGTCAAAGTATGCCCGGCATTTCCTCAATTGCCCTTCCTCACAGGATATTGAAAAAAGTGCAAACTGCACAACATTAATGTGTCTACGCACACAGTAATTACGGTATATTATAAACGCAAACATTGATGAAAAAAATGCACCATAATTAACTTAATTGACAGTCAAGAAAAGACACACTAACACACACACACACACTGTTGTGATTAAATGCACTTTAAATTATCAGTCTCTGTTTTACTGCGGGTATAATTTTAATGAAATCATAGCTGTTATTTTGATTGATACGTGTGTGGTTATTATTTATTTCCAATGATAGTGACCTGTATAAGAGTTTTTGTAATAATAATAATGATATCGTGTCCTCACCTATTTTGATAATTAGTTGTTGGATTTTAGGGTTAAGTTTAAAGATTGAGGTTATGCAAAAAAATTCCTTAAATAAACATTATTATATCAATAAGTATACTTATTATTATACATATATAATATTATTTAAATTTTATATTTCATGATTTAATAGCTAATATTATATAATATTTATTACAAACTTACCTAATCGATTTAATACATGATGCAAAATACAATAAACATTTGAAAAATATGTATATTTCTTTCCATAGGCGTAACGTATAATTTTTCTACACAATTAATTTTTGAGTCATTCATTAACAAACATTATTTACTAATAGTGGTTAAATATTTATATTTAAAGACACTAATATAAGTTTATATTTACGAAATATAAAATAAAATAGCTATGGAAAATTATTTAAAGCAGGAAAATAATAAATTTAATGTACGCCAATGTTTAGTGATATTTAGTATTGCCAACTTTGTAGTAAAAAATATACCAAATTTTTCGTCCAAAACATTTGAATCGACTGTTGAAGGTTAAAAAGGTTAATAAAATAAAAATGTTATTAAACTGTAAGTTAATATTATTGTATTTATTAAAATAAAATATACAGTATGTAATAAAGTTAATTTATTGTTTGTTACAGCAATTATTTTAGTCATTAAATTCTATTTTTAACTTTTTATGCTTCTTGACGACCTATTGTATTCTCGAAGGGATCAATATTTATTTATAACAGTGTTTTATGTTAATAGGTTTATTTTTTTTATTTTGCCATTGATTAGTTAATCTTAATGGTGTGGCAGTATAATTAAAATTTTTATGATTACATATTATAATGAGTTTCTATTTCAGGTGAAGAGAACCTGCGGTCTATTCAAATTGACGGACAAGGAGGACCCTTCAGTGGCCGACGTGGAAACTGCGACGGAGTCCGGGTTGAGTATGAAACAACGAATGCCCACAAGGCAGTTCACACCGCCGCCGGAACAGATGGCTCACTTTTTGAACACGATCGGTAAAACGAGAGGATTTTATGGTAACCTGGCCGACAACCTGTGTCAGGACGAAAGCTTCGCAGAGACCAAAGATCAGCACTGTTGGAACGGTGAAAGGATTGGAGAGTAAGTGTGACACGTGTAAAACTGGTTTTTATTTATATGTCACGGGTTACAGTTATTAAAAGCAATTAATTAATTTCACATTCTTTGATTAAAAATATTACCTAATCACAAACATAACCTTATTTTTCTCAATGGGGTTTAATATAACATAATCATGAAAATTTTATTGAATTTTTCTTGAATAGAAATGAAACAATAACTTTGTTTGTATAACATGTAATTTATTTTTGTGTTATACAAACAAAGTTATAAGTGTGTTTCATTTTTTTAATCGTGAAAAGATGATTAATGGTATTATAAGCCAAATGAAAATACGTGCACGTTTGCAGACCGATCAAACGGATTGAAATACAAATACAAAACGTCAAAGTTGTTTATTGATTTATTAATACCTTTTTAATTTTAATTTTCAGATACACAAAAACCGTTGTTGATTCTGGCCTTAATATGCAGAAGTACAATCCGGAAGTAAAACCGGCGACCAATCTACAGAATATTGACTCAAGGGTGGCCAACTTGGCAGATAAACTGCGACATGTGCATCAGGTAAAGAAATCTTTAATTGTTTTTATTTTTCCGTTATTAAATTTATTATAATTATAGTTATGATAATCAATGATTAAATAGAAAACATGAAAAACCCTTTATTTATTTTTAATTTACAGATGGTAATGTCATCACTAGCAGGAGTTGGTGCTCCCGAGTCGGATAATTACATGCAGGGCGATGGTACTGATGGTTCGGGATCTGGAAGCGGACCAGACATACCCGATGATGACGATGACAACATCCGTGGTTCGGGTTCAGGAAACGGACCGTACGGAAAAGGTAATTATAATTATAAAATATTGACTCTTATTACTTTATTTATTTACATATACAATTAAATGATAAATATTAATATATACAGTGAATTAATATTCCGTAATGAAACGTTCATTTAAAAATAATGACGTAATTACACAAGTTATTGTATGAAGAATGTAATTATTAAAAATTACACTTAATTTCGATGCAACATCTGCGGCATTTGTGACATGTGTAATTTTATTGCCAATTATATTCCTACTCAATTTGCTGTTGTTTAACCGTGTGTAACCACGTGTATTCCCAGTGCGGAATAAATAATGTTATTAGCTTGTTCGTGCCTACCTTCATACTTTGATTGTCGACCTAAGGGATTAATATTTATTCATGCCCCTCGGGGTGTAATATTAGTTAATCAAAAGTTATTCCTAATATCATCATAGACTATAGTTTACTTCATTCGTAAATGCTATTCGTAATCATCAAAATTAAGTATTATCTACACCAAACTTTATTATTTAAAATCATGATTTTTTTTTGTGCATTAAAGTATTGAAAGTTCTGTGTAATAGTAATAATACATTTTTCATTTTCAGTCTAGTATGAGATAAAAGAAAACCTAATTCTTAACAAGATTAATTTACAAATAATTATGCAACCAAATATACTCTGTACATATAAAATCATCTGATCATCAGTCACACTGACAACCGTACTAATAGTCAGAGATTAATTCTCGGATTGTAGAATCCTAGATTCATTGTCAGATTTAGTAACTTTTTTAGTAACATTTGAATATCACTGGTTTTACGTTGGTGTCACGGAACAGCTGACGTGATTGTCAGTAAAGAAGAACGTGAAATGTTTGTTTGCAAAGTTAGTTTGTGTGATAAGGGACAAGGAATAAGCATTGTTTTTATTTAATCAAGATTAAAGTAAGTACAGTCGATAATTATTTACATTGAAAATTGCAAAATTATTTTTATTTAATATTTTTGCAAACAAACTTTGCACATGCTCCTCAACTGACAATCACGGGTTATATTGACAATACCATCAGCTGTTCCGTGATACCAACATAAAACCATTGATATTTAAATGTAACTAAAAAAATACAACAATTATTATTAGTACGGCTGTGAATGTCTTATTCTGTTACAAACATAATAAAACTAAACGTATTTTCTGTTAGAGAACTAAAAATATTAATTAGTGTATTTAATGGATCTTATTTATTTTTCTTTAATTTTAATTTTAAGCTTGTTAATATAGTTGACAATAGTAATATAATTATTTTTTTTTTAATTAGAAACATATCCAGAGATAATAACAAACACGTTGGACAAGGAACGAAGCTCCCAGGACACGGTGGAGAGCGGCAGCACGTACTGCAGCCCATCGATATCACTATTATCACTTGGATGGACGGTAATCGCACTGCGGTTTACATAATCGGTTGTAGGGCCAGAGAGCGGCACGTGGACTAGGTACAGCCCGTATGGAAAAATGAACAACCGACACACACACACAACACATACACACACGTAAACCTTTGAGATAAGCGGATGTTACTAGATTATATAAAAAAAAAAATACATTTTGAAAACGTTAGAATCTAAATTTAGATTTTAGATACTTACTGGGGGGAGGGGGCAAGTGAGAGTTTAAGGAGTTGAACTTAAGAAATGTTATAAATTATTTTTTTAACGTTTGCTGTTTTTGCATTTGTTTTGCAAAAATGGATAAAGAGATATGAATGCTTAGAAACCCCACGATTCGCATTGTAAATAGCTATGATTAACTATAAGAGACTGTATATTTATTTATAAGTTTTAAAATTTGTAAAGTTGCCAATTTAAATTATTTTACGTATTAACCGAGCATTGATTTACAATGTAATTTTCTGCTCTATTTAAAACGATAAGAGAGGATACTTGTAGTGCTTTCGAATTTTCCTTGTTTGTAAATATGATTGCGAAAATGAAACACTGCAAAAAAAAAAACATACACTGGGAAAACAAATAGGATTATGACAAAAGGTGCTTCGATAATAATTAAAAAAAAAAAAAAACAGCTTGTGATGGCCGTATTTAAAAATATGCCTATATTATAAATGGATTTGAAGAGAAGGGAAAATTCCTGTTCCAGTTGAATATACAAACTGATTTTTGCTGGCTAAAAATTGGTAGTTATTACATTTATTATTTTCACAGTAAAAACCTGTTGATTGGATTGATTGGAAGATATTTTATTATTGGAAATTTATGAAGAAAATTCAATTACTCATGTGGATATGTAGATATAAATAATTAATAGTGAAACTTTTAAATTATTTTCATAAATGTCTGTGATTCAACTACTTTTATTTTTAATTGTAAATTTATGTTTTAAAACGGTTGATGAAACTCATCAGATCAGAAACGAAGTCATTGTTAATTGTAAAGGAAACCCTGGTGGGTGCACGTTTTAATCATTTAAAGTTGCCATATGTAATTGTTGGTTAGTAATTTAGCGGTGCGCTCCATTCTCGACGATGTAAATCGTAGTTAACAGTTAAGAGTAAGCGTATAAGTATATAAAGATATCAGTAGGACTTATCTCTGTTATATTTAGTAATTACGGAATAGCGAGACTATAATATGTTTCACGTTATAATCATTAAACGGTGATTGCATTTACGTATATATATATATTGAAACGTTTTGACTTCCAGCCTGGCTGATGGGCGTAAACCAACGAGACGGAAACACACAAGGATATAAATGTAACAAAACGGATTCTGATTTGTGCAATGGTTTCTATATTAAAGAAAAAAATTATAATAATAAATTGTTCGGAAAGGAATGTAATGCACAATTAAGCAATAATAATGTAAATGTCAAAGTAATATATCGAAATTGCTCATGGTTTTTATTTTTTACTTTTTTTTTTTTTGAATATTTACATTAATATTTGTATGACGATTTCTTTTAAAAAACGAAAAAAAAAACACTAATTCCTAGTCTTAGATTTTATTTCATTTTCTAATGCCTTAATTATTGTTCATTGTAATATATTATTCGCCTTTGTTTCAAGATAGATAGACAAAAATATATATATAAAATTATGCCTTTTCAATTTTGTTCAGTTTCTCTTGAATATTCCTGTACTTATAATAATCCTGATGTGTTTCCATTTCTTCATCCTGTAAAAAATTATTAACGTGTAATTGTTGATTGAAATATTGTACAATATTTTAATCAATGGTGTAATTCCTTATTTGTCCCTAGACTTATGTTAGACGAAACAAAAAGAGTTTTTTATAAATGTAAAATAATACACGTTAAAATTTGCTTTCTTCACATTTTATTTGTATGTGCTTAGCACGTGAGAAAGTGAATTCTGATGTGTATTATTTCATATAAATATTTTTCTTTAGGCAACTCAGGAAAATAAACCAATAGATGTAACAGAAGTGGAGGTGGAATATGTTCATGATAAAATATGGTGGCGAAATGAACACTTCTGAAACGTTCTGTGGATAATGTGAAGAAGAAAATTTAAGTGGAGGGTCTTGAAAAATTGTGGACTAGGTTTAGATGCTGCTGAAAATAATTGGATGGAATTGTTGATTTAAACAAAAATGTTTCACCACTGGATAAGTAAGTAATTAAATTAATTAATTCACCGTTTTAAAGGCATACTAAGTCATACACTAGAAAATATTCTAAGGACCATTAAATTGATTAAAAGAGGACTTCGTTAAGAATAATTTCTAAATCAATATTGATTGTAAGTATGAAGTAAGGTATTTATAAAAATTTTACACTTACCTTTTTAAATAACAAATCCATTTGCATAATAAATTTGAAAAAGGAATATAAAAGGTTAGTATAAAAAAAATTAAATAAATAAAGTAATGACAATTCTAGTAGAAATATAATATAATAATAAATTAAAATTACAAAATAAACATCAACAAAAATATATACACTAATTACGTTTATTTATATTTTTTAGATCGTGTGTTTCAAACATAATCGATTAATACGAGAAGGAAATTGTTGACTTTGGACGAGGCAGCTAAATTCGATGGGGGGATAATTAACTGTAAATTTGCACAGCCTTTAATGCATCGAAAAGCTGAAAGTTTACTTAACTCGAGTTTCGAAACAAGAAATAACTTATTACATTATCCTGACCCACTTTATAAAAGTATGTATTATTATTTTTACGAGGCCGATTCTTGGCATTGTAGAGTTTATAGATTTTATGATTTTGCAGATTTCACTACACATCAACTATTCTAGTTAAAATAGCGTTGTAATTTTTTATTAATTCAATAACTTAAAAAATTGATTAATTAACTTCGTAATACACAATAATAAAATGTATTAAATTCCTTTAGTTCGTTGTAGAAAATTAACTGATAATTTAAAAATAAGAAAACATTTCTTGAGTCTGTGTTGTAGATTCACGAAATGTTTTCGTATATTTATAAATTATTCGTAATACACCTTGGAAATTTAAACAATAACAAAAACATTACTGAAAACTTTTTTCTTATAGAATGCTTTAATTTAATGTAAATAAATTTATTTCATTTAGTTTTTAAATATGCAATTAATTGGACTTTGTTAGTTCTCGAGTTGAATGGAGTTGAGTCACTAAATAATTAAGCGCAGTTATAAAAATAAGAGAGTGAAGTAAGAAATATATAACTGCACTTAATTATTTTATTAATTCTTATTTATATTTTCTTATTGTATATCATCCATCAAATTTAATACCTCGTACGAATCTTAAAAAAAGAAAAAACAAAATCGGAAGGAGTTATTAATAAAAACTACAGTTAAAAGTCAATATGACTAAAAGGACTCATTATAGTCGGCCCTTTATGAATTTATTAATTGAAAATATAAAGTGATAATGACACAATATATAATAATAATAATAATATAGACGTTCGATTCCATATATATATATAAATCTAAAAATTTTGGGCGATTTCCTCATGCTTTTATTTTCCTCTCCCTCTCTACATCACTATACAGTATTACTCGTTTCCCCCAATGTTTTTTTTTTTTATATACTCGTCATACGTATATATGTAAAACATTGCGACGACGGATCACTCGTACATTTTTTTTTTTGGTTTCTTCTTCTTTGAAGTGTATTTCGACAAGGCACGCAAAAGAGTTTTAACAGTATCAGTAGTATTTAAAGTACGCATATAAATCGATGAGTGAAATACCTAAAGATCTTCAGAATGCAAAAGTTTTCTCGACTTGATGATTTTGGGTTCGATTGTGATAAACCTATACAAAAAACTTTTTAAAGAAAAATGTTTATTTACAAGGTGTAAAAAATATTTATTTAGTGATGATGAAAATTAAAATTTCTTTACGTTCTCATCGATTAATTAAATAATGTATTTCTTAAAATATAGTGAAATTAGTGAATACAATTAATTAATTCCATCTTTAACCTTTCTGGTGTATAAATAAAACAATGAAAAACGGATGAAAACAATTTCAATTCACTTGTTTAAACAAAGTGAAACTAACCAAGCGTTTTAATAAATAATCTAATTAATAAAAAAAAATCGCCACAAATGAATTCATCACATAATAATATCATATAAACTTTTTTAATAAGGATGGTTACGACCGTTACTAAGTTGATAACGGTCGTAACCATAATTATATTGTTAATGTTTTAAAAGCTTTAAAAAAATTCGTTTAGATTTGTAAAATCATTAAAAATTTTACGATTTGATTCTTTGTTTGTATAACCTGGTTTATGACTATAGTCAAAGTTTCAACAACTCGACTTACGAAGAAGAATTATGAAGAAAATTGCTCCAGTTGTTGAAACTATAGCCAATTAAAAGTAAACCGTATTATACTAGCAAAGAAATATACAACGGAATGAAAGTTGTAAAAATGAAAAATTCTCATACGTAAAATCAAGATTCTTTTGTTTTTTTAGTTTTATGGACATAACTATTGAACCGAATGTCGGTTTTTAAAATTTCTACGTGATTCTTACTCGGTACTACGAAATCTTTTCAAATAGAGAAAAATTGGAAAATCGATTTCTTTTGTTTTTCGATTTTTTGGCCATATCTATTGAACCAAATGTTGGATTTTAAAATTTGTTCGTGATTCTTACTCAGTACTACAAAATCTTTTTAAATAGAGAAAAATTGAAAAATCGATTTCTTTTGTTTTTTAGTTTTGTGGACGTAACTATTGAACCAAACGTTGGATTTTAAAATTTCTTCGTGATTCTTACTCGGTACTACGAAATCTTTTCAAATTTAGAAAAATTGGAAAATCGATTTCTTTTGTTTTTCGATTTTTTGGCCATATCTATTGAACCAAATGTTGGATTTTAAAATTTGTTCGTGATTCTTACTCAGTACTACAAAATCTTTTCAAATAGAGAAAAATCGATTTCTTTTGTTTTTTGGTTTTATAGACATAACTTTTGAACCAAACATTGGATTTTAAAATTTCTTCGTGATTCTTACTCGGTACTACGAAATCTTTTCAAATATAGAAAAATTGGAAAATCGATTTCTTTTGTTTTTCGATTTTTTGGCCATATCTATTGAACCAAATGTTGGATTTTAAAATTTGTTCGTGATTCTTACTCGGTACTACAAAATCTTTTCAAATAGAGAAAAATTGAAAAATCGATTTCTTCTGTTTTTTGGTTTTATAGACATAACTTTTGAATCAAACGTTGGATTTTAAAATTTCTTCGTGATTCTTACTCGGTACTACAAAATCTTTTCAAATATAGAAAAATTGGAAAATCGATTTCTTTTGTTTTTCGATTTTTTGGCCATATCTATTGAACCAAATGTTGGATTTTAAAATTTGTCCGTGATTCTTACTCGATACTACAAAATCTTTTCAAATAGAGAAAAATTGAAAAATCGATTTCTTTTGTTTTTTGGTTTTATAGACATAACTTTTGAACCAAACGTTGGATTTTAAAATTTCTTCGTGATTTTTACTCGGTACTACGAAATCTTTTCAAATATAGAAAAATTGGAAAATCGATTTCTTTTGTTTTTCGATTTTTTTGGCCATATCTATTGAACCAAATGTTGGATTTTAAAATTTCTTCGTGTTCCTTACTCGATACTGTGAAATCTTTCAAGAAATGTAAAAATTGGAAAATCGAGTTTCTTTTGTTTTTCGATTTTATGGACGTAACTGTTGAACCAAACGTTGAATTTGAAAATTTCTTCGTGTTTCTTATTCGGTACTGCAAATTCTTTTCAAATACAGAAAAATTGGAATATCGATTTCTTTTGTTTTTTGATTTTATCGACATAACTTTTGAACCAAACGTTGGATTTTAAAATTTCTTCGACTTTCTTATTTAGCACTGCGAAATCTTTTAAAAATGTAAAATTTGGTAAATTGAGTTTCTTTTGTTTTTCGATTTTATGGACATAACTACTGAACCAAATATTGGATTTTAGAATTTCTTCGAGTTTCTTACTCAGCACTGCGAAATCTTTTAAGAAATGTAAAAATTGGAAAATTGAGTTTCTTTTGTTTTTTGCTTTTATCGACATAACTTTTGAACCGTACGTTTGATTTTAAAATTTTCTTCAGTTTCTTACGCAGCTATGTGAAATCTTTTAAGAAATGTAAAATTGGAAAATCGTGTTTCTTTTGTTTTTCGAATATAAGAAAATAACTATGGAACCAAACGTTGGATTTTAAAATTTCTTCGAGATTCTTACTCAGCAGTGTGAAATTTTTAAAATATGTAAAATTTGCTAAATTGAGTTTCTTTTGTTTTTCATTTTATCAACATAATTATTGAACCAAATGTTGGATTTGAAATTTTCTTGATTGGATTTTAAAATTTTTTCGTGATTCTTACTCAGTATTGCGAAATCTTTGAAAAAGTGTAAAAATTGGAAAATCGAGTTTCTTTTGTTTTTCGATTCTATGGACATACCTAACTGTTGAACTGAACGTTGGATTTAAAATTTTTTTCGAGTTTCTTACTCAGCACTGCGAAATCTTTTAAGAAATGTAAAAATTGGAAAATTGAGTTTCTTTTGTTTTTTGGTTTTATCGACATAACTTTTGAACCGAACGTTGGATTTTAAAATTTCTTCAAGTTTCTTACTCAGCACTGTGAAATCTTTAAAATATGTAAAATTTGGTAAATTGAGTTTCTTTTGTTTTTCATTTTATGGATGTAACTATTGAACTAAACGTTGGATTTTAAAATTTCTTCAATTTTCTTGCTCAGCACTGTGAAATCTTTAAATATGTGTAAAAATTGGAAAATCGAGTTTCTTTTGTTTTTCGATTTTATGGACGTAACTATTGAACAGAATGTTGGATTTTAAATTTTTTTTCGAGTTTCTTACTCAGCACTATGAAATCTTGAAAAATATGTAAAAATTGGAAAATCGAGTTTCATTTGTTTTTTGGTTTTATCAACATAATTATTGAACCAAACTTTGGATTTTAAAATTTCTTCGAGTTTCATACTTCGTGATACGAAATCTTTTCAAATACAGAAAAATTTGAAAATTGAGTTTCTTTTGTTTTTCAATTTTATGGACATAACTATTGAACTAAACGTTGGATTTTAAAATTTCTTCATGTTTCTTACCGGTTACTACAACATCTTTTCAAATACAAAAAAATGGAAAATTGAGTTTTTTTTGTTTTTTGTTTTTATCGATATAACTTTTGTACCGAACGTTGGATTTTAAAATTTCTTCAAGTTTCTTATCCAACACTGCGAAATCTTTGAAAAAGTGAAACATTGGAAAACTGCGATTATTTTGTTTTTCGATTTTAGTGACATAATTATTGAACGAAACGTTGGATTTTAAAATTTCTTCGATTTTCTTATTCGGCACTACGAAATCTTTAAAAATGTGTAAAAATTGGAAAATCGAGTTTCTTTTGTTTTTTGGTTTTATCGACATAAATTTTTTTTCATGATTTTTACTCGGTATTACGAAATCTTTTTAAATACAGAAAAATTGAAAAATCGATTTCGTTTGTTTTTCGATTTTCTTCGCATAACTATTGAACCAAATATTGGATTTTAAAATTTCTTCGTGTTTCTTACTCGGTATTACGAAAGCTTTTCAAATATAGACAAATTGGAAAATTGAGTTTCTTTTGTTTTTTGATTTTATGGACATAACTGTTGAACCAAACGTTGGATTTTAAATTTTTTTCGAGTTTCTTACTCAGCACTGTGAAATCTTTAAAAAAATGTAAAAATTGTAAAATTGACTTTCTTTTGTTTTTTTGTTTTATCGACATAACTTTTAAACCAAATGTTGGATTTTAAATTTTCTTCCCTCTTTTGACTCAGCACTGTGAAATCTTTAGAAATGTGAAAAAAATGGAAAATCGAGTTTCTTTTGTTTTTGGTTTTATCGTCATAACTATTGAACCAAACGTTGGATTTTAAAATTTCTTAGAGTTTCTTACTCACTGCGAAATAATTAAAAAAGTCAAAATTGAAAATTCCTTCTTCTTTTGTTTTTTTTAACATTATTTTCCTATTTTGGTGAATTTTTGTTGAAAATATTAAACAAATTCTAGCAACTTCCTTTCTATCTAGCAACTATTCTTCCATTTCTTGAGAGTTTACCAAATACTTCACTTCCAAATTGCAAATATTTTGAGTATCTTTTCTAAATCGTAGAACCTATCTTCAAGGCTTCTAGAATTGTTCAGGTTTTCCATCAAATATAACGAACTTTCCAAGATATTCTCATTTTATTAATTTTATTTTATCGTATTTCTCTTCAAAATTTATAAAAATTTCTAGTGATTTCTCATTCATTTTAAGAACATTGAGTGCAATTTTTTGCTTTATATTATAAGATTTTTTCAGTCACTTACTTTTCTTCCAAATTGTAAAATATTTCTCAGGATTTTAACTTTCTATAATTGCTAGCAATTTCTCTTCAGTGTTTTAAAAATTTTCCAGCACTTCTTGCTCCCCTTTTTTTTTTACAAAAATTCAAGCCTTCTTTCATTTGTAAAGAACTATATTTTCTTTTTTTTCCATGTGTTGAAAGCTTTCACTCTTTTCCACTTTATTGGGGCATTTCAAATTCAAGTTCGTATGTTCTTAAGTGATAAGACAAAGAAGAAGAAAGCAAATTTATAAATTCGAACTATATTTAAACGCTATTAAAATTTAAAGTAGCTTTTATCAATCGTTAAATATTATAGGCAGTGTTGACATTAAAGTAATTTATTTGTTTTATGAAATAAAATTAGCATCGCCATTACTTTAATTTTTTTTTTCGTGTAAAAAATATTTATTTAACGTAACAAAATACATAAATCACATCAAACCCAAAATCATCGTGTCGCAATAGCGCGGATTAATCAGGAGACTTCCTATAGGATATTTTAATGATTCTTGAATAACATGCAGTTTAAAATAATAGCAGTTATGTTTATTTTTTTTACACACAACAGGTCGCTCGAAGTCCGATGAAAAAAAAAATAGTAAAGGAAAGATTAAAGTTTTCTGCCGTGTTTTTTTTTAATATAGCACCAAAATTTCTAAATATCTTTGACCCCCCTCCGAAAAAAAAATAAAACTTAATCGATTACTTTGCCTAAATAACGAGTTATACAACAGGTATATAAATACGTAATAAGTTACATTGCTTGTTTAACTTGTCATGCTGGCGTTCATATTTTTTGCTACTTTTTTTTTGAGGAAAGGGCCGACTGATGATAATAACGACGCGAACAGAACAAGCTTAAACAAACAACATAAATAGATAAAATCTGAAAACTCCAACAGCAAAATGATCCCAAACACATCATATATGATAACAATTATATTATTATAAGAGTTATAAGACGAATTCCCTCTTTTTAAATTTTAATAAATCGTCGTGTAAAAAGACAGAGACTGTCTGTGTAAAAATATATATCCTATTATTTAAATTGTCTAGTTCATTAGTTTTTTTTTTCTTCCTAATCGCTAAATAGGCTTAAGACTCATATTAATTTATTTTTTTTATTATTTTTATAAACGTGAATGTGACAACGCACTGTCAAACACTGCTATGTCAGCAACTTGAAGAACATGATGGCCAACGAAATATTCACGAACAGGATGACGATTACCAACTGTTGGCGCGAAAACCAGTCCTGAAAAATATACAACTGCACATTAGGAAGACATGGACCGGACGCGTTCACTTCGTTTCTGCTTTTATTATCTATTTTTCATTTAAACGAAACGGCCAAATTTTTTTAACTATTTCTCATGCAGAATCTTATTGCCGTTCGTTAAATGGTTTACGAGTCATAGGCAACTTTGATGATGTTATATCAAAAATTTGACTTTAAAACAAACAAAAAATTAAATAGTAAAACAGTTATAACTTATACTACTATTGTGTTGGTGTAAAACTCTGCGGCACACTCTATATTGCAGCTTATATGAAATTATATATGTATCAGGATATTAACTATGCTCTTTCTAACAGTAATATTAATAAATTAAATCAATAAACTATTTTTAATATCAAAAAAAGTGAATATCAGTTTTAAGTCTCTATTGACCTAATAAAAATATAAATCATATCACTAGATTTCAATTTATTTATTTGGAAATTAACAATTGAACTAAATCTTTGCAGTAACAGTAATAAATTAATTCAAGATTTTCTAAATAAAAAAAAATAACATAAACTTAGCAATTGGAACAATAGAGACGTTCTAAATTACATACTGTGTACTATTAAATTAAAAACCACTAACATTCACAAAGTTACCCATGACCCGTTAGATTACATCACTTGTTTACTTATTTTTTCTTTAAATGATTATTATTACAATTTGTGTTTCGTTTCTTTTTTTTGTTGCAAAAAATTAGGTGATGTATCATCAATATCTTGTGCAGCGTGACGTATACTAAGACCTACGTTGGTGTGATTTTGTAATGCAAAAATTGAAACAGTTACAACAACAACAAAAGAAAAGAACGGACCATTTTCGTGATCGTCACGGCGCGGCGTGTGAAGAGGAAACACCATCACTGATACGTCACGTTGTATAAGCCAGGCTCTAGCGTTTTGTGCTATGACGTTTAGTCGTTTTCGTTTTTGTTAAAACAAAAACAAAATTCTTAACTTACGGACTAAATCTAAATCGTTAGTCGTTTATTATTCGATCGTGTTTTTTTTCTCTCACGGTTGTGTAAAGCAGTTAACTCTTGATCTTAATAATTGATTGAATTAAATGACGATTATTAATAATTTAAATATAAAACACTATATTTTATATTTCAAAATGTATAACAAAATAGAAGCCTCAAATATCAACAATAATTTAAACATTGAACACCCTTATACATTTTTTACTGTTAAATTAATTAATTTTATATATTCTACTTCCGCAGGATAATTTCTAATTAGTCTTCAATAAGAGACATTTGGAAATTTATTTGTTCCAAGGAAATTTAAGCTAGTCTACAGTTTTAACATTTATGAAACAACTAATTGCTGTTAAAATTAGGCAACCCATTATACCACACTGTAAATTAATGTGTTATTAGATAAATATTATTATATTATTCCCAATGTAACATATAACAGATCGAAGATAACAATATTGATGCAACTCACTACGGATCACTATAATTTAAACACAATTTAATATTACTTAAACCAATTATAATACATCTAAAACATAGTCTATGAAATATACAACTTATTATACTTCACTGCATCACTTGTGGTATTTTTTCAATAAAGCAGCATGATTATAATATCAAATAAAAATTAAGAACATTTTTTACTGTCACATGACATTTCATTTTTTACTGTCAAAACAGGAAATGATTAAATAATTAAATGTACCATTTTCTATCGTCATAAATCAACAAGTTCAAAAGTTATAAACAGTCAAATAGAAAGGATTAAAATTGAGATTTTGAATACTTTTAGAATAGAAAATTATAAAACAAAAGAGGCGTCATGTTGTATCGTCAAAAAGCAACATTTTTCAATGTCAAAAAATCAAATAAAACTTACTAACATTGACATTTTCGACTGTCCTAATTTGACACTGTATCATCACATTTTTAATGTCACATAAAACAAAACATAACTATTTGTATTATTCTAACTAAACTGACATTTTAGATGTTTGAAAAAAAAACTTGCAAAATTTCTTATTATCTTAACTGTCCTTTACTTTTCTACTGTCATATCAGAAAAATATAAAGCTAAAATTATTATATTCTATCGTCATGAATCAGCATTTTTAATGTAAATAATATAAAATAAAATTAACAAACTTGACATTTTCTACTGTCATAAATTGACATTTTGTTTTTTTTAACTGTCAAAACAGAAAATTATGCCAAAATAAAGGTGTCATTTTGTATCGTTGCAAATCAACAATTTCTTATTAAAAAAGAAGTGAAATAAAAATCTACAAAATGGACATGGCCTACTATCATTATTTGCACTTGTTATTTTTCTACTGTCAAATAACAAAATAATAATATATCGACTAAAACTGGCTTTTGATATAAAATATTAAAGAAAAATTAAACAAATTGACAATTTTTACTGTCATTTGACAATTAGTGTTTTTTACTGTCAAAATTAGAAATTATATATTGACTAAAAGTGTCATTTTGTGTTTGATAAAAATTAACAAATTGACATTTTCTACTGTCATAAAATAACATATTGTAAAAAATCACATGACAGAAAAATTATACATCGATTAATAGTGGAATTTTGTATCGTTATAAAGCAGCCCTTTCTAATGTCAAAAAATTTTTGAGAATTTGTTTTTTTTTCTACTGTCAAAACTACAATTTTCTGTTTTCGACTAAAATTATCAATTTTTAATTGCAAAAAATTTCAAATAAAAATTAACTGAATTGTTGAATAAAAAAATTAATAAATTTGACATTTCTTACTCTCATAGATTAATATTTTGATTTTATTACTATCAAAACAAAATTGACATTTTCTACTGTCAAAATTTGATATTTTGTTTATTATTTAATGCCAAAGCAGAAAATTATACATCCATTAAAAGATACAGAATATTATCGTCATAAATCAGCCCTTTTTACTGGCAAAATAAATAAAAAATTTTTGTCTTTTTCTACTGCCATAAATTGATAGTTTGTATTTTTTGCTGTTAAAATAGAAAATTGTAAATCGACTAAAATTATCATTGTGTAAAATAACAAATCAACATTTTTAAATTCCAAAATATGTCAAATTAAATTTAACAAAATTGACATTTTCTAATGTCAAAAAAATATTGAATAAAAATTAATAAAAAAAACTTATTTTTTTACTTTCAAAAACAAATTGACAATTTGATATTTTGTTTTTTTTAATTGTTGAAGCGGAAAATTAAACATCGACAAAAAGTGCAGTTTTGTATTGACACAAATCACCACTTGCTAACGCCAAAAAAAGGTTGAATAAAAAATTAGAAAAATTACCATTTTCTACTGACATAAATTGATATTTTGTATTTTTACTGTCAAAAGATAATTGACATTGTCTACTGTTATAATCTGATATTTTGTTTTTTCTTAATTGTTGAAGCAATTATACATCGACAAAAAGTGTAATTTGCATTGTCATAAATCAACATGTTCTAATGTCAAACAAATTTAAAAATGACAATTTATACTGTCATAAATTGATATTTATGTTTTTTTCTGTCAAAATAAAATTGACATTTTCTACTGTCAAATTTACATATTTTGTTTTTTTACTGTCAAAACAAATCTGACGTTTTCTACTGCCATATTAGACATTTTATTTTTCTTATTGCCAAAATAGAAAATTATTCAATTACTAAAATTTTTATTCTGTATTATTACAAATTAACTTTTTTTAAATGCAAAAACTGTCAAATGGAAGTTAAAAATGTCATTTTCTACTGTCATAAAATAACATTTTGTTTTTTAATTGTTATAAGAGAAAATTATACATCGATTAAGAGTGGAATCTTGTAACGCCATGTCTAATGTCAAAAATGTAATATTATAGAAATTAACAAAACTGTCATTTTCTACTGTCATAAATTGTCAATTTTTTTAACTGTCTGAACTGAAAATTGTAAATGGAATAAAATTATCATTTTGTAAACAAATTAACATTTTTTAATTAAAAAAAAAACGTCAAATACGAATTAATAAAATTGACATTTTCTAATGTCAAAAAAAAGTTGAATAAAAATTAATAAATTTGAAATTTTTTGCTGTCATAAATTGACAATTTATTTTTTTACTGTCACAACAGAAAATTGTACAAAATTGTCATTTTTCTACTAACAAAAATTGACAATTGGTTTTTTATTGTTAAAATAGAAAACTATAAATCGAATACAATTATCTTTTTGTATCAACACATATCAACAATTTTTTTAATTCCAATGATGTGAAATAAAATTAACAAAATTGACACTTTCTAATTGACACATTTTGACATTTTCTACTCTCATATCAACTATCAACACAAAATTGACATTTCTACTGTTATAATTATTTTTAAAGCCAAAAATGTTCTAACGTCAAAAACTATCAAATAAACATTAACAAAAAATGACAATTTCTACTGTTACAAATTGATATGTCAAATAATGCCAAATAAAACGAACAACTTCTACTGCCATAAATTGATTATTTATTTGTTACTGTCAAAAGAAAATTTATTTTTGCTATAATCATACTTTAATATTTTCTTTTTTTCTTAATTATAGATCAACAAGAAGTGCAATTTTGCATTATCCCATCAACATGTCTAAATGAAAATGATAGTAGCATTTTTCGTTTACATTTGACATTATTATTTTATTTTTTAGTGCCAAAAGGAAATTGACATTATCTACTGTCATAATTTGATATATTCTATTTTCTTTATTGCCAAAGCAGAAAATTAAATATCGACAAGAAGTGTAATTTTGCATTGACACAAATAAACATCTTCTAATGTCAAAAAATTCTAAATAAAAATGACCATTTCTACTGCCATAAAATGACATTTTCGACTGTCATAATTTGATATTTAATTTTCTTTGTTTTAAATGTCAAAAATTAAACATTTTACAGTCACAAATTGATATGTCAAATAAAAACTTCTACTGTTATAAATTGATATTTTACTGTCAAACAAAATTGCCATTTTCTTCTGATATAAGTAGATATATTTTTTTCTGTCGAAACATAATCGATGTTTTCTACTGTCATAAAAAATGTCGAATATAAATTTAAAAAAATGACATTTCTTACTGTTAAAAAATTAATAACATCAACTGAAAAATTGTGAAATAAATATTTTTTTTTGTAAAAGTGTTTCAAGTAAAAATACTTTTTTTCAACAGTTTTTTACACTTCTGCAAAAAACCTGTTTTAAGTAGATTTTTTTTGAATTTCTATAACTGTAAAATGATTCAGCTGTTTCTTTTAGCGCACTATTTTTGGAAATTATTCAATTGGTTTTTTTGTCGTAAATTTTCAACTATTTCTAAGCTATTTTTAAATTGTTCTTGTAACTATTTTTACACTTGATAATGACCTGCAAAGGTCGAAACTATAGTTGTGTCAAAATTGATAATATATTATAAACTTTGTTTGTGTATATTAGACAATAAATAGTGGTATAAAAACTTAAAAATTACTTTTATTTACCTTTCAATATTGTATTGTTTCTAATTCTGATATAAATTATCTACAGTTTTTAAAATATTTCTTTTTCATTAAAAAAACAATATATTTATTTATTTAAACTTTACAATGTCCCTTTAGTACTATGTATATAACCAAATCGTAACTATACAAAATAATCACAAGACTTTCTGATAAAACCATAGTAGATTATTTTATTGTTTAGTAGAAAATGTCAAATTTTGATGTGTTTCCCAGAAAATTTTGGCTATAAAAACATTAATTAGGCTGTTCAAGTACGTGACAATGTTATGAGTAAACGATACAAATTTGTGTCCTATAAAAACATGTTTAATTCCATCTTTCTTTCGACATGTTGTGATAGTGATAGCATATATCACTAAAAAATTAAAAGCATCTAAATTTTGATTAATACGCAGTAGTAAAATCAACATTTTCAATTGAAAAATGTAAATAGTTAACATTCTCTACTGTAAAAAGAAAATTGGCCATAAAACTAACTAGTTTTTAGTTTAAGGGATTTGTTAATTTAAAAAATTAATTAAAAATCAAAAATCTACATCTGGCATAATTTTTATAGAAATTTCTACTAAAAATACAGTAGAAGATAATGTTATCCACTTAAAATATAATTTTCTGCTAATATTCAACCTTAAAATATTTAAAAAAATAATAATTTCTGCTAAAAATAAATTAGATATTTTGATATTTTATATTTTTCTTCTACATTTTTAAACCCTTGGTTTATAATATTTTTTGCGATTGCAGTTAGTGGTAAATTTTTAGGTATTTAAAGCAGTGGCAATGATGAAGGTATTGTTATGTATGTGGGGTGGGTGGGTGGCATTATGCCAACCTTTAATTAATGTAATATAAGCGACGATTTTGCAAGTAGAAATTGTTTTTTTGTTGTGTCATCATACATACTTTTAGTGCAACTCTTGTGCGTAGTGTTTGGATTGGAGGGTGGGATAGTGGCCACCCACCCACCCTACATATATATTTAAAATCTACATCCAAAACTTTGTTTTATATTTTTTTAAAGAAATACAATGTAAGTAAAACTGGTGTAATTTTCGGGAATTTAAAACAGTGACGGTAATGAAAGATTAAATATGTAAGTAGGGTGGGTGGGTGGCTTCGAATCCATCCTTCAATCAGTAAAACATAAGCGAGGGTTTTAATTAGAAATTGTAGAATATAAATAAACATAAAATAGTTACAATTTTTAGAGATTTATTCATACAAAATTTTCAAATAAATTTTGATGATGTTTTACTAATTAGAGGGTGGGATAGAGGCCACCCACCCACCCTACATATACATATAAACTTCAATTCTTTATCGTCTAGCGGTTTCCAATAAAATTAATTACAAAACTTTTTGAAAAAAAAAGAAATTAAAAAGGTAACATTTTTGAGTGAGTAAATTAGCAAAAATTTGATGCATGATGGGTGGGCATACTTTAAATCTAAATTAGATAAGATTAGCTATAGAAAGTCATTTATATTTAAACTTAAATTTTGATTTTGTTTTATTTTCCATTACATAAAGGGTTTGATTATTTTTAGCAGCAAAATCATCAACGATTAGCATTAAAGTTATCATGTATATGTAGGGTGGGTGGGTGGCCTCTATCCACTTTCCAATCAATAAAACATAAGCGAGGGTTTTAATTAAAAGTTGTAAAATGTAAATAAACACAAAATAATTACAATTTTTAGAGATTTATTCATACAAATTTTTAAAATAATTTTTGATGATGTTTTACTGACTGGAGGGTGGGATAGAGGCCACCCACCCACCCTACATATATTTATAAACTTTAATTCCTTATCGTCTCGCGTTTTCCAATAAAATTAATTACAAAATTTTTGAATAAAAAAGAAATTAAAAAGGTAAAATTTTTGAGCGAGTAAATTAGTAAAAAATTGATACATGATGGGTGGGCAGACTTTAAATCTACATTAGATAAGATTAGCTATAGAAAGTCATTTATATTTAAACTTAAATTTTGATTTTGTTTAGTTTTTTATTACATAAAGGGTTTGATTATTTTTAGCAGCAAAATCATCAACGATTAGCAATTATAGTTATCATGTATATGTAGGGTGGGTGGGTGGCCTCTATCCCACCCTCCAATCAGTAAAACATAAGCGAGGGTTTCAATTAAAATTTGTTAAATAGAAATAAACACAAAATAATTGCAATTTTTAGAGATTTATTCATGTAAATTTTTCAAATAATTTTTTATGATGGTTTACTGACTGGAGGGTGGGATAGAGGCCACCCACCCACCCTACATATACATATAAACTTTAATTCCTTATCGTCTCGCAGTTTCCAATAAAATTAATTACAAAACTTTTTGAACAAAAAAGAAATTAAAAAGGTAAAATTTTTGAGCGAGTAAATTAGTAAAAAATTGATACATGATGGGTGGGCAGACTTTAAATCTACATTAGATAACATTAGCTATAGAAAGTCATTTATATTTAAACTTAAATTTTTGATTTTGTTTAGTTTTTTATTACATAAAGGGTTTGATTATTTTTAGCAGCAAAATCATCAACGATTAGCAATTATAGTTATCATGTATATGTAGGGTGGGTGGGTGGCCTCTATCCACTTTCAAATCAATAAAACATAAGCGAGGGTTTTAATTAAAAGTTGTAAAATATAAATAAACACAAAATAATTGCAATTTTTAGAGATTTATACATACAATTTTTTCAAATAATTTTTGATGATGTTTTACTGATTGTGAGATAGAGGCCACCCACCCACCCTACATATACATATAAACTTTAATTCCTTATCGTCTCGCAGTTTCCAATAAAATTAATTGCAAAGCTTTTTGAATAAAAAAGAAATTAAAAAGGTAAAATTTTTTAGTGAATTAATAACAATTTGAGTCATGATGGGTGGGCAGACTTTGAATACATTAGATTAGCTATAAAATTCCATTTATATTTAAATTAAATTTTGATTTTGTTTAATTTTTTATTACATAAAGGGTTTGATTATTTTTAGCAGCAAAATCATCAACGATTCATCAACGATTAGCATTTAATGTTATTATGTATATGTAGGGTGGGTGGGTGGCCACTATCCCACCCTCCAATCAGTAAAACATAAGCGAGGGTTTTAATTAAAAGTTTAAAGTGTTTATAGACGTTGTTAGATTGAATTTTACTTTTAGAACAAACATGAAATAAAGGCATTGTATTGACCTAATTATTGTTGCCAGAAGTTCTATTTCAAAACTATTTTACTTTTCATCCTACACAAAAATACCGCTTGTAATACGAATAAAATCATTACGTTAATATAATTTATTCATATCTATAAAATAAATAATAAAATCTTTATACCATTATATGTTAATCACAAAAATATATTACAGAATAGAAACTGAAAATTACTCAGTGTTAATAGTTATAAACGTCATCAAATTGAGAGAAGTAGAGAAGTAAAATTCTTGGTATATTCCATTCCTTTATTTTCAGGTAACCGACACGTGTTTCAATCCTTACGGATCATTATCAAATATAAGGACCAAAACACTTGTCAGTTACCTGAAAATAAAGAAATGGAACATAACAAGAGTTTTATTATAAATTAAATTCCAACTTAACCCGTGGTGAAACATTATTATATTAATTAGAGGTTAAAACTTGATTAAAATATTAACACTTTCTTCACAATTAATTTCTATTTCGCTAGATGTACATTTCGGGTACTATGCACCCATTATCAATAGCTTATAACTAATGATTAGTTATAAGTTAGTGTCTTAATCAAGTTTTAATCATATCTTCATGTAACTCAACAACAACAAATTTTTATATAATTAGAAGCTAATTAAACTCTTGTTACACCAAGAGATTTATTAACCTCTAATTAAGAGTTTTACTTCCTTCAATTTGAAAATTTGCTTCCATCAAGAGAGTAGTAGAACAAGCATCATCATAATTATGATTATATATAATCACTATTGTTGGTTTGTTTTGTAAAAAAAAACTGTGTCTTATTTTCATTATATATAATGATAAGTTATAGATCTCAAAGTCTTTCAGTTTTGTTTTTTTAGTTTTAATTAAGCTGAGAAGTTTATTTTAGATATTTTTCATTAATTTAAATGTATCTACTTAATTTCCCGATTGATCAAGAGTTAATTGCTTACACGAACGTTAGGTTTTTTTAAATTTTTTTATTTTAAATTTGAACAAGCATGCCGTCTACAACAACATTCTTAAAGCAGCGATTTGTATATATATATATTTAGATATATTTTTTAAATCATTACGTTTGCAACGAACTTATATAGTAGCATGTAGCGAGACTGAACCTAGGTAAATAATCACAAAACAAAATAAAGTGATCTACATCCAGCCAGTCACAAACATACTTAACTATATAGTCTAACATACCTATTGGTTCTCTGTTAGGCGTATTAAGAAAACAAACGGATTACGGACAAGTCGATAGAAACGTCGAAAAGAGAAAAAAATAAAATTAAATGAAAAAGAGGTAAGTAAAAGACCTAGGTAAAGTCGTAACCAAGGAAAAAAATTGTGCAAGGCGAGGAAAGGTCCTCCAAAAATGAGAAAAAAAAAATTATCAAAACAAAAGTTTCTTACTAACAAGGAGCTATCAATTAACGATATCGGTGGTATTACGGAAGTAGTGTTGTATACCTTGACTTGCGGACTGACTAAATACAATAAGGGATTGGCACGTAGTTTCTCGTTTTCCTCGGCTTGTCTCCTCACTTCTTCGCGCCGGGCGGAGCCGAGCGTGGAGACTTCCTCTCTGGACATCGGGCCGGTGGCTCTGGGTAGTTCTTGGAAGTCCGGCAGAGATTTTTTGCGCGACAGCGTGGTCGGTGGTGCGACGGGCTGTTCGGAGAAATTAGGTTAGGTTTTTGGTTGTTTTGGTTGAGCATTTAGAGCGAGGGATGTGCGCGTAAACAATTTAGCAGTACCTCTAGGGGAGGGGTATTGATCCAGCTCTCGGAGGCCCGCCGGGCCATGAGAGCTGGAGAGCACATGAGGTCCTCCTCGTCGTCGTCGCCATTCTGATACCACAGCATGTTGCACACAGACTAGCTATTTTTATCAGCTAACGCATTTAGACACACACCCCCCACTCTAGTATGCGAGTTGGATCGGGGCCACTAACCTTGGGAGCAACCGTATTTCCACCAGGAATAAACAGGCTCTCCGTTCTTTTCGGTTGACTAGGAGATGGAATGATATCCTGACCTAGAGATCCCTTTTTCATGAGAATATCTTCGAATGGTGGAGAGCCGGCTGGTGGGCTGACGCCGTTGCCTCCTATCTGAGGGGGTACCTTCATGTTAGCACTCACCACGGAGCCGTTCCTTGCGTTGGCTGGTGTAGGCGCGGGTGTCGTGCCCCTTACCGCTGAAGGCGCCCTCACGTTTCTATCCGGTGTTACGGAAGGCCTCGCCGTGCGATCAATTGAGGCTTGCCTAGAACCCATACCGCCTCCAATTGCACCTCCCATCCGGACCGTCGCCCTGGAATACCTATCAACACTAGAATCCCTACTCGGTGGTCTTTTGTAATGATCAAAATGATCAATAGAAGACTGCTGCGAAGTAGAACCTAGATACGGGCGATCCGGCACCCTGGACCCTCTTCTCATCACCGACCCTTGTTGCGCCTGGTCAGTCGCCGTTAACGAATTCCTTCCCCGCGGCGTTGACTCCTTGAGCGACTGCAGCTGTGCTTGCAACTGTTGCTGTAAATTATTCGCGTTTATCTCAACGCTCGCATCGTTCACCATCTTGCTCTCGATGACTGGTTCGCTATTGATCTGTATCGACGTCGTATTCTGCTGATAAACATGTGCTGGATTCGGGTTACTCTCTGGCGGCCTATAACTAAGCTTCCTCGCCATCGGTATCGGATTCGCCAGCTTCGGCTGGCTACCGTATATGTTATTCGGCAACTCGTTTGACTTTTGATTCGGAATTTGATTCGATATCTGGTTCGAAACCGGCTTCACTGGCTGACTGTTGTTTTGATTATTGCTGATCACAGACTCCTTCTGGTTGTAGTCCGCGTACTTCTGTTTCGCCCGCAGCCTCTCCAGGCCGGGCTGCTTGAAGTCTGGCGCGTACTGCTTGGCGACGGCCAACGCCACCTCGGAATCGTCCCTCGCCTGCGCCGCGAAGACGTCCGCCTGTTCGGCCTTGCCTCTAGCCGTCGACGTTCTCGTGATGGCGATGTCCGCCTTCTGCAGCGCTATCTTGTAGGCCCTCTGCGCCGCGTTGACCGCCCCGTCTATCCTCTCCCTAAACTTCGCCGAGCGCATTAAAAAATAATGTTTCTTTTTCGGGTTAGTAATTAAAACGTTATTTTTGTATTTGCCTTCCTCCTTCTCCCCGTTACTGAAGGTCGTGACACCGTAACCATACTTTTTATTGTTATACCATTCACCTTCGTACATGAGTCCATCGGAACGTTCACTAACACCATAACCGGTACGCTTATCGTTCTTCCACTCGCCGTAATACGTTTCCGTTACACTTGGATCCATTTGATCATCCTATAATTAAAAAGAAGAAAAAAACTATATTAAATACAAAAGAACATAATATCATATCCTTCAACCACTTGCAAGAAACATACTCAATTCATTCCTCACTTAACTAGTGGTGAAACATTTTTGAACCATCTTTATTAGAACTAAAAAAAACATTTGGTCTACCTTTTCCAAATCCTTATCTATTCAGAAAAACCTTAACAATCCCTATCAAAATTTTGATTCCTCCTGAGAAAGCTTGAGTTTAAATCTTCATTTTCATTTTTTTTGCTTCAATCAATAATAATTTTTTTTTTTTGAATAATATTACCTACCTCGACTACAAAGCTCGCATTGGAATCTGAAGGTAGAGAAGCGTTCGTCATGGCGGACTGTGCGGAATCCGTGCTGACCCAGGAGGCCGACGACGCCGTGGACCGCATGCTCCCGGTGACGCCCCGCTTGTCCAGGTCGCTCGTGCTCTTCTGTTTCTTAATCTTTAACCCCTGGAAGAGAGAAGCACGGCATACAGATAGGTTGAAGACCGTATTTTTCGGGGGAATCGGGTTACCGAGAGTAATCCCTTTTTAATATTACTAGGTCCGAGCGATCTTCGGCGAGCCGTCGGTTCGTTGGAGTTCATTTTGAGGACGAAGCCGCCCCTGGAATCGTCCACCCGTTTGTCCCGCTTGTCGGTGACTTCGGGCGCGGCCCCGCTCGCCCCCTCGTTGCTCCTCAGCGACGTCATCGACGCCCTCAGCACCTTGTTCGTCCGGTACTTCGACGCCTTGCCGAAGGGGGCGCTCTTCCGGACGCCGTAACCGTGGCGCATTCCTCTCAGCCATTGTCCTTGATATGTTCCTAAAACAAACAAAAATAATAACTTACTCAAAAAAATCCGAAATAAATTTATAACCTTGTTAATCAAACTCTATAAAGTAAAAAAACTGAAGAAGGGGATTGGTTGATGAAAATTTCGTTTCTAGATGACGTAAGTCAATTGTTTTAATGTAAATATATAACCACACTATTTTTGAATAGATTTTGACATTTTGAAACTAATTCCTGCTGTAGTTATTTTTTGTAGAATTATTCAAACCGCGGAATGCAATTTTTCATTCCTTCAGTTTTATAAAATTTTAATCAATCACAATTTTGTTTTTAGATGACGTAAGTCAATTGTATTAATGAAAATATATAACCACACTATCTTTGAACAGATTTTGACATTTTGAAACTAATTCCTGCTCTGGTTATTTTTTTAGAATTATTCAAACCGTGAAACGCAATTTTTCATTCCTTCAGTTTCGATTGATAAAAATTTTGTTTCTAGATAACGTACGTCAATTGTTTTAGTAAAAATTTATAACCACACTATCTGTCAATAGATTTTGACAGTTTGAACTTAATTCCTGCTGTGGTTATTTTTTTAGAATTATTCAAACAGTAAAACGCATTTTTTCATTCCTTCAGTTTCGATTGATTAAAATTTTGTTTCTAGATGACGCATGTCAATTGTTTCAGTAAAAATTTATAACCACACTATCTTTGGATAGATTTTGACATTTTGAAACTAATTCCTGCTGAAGTTATTTTTTTTAGAATTATTTAAAACGTGAAATGCAATTTTTCATTCCTTCAGTTTCGATTGATTAAAATTTTGTTTCTAGATGACGCATGTCAATTGTTTTAATAAAAATATATAACCATACTATCTTTCAATAGATTTTGACATTTTGAAACCAATTCCTGCTGTAGTTATTTTTTTAGAAATATTTAAAACGTGAAACGCAATTTTTTATTCCTTCAGTTTCGATTGATTAAAATTTTGTTTCTAGATGACGTACGTCAATTGTTTTAGTGAAAATTTATAATCACACTTTCTGTTAATAGATTTTGACAGTTTGAACTTAATTCCTGTTGTAGATATTCTTTTTAGAATTATTTAAACCGTGGAATGTAATTTTTCATTCCTTCAGTTTCGATTGATTAAAGTTTTGTTTCTAGATGACCTATGTCAATTGTTTCAGTAAAAATTTATAACCACACTATTTCTGGATAGATTTTGACATTTTGAAACTAATTCCTGCTGAAGTTATTTTTTGTAGAATTGTATAAACCGTGGAATGTAATTTTTTATTCCTTCAGTTTCAGCGCGATTGATTAAAATTTTGTTTCTAAAAACGTACGTTAATTGTTTTAGTGAAAATTTATAACCACACTATCTGTCAATAGATTTTGACAGTTTGAACCTAATTCCTGCTGTAGTTATTTTTTGTAGAATTATTTAAAACATGGATTGAAATTTTTAATTCCTTCGGTTTTAGCCTAATTTATTTATTTATTTATTTATTTAACGAGTTTCCTCTTTTTACAAAATGAATATGAACTAACAAAATATAAATTTAGTGACTTAAAATTAATCCTGCTATATAATTTCATCGCGATTACAACAACACACGAAAAATAAATTAAAACTAAATAAACAACTATACAAAATTGAAAATCCAGATTCATAACATCAAGTAAGTAAGAAAGTCAATTGTTTTAGTGAAAATATATAACCACACTATCTGTCAATAGATTTTAACAGTTTGAAACAAATTCCTGCTGTGGTTATTGTTTTAGAATTATTTAAACCTCGGAATGTAATTTTTTATTTCTTCAGTTTTAGCATGATTGATTAAAATTTTGTTTATAGATGACATACGTCAATTGTTTTAGTGAAAAATATAACCACACTATCTTTTAATAGATTTTGACAGTTTGAAACTAATTCTTGCTGTAGTTATTTTTTAGAATTATTCAAACCGTGGAATGCAATTTTCATTCCTTCAGTTTTAGCGTGATTGATTATAGTGTTATTTCTAGATGGCGTACGTCAATTTTTTTAATGAAAATATATAACCACACTATCTTTCAATAGATTTTGACAGTTTGAAACTAATTCCTGCTGTAGTTATTTTTTTTAGAATTATTCAAACCGTGAAACGCAATTTTTCATTCCTTCAGTTTCGATTGATAAAAATTTTGTTTCTAGATAACGTACGTCAATTGTTTTAGTAAAAATTTATATCCACACTATGTTTCAATAGAATTTGACATTTTGAAAATAATTCCTCCTGTAGTTATTTTTTTAGAATTATTTAAACCGCGGAATGCAATTTTGCATTCCTTCAGTTTTACAAAATTTTAATCAATCACAATTTTGTTTTTAGATGACGTAAGTCAATTGTTTTAGTGAAAATATATAACCACACTATCTGTCAATAAATTTTGACAGTTTGAACTTATTTCCTGTTGTAGTTATTTTTTAGAATTATTTAAACCGCGGAATGCAATTTATCATTCCTTCAGTTTTACAAAATTTTAATCAATCACAATTTTGTTTTTAGATAACGTAAGTCAATTGTTTTAATGAAAATGTATAACCACACTATATTTTAATATATTTTGACAGTTTGTACCTAATTCCTACTGTAGTTTTTTAGAATTATTTAAATCGTGAAATGCAATTTTTCATTACTTCAGTTTTAGCGCGATTGATTAAAATTGTGTTTCTAGATGACGCAAGTCAATTGTTTTAGTGAAAATGTATAACCACACTATCTTTGAATAGATTTTGACATTTTGAAACCAATTCCTGCTGTAGTTATTTTTTTAGAAATATTTAAAACGTGAAACGCAATTTTTTATTCCTTCAGTTTCGATTGATTAAAATTTTGTTTCTAGATGACGTACGTCAATTGTTTTAGTGAAAATTTATAACCACCCTATCTGCCAATAGATTTTGACAGTTTGAAACTAATTCCTGTTGTGGTTATTTTTTTAGAATTATTCAAACCGTGGAATGCAATTTTTCATTTCTTCAGTTTTAGCGTGAATGATTATAATCTTGTTTCTAAATGGCGTAAGTCAATTGTATTAGTGAAAATATATAACCACACTATCTGTCAATAGATTTTGACAGTTTGAACTTAATTCCTGCTGTAGTTACTTTTGTAGAAATAATTATTTTAACCGTGAAACGCAATTTTTCATTCCTTCAGTTTTGATTGGTTAAAATTTTGTTTCTAGATAATATATGTCAATTGTTTTAGTGAAAATTTATAACCACACTATCTCTCAATAGATTTTGACAGTTTGCAGATAATTCCTGCTGTAGTTATTTTTTTTAGAATTATTTAAACCGTGGATTGCAATTTTTCATTCCTTCAGTTTCGATTGATTAAAATTTTGTTTCTAGATGGCGCATGTCAATTGTTTTAGTGAAAATATATAACCACACTATCTGTCAATAGATTTTGTCATTTTTAAACTAATTCCTGCTGTAGTTATTTTTTGTAGAATTGTTTAAACCGCGAAATGCAATTTTTCATTCCTTCAGTTTTACAAAATTTTAATCAATCACAATTTTGTTTCTAGATGACGTAAGTCAATTGTTTTAATGAAAATATATAACCACACTATCTGTCAATAGATTTTAACAGTTTGAAACTAATTCCTGCTGTAGTTATTTTTTTTTAGAATTATTTAAAACGTGAATCGCAATTTTTCATTCCTTCAGTTTCGATTGATTAAAATTTTGTTTCTAGATGACGTACGTCAATTGTTTTAGTGAAAATATATAACCACACTATCTTTTAATAGATTTTGACATTTTGAAACTAATTCCTGCTGTAGTTATTTTTTAGAATTATTTAAATCGTGGAATACAATTTTTCATTCCTTCAGTTTTACAACATTTTAATCAATCACAATTTGGTTTTTAGATGACGTAAGTCAATTGTTTTAATGAAAATATATAACCACACTATCTTTCCATAGATTTTGACAGTTTGAAACTAATTCCTGATGTAGTTATTTTTTTTTATAATTATTTAAAACGTGAAACGCAATTTTTCATTCCTTCAGTTTCGATTGATTCAAATTTTGTTTCTAGATAACATACATCAATTGTTTTAGTGAAAATTTATAACCACACTATCTTTGAATAAATTTTGACATTTTTAAACTAATTCCTGCTATAGTTATTTTGTTTAGAATTATTTAAACCGTGGATTGTAATTTTTCATTCCTTCAGTTTTTGATTGATTAAAATTTTGTTTGTAGATGACGTACGTCAATTGTTTTAGTGAATATTTACAACCACACTATCTTTTAATAGATTTTGACATTTTGAAACTAATTCCTGCTGTAGTTATTTTTTTAGAATTATTTAAAACGTGGAATGCAATTTTTCATTCCTTCAGTTTTACAACATTTTAATCAATCACAATTTGGTTTTTAGATGACGTAAGTCAATTGTTTTAATGAAAATATATAGCCACACTATCTGCCAATAGATTTTGATAGTTTGAAAATAATTCCTGCTGTAGTTATTTTTTTAGAATTATTTAAAACGTGAAACGCAATTTTTCATTCCTTCAGTTTCGATTGATTAAAATTTTGTTTCTTGATGACACATGTCAATTGTTGTAGTGAAAATATATAACCACACTATCTGACAATAGATTTTGACAGTTTAAACCTAATTCCTGCTGTAGTTATTTTTTTTAGAATTATTTAAACCGCGGAATGCAATTTTTCATTCGTTCAGTTTTACAAAATTTTAATCAATCACAATTTTGTTTTTAAATGACGTAAGTTAAATGTTTTACTGAAAATATATAACCACACTATCTTTGAATAGATTTTGACAGTTTGAAGTTAATTCCTGCTTTAGTTATTTTTTTAGAATTATTTAAAACGTGAAGCGCAATTTTTCATTCCTTCAGTTTCAATTGATTAAAATTTAGTTTCTAGATGACGTACGTCAATTGTTTTAGTAAAAATTTATAACCACACTATCTGACAATAGATTTTGACAGTTTAAACCTAATTCCTGCTGTAGTTATTTTTTTTAGAATTATTTAAACTGCGGAATGCAATTTTTCATTCCTTCAATTTTACAAAATTTTAATCAATCACAATTTTGTTTTTAGATGGCGTAAGTCAATTGTTTTAGTGAAATTATATAACCACACTATCTTTCAATAGATTTTGACAGTTTAAACGTAATTCCTGCTGTAGATAATTTTTTAGAATTATTTAAACAATGAAACGCAATTTTTCATTCCTTCAGTTTCGATTGATTATAATTTTGTTTCTAGATAACGTTCGTCAATTGTTTTAGTGAAAATTTATAACCACACTATCTTTCAATAGATTTGTACAGTTTGAGCTTAATTCCTGCTGTAGTTATTTTTTTAGAATCATTTAAAACGTGGAATGCAATTTTTCATTCTTTCAGTTTTGGCGCTAGTGAATAAAATTTAGTTTCTAGATGACGTAAGTCAATTGTTTTAGTGAAAATTTATAACCACACTATCTTTGAACAGATTTTGACATTTTGAAACTAATTCCTGCTGTAGTTATTTTTTGTAGAATTATTTAAACCGCGGAATGCAATTTTTCAATCCTTCAGTTTTACAAAATTTTAATCAATCACAATTTTGTTTTTAGATGACGTAAGTCAATTGTTTTAGTGAAAATTTATAACCACACTATCTTTCAATAGATTTTGACAGTTTGAAACTAATTCCTGCTGTAGTTATTTATTTAGAATTATTTCAACCTCGGAATGTAATTTTTTATTTCTTCAGTTTTTGCGTATTTGATTATAAATTTGTTTCTAGACGACGTAAGTCAATTCTTTTAGTGAAAACTTATAACCACACTATCTATCAATAGATTTTGACAATTTGAAACTAATTCCTGCTGAAGTTATTTTTTTAGAATTAATTAAATCGTGAAATGCAATTTTTCATTCCTGCAGTTTTAGTGTGATTGATGAAAATTTTGTTAGTGGATGACGTACGTCAATTGTTTTAGTAAATATTTATAACCACACTATCTTTGGATAGATTTTGACAGTTTGAAACTAATTCTTGCTGTAGTTATTTTTTTTAGAATTATTTAAAACGTGAAACGCAATTTTTCATTCCTTCAGTTTCAATTGATTAAAATTTTGTTTTTAGATGACGCATGTCAATTGTTTTAGTGAAAATTTATAACCACACTATCTTTGAATAGATTTTGACATTTTGAAACTAATTCCTGCTGTAGTTATTTTTTTAGAATTATTTAAACCGCGGAATGCAATTTTTCATTCCTTTAGTTTTACAAAATTTTAATCAATCACAATTTTGTTTTTAGATGAGGTAAGTCAATTGTTTTAGTAAAAATTTATAACCACACTATCTTTGAATAGATTTTGACATTTTGAAACTAATTCCTGCTGTAGTTATTTTTTTTAGAATTATTTAAACCGTGAAACGAAATTTTTCATTCCTTCAGTTTCGATTGATTAAAATTTTGTTTCTAGATGACGTACGTCAATTGTTTTAGTGAAATATATAACCACACTATCTCTAAATAGATTTTGATAGTTTGAAACTAATTACTGCTGTAGTTATTCTTTTTAGAATTATTTAAAACGTGAAACGCAATTTTTCATTCCTTCAGTTTCGATTGATTAAAATTTTGTTTCTAGATAACCTACTTCAATTGTTTTAGTAAAAATTTATAACCACACTATCTTTGAATAGATTTTGACATTTTGAAACTAATTCCTGCTGTAGTTATTTTTTTTAGAATTATTTAAACCGTGAAACGAAATTTTTCATTCCTTCAGTTTCGATTAATTAAAATTTTGTTTCTAGATGACGTACGTCAATTGTTTTAGTGAGAATTTATCTTTGAATAAATTTTGACATTTTGAAACTAATTCCTAAATTCACAATTTTGTTTTTAGATGACGTAAGTCAATTGTTTTAATGAAAATATATAACCACACTATCTTTCAATAGATTTTGATAGTTTGAAACTAATTCCTGCTGTAGTTATTTTTTTAGAATTATTTAAAACGTGAAACGCAATTTTTCATTCCTTCAGATTCGATTGATTAAAATTTTGTTTCTAGATGACGCATGTCAATTGTTTTAGTGAAAATTTATAACCACACTATCTTTGAATAAATTTTGACAGTTTGAAACTAATTCCTGCTGTAGTTATTTTTTTAGAATTATTTAAACCGCGGAATGCAATTTTTCATTCCTTCAGTTTTACAAAATTTTAATCAATCACAATTTTGTTTTTAGATGACGTAAGTCAATTGTTTTAATGAAAATATATAACCACACTATTTTTCAATAGATTTTGACAGTTTGAAACTAATTCCTGCTGTAGTTATTTTTTGTAGAATAATTTAAAACGTGAAACGCAATTTTTCATTCCTTCAGTTTCGATTGATTAAAATTTTGTTTCTAGATGACCTGTGTCAATTGTTTTAGTAAAAATTTATAACCACACTATCTTTGAATGGATTTTGACATTTAGAAACTAATTCCTGCTGTAGTTATTTTTTTTAGAATTATTTAAACCGCGGAATGCAATTTTTCATTCCTTCAGTTTTACAAAATTTTAATCAATCACAATTTGGTTTTTAGATGTCGTAAGTCAATTGTTTGAATGAAAATATATAACCACACTATCTTTCAATAGATTTTGACAGTTTGAAACTAATTTCTACTGTAGTTATTTTTTTTAGAATTATTTAAAACGTGAAACGCAATTTTTTATTCCTTCAGTTTTGATTGAATAAAAGTTTGTTTCTAGATGACGTATATCAATTGTTTTAATGAAAATATATAACCACACTATCTGTCAATAGATTTTGACAGTTTAAACCTAATTACTACTGTAGTTTTTTTTTAGAATGAATTAAACCGTGAAACACAATTTTTCATTCCTTCAGTTTTAGCATTAATTATAATTTTGTTTCTAGATGATGTAAATCAATTGTTTTAATGAAAATTTATAACCACACTATCTGACAATAGATTTTGACAGTTTAAAACCTAATTCCTGCTGTAGATATTTTTTTAGAATTATTTAAACCGTGGAATGCAATTTTTCATTCCTTTAGTTTTTGATTGATTAAAATTTTGTTTCTACATGACGGAAGTCAATTGTTTTAGTGAAAATATATAACCACACTATCTTTGAATAGATTTTGACATTTTGAACTTAATTCCTGCTGTAGTTACTTTTTAGAATTATTTAAAACGTGAAACGCAATTTTTCATTCCTTCAGTTTCGATTGATTAAAATTTTGTTTCTAGATGTTGTAGCTCAATTGTTTTAGGCACACTATCTTTCAATAGATTTAGCCTTGCAACAATTCCAACTGTAACAATTTGAGTGATGTATAAGAAGCCAATGTCATTCCCAGGTGTTAGCAAATTTTGAAAATTGGCAAGAACACAAGACGCGATGTTTCATTTTATACGGTTATGTCAGAGGTGCTAATCTAGTTGCAGCTAATTGCAAAGATTGTTTTGGTTTTGGAAGATTTCCTGCAGTATATATATTTTTGGATATATTTAAAGTTTTAATAATTTGTGTAGGTTTTATTTATATTTATAAGAAACAGTTATTGGGATGAACAAGTGAATGAACAATTCGGATTGTCTGGAGAATGAAGACATCATCAACATACTGGACTGGTAAAAATAAACTGGCGTTGTATTAATAGAAGCGGCGTGATTTTTTTTCTCTTCTCTTTTTACGCGTAAGGATGTGGGTCACGTTTATAAATAAAGCGGAATCGGACGGACAAACATAATTATCGCAGGATGATCCTGCGGGAGAGAAGACGGGGGCCGCCCCTCGCACGGTCTGGACATGGGGTTGCCCGCTCATTGATCCGACTCCAGCAGGAGGAGAGCGCGCGACCTCGGGGGACCTCGGGGTTCTCTGCCGACGGCTAATTGGGATTACGCAACGATTGCGTCGTTAGGGATGAAGAGTACGAGTGTGTACTGCTTAGGGGTGGTACTTAAGAAAATGGCACGGTGTAAGGACTAGAAATATTTCGCAACGAAAATTATTTATCTTATTCTTTAGATCTACAAGCTTATAATTCTGATCAAAATGTTGGTATTAAGGTCCTTCTTCTTTATATCTTTTGGTTTATAATCCTGATCAAAACTATGGCATTGAGGTATTCTTAATTGTGAAACCAACCAAGTGGCTTTCTAAAAACAAACCTTAAGATCTTCTTCTTTATATCTTTAGGTATTAATTAAGGTATGTACCTTGTTCTTTAAACTTTTGGTTTATAATTCTGATCAAAATTTGGGTAATGAGTTGATGACCTTCTTCTTGAAATCTATAGCCTACGATCTTGTTCAAAATATGTGTGAAGGACTTTAATGTACAATTTACCTTCGTCGGCGTAAGTTTCCGAACCGTAACCATCCTGGAGACCGTTGGCCCAAGTTCCTTCGTATTTGGCAGTGGAGGTATTGGACTGGCGGACACCGTACCGCCCCTTGAACCCCTGCGTCCATTCGCCCCTGTATATCCATCGGCCCCTCGTCTCCACACCGATCCCGTGCCGTTTCCCGTTTTGCCATTGACCTTCGTAAGCGCTGCCGCTGAAAAACACAAAGAAAACAACAGATTCAGATTTGTCATTTGTCACGCGTGGATTACAAAAGGCCGCAGTCTTGAATAATGTTATCGCGAGGCGTCGCCGTCGCCGTCTAAAAATTGCCACCGAGTATTTTTAGGACGGCATTACTCAAATTGTTTGTGCAACCGCCGGGATTCAATTGGAATGATTAATGCACATATTTCGGTCGTGTTTGGACAATATCAGCACGCGCCCATTGTACGTGATTAATTGCCGGGATTAGCGCGAGTACTCGACTTAATTATCCTCATTATCAGCACAGCTAATCATTTACATAATGCTTTGGCCACGGACTCTTTAAAAGCTCCAACATAAACATTCCCAACATTCTCATTCTAATAGTGTGAGTGCTTAAAACATCCAAAATGACGCAAAACATGTACGCCAAATACGACAACTTAAAATTAAATGCTTATAACTTCAGTTAGAAAGTACCATAGAACAAGATGATGATTCCTGGTTAATCCTGAAATCTCATTTAGAACAAGATAATGATTTCTGGTTTATCCTGAAATCTCACTCCTCTAGAAAAGATACAGCTTAAATTCTTTGGACTCTTTTCAGTGTCCAAGATTAGAATTTCCTTCTCAACCCTCAATCAATAAAGATTTGTTGTTTTTCCTTCCTTGCTTAGTATTAAATTTTTGGCATTGGCTTACAACGCTTAAGATTGAAACCAAATCATCAGAAGCTATTATTCTCATTCAAAACTTTTCCTTCACTCTACTATGGTTTTGGATTTTCTTGCATGAAGCTTAGAGATATAAACTGCTCTAAACTTCATGCAAAAAATCCATTCCGATCAATTTAACCTTCATACAAAAAACTAATCGAACAGAATTCATACATCACGTTCAAAATTCCAATATACATGAAGTAACAAAAACATTTTCGAAAAATTAAAAAAAGGTCAATGCCAAAAACTGTTTCGAAACGATTTTTTTACAGCTTTCGGATATTATTGCAGCCCGTATAATATTAGAATGGTGTTTATGGCGCCGACGTCGACGTCGATGTCTACGTCACGAATTCCGGGAAGAAAAAAGGAGGATTGAAATCTCGTTTTCATTCATCGTCGGCAAAAATAGTAAATACCGACGTGAGGCGCGGGGGCGGCGATTCATCAGCGGCGAAGTGAAGGAAAAGAAAGGGGACAGAAAACGAAGGAGGCGCTGATAATTCCTGCGAAATTTTCCGGGCGATTTCGGGTATTCAGGTCACGGCTAAATTTAAATAGACCGACGTACCGACCCGAAAAATGTTCGCTGAAATAAAATAAAACTAGTTTAATTGTATAAATGTTAAAATGTTAACTAAAATAATGAGATGAAATTTTTAATTTACTTCAACTCATGTTTTAATAGTTGTAATTTTGTTTACAGCCAGTGTGCGTCATTTATTTTTTAATATGTTAAAAATACGTTAATTCTGAGTGGATACAAAAATTTTAAACATATTTTCTTCAGAGGTAAATTTTTTAGAAATTTTTTAATCATGAGATGTAATTTTACAATTTGCTTCACTTCAAATTTTGAGAGTTGTAATTTTGTTTACAGCCAGTGTGCGTCATTTGTTTTTTAATATATTAAAAATACATTAATTCTGAGTGGATATGAAGATTTTAAACATATTTACTTCAGCGGTGATTTTTTTAGAAATTTTATAATCGTGAGATGTAATTTTTCAATTTACTTCAACTCAAATTTTAAGAGTTGTAATTCTGTTTCCAGCCAGTGTGCGTCATTTGTATTTTGATATGTTAAAAATACGTTAATTCTGAGTGGATGCAAAGATTTTAAACATATTTTCTTCAGTGGTGAATTTTTTAGAAGCTTTTTAATCGTAAGATGAAATTTTCAATTTGTTTCAATTCGAGTTTTAAGAGTTGTAATTTTATTTCCAGTTAGTATGCGTCATTTAGTTTTTAATATGTTAAGAATACGTTGATTCTGAGTGGATACAAAAATTTTAAACATATTTCCTTTAGTGGTGAATTTTTTAGAAGCTTTGTAATCGAGAGGTGAAATTTTTGAATTTGCTTCAGGCCGAGTTTTAAGAGTTGTAATTTTGTTTCTAGCCACTGTGCGTCATTTGTTTTTTAATATGTTGAAAATACGATAATTCTGAGTGGATACAAAAATTTTAAACACTTTTCCTTCAGTGATGAATTTTTTAGAAGTTTTCTAATCATGAGATGTAATTTTTCAATTTGCTTCACTTCGAATTTTGAGAGTTGTAATTTTGTTTACAGCCAGTGTGCGTCCTTTGTTTTTTAATATGTTAAAAACACGTTAATTTTGAGTGGATACAAAAAATTAAAACTTATTTACTTCAGCGGATAATTTTTTAGAAGTTTTATAATCGTGAGATGTAATTTTTCAATTTGCTTCAACTCGAATTTTAAGAGTTGTAATTTTGTTTCCAGCTAGTGTGCGTCATTTGTTTTTTAATATATTAAAAATACATTCATTCTGAGTGGATATGAAGATTTTAAACATATTTACTTCAGCGGTGATTTTTTTAGAAATTTTATAATCGTGAGATGTAATTTTTCAATTTACTTCAACTCGAATTTTAAGAGTTGTAATTTTGTTTCCAGCTAGTGTGCGTCATTTGTTTTTTAATATATTAAAAATACATTAATTCTGAGTGGATATGGAGATTTTAAACATATTTACTTCAGCGGTGAATTTTTTAGATGATTTTTAATCGTGAGATGTAATTTTTCAATTTGCTTCAACTCGGATTTTAAGAGTTGTAATTTTGTTTCCAGTCAGTGTGCGTCATTTGTTTTTTAATATGTTAAAATTACGTTAATTTTGAGTGGATACAAAAATTTTAAACATATTTCCTTCAGCAGTGAATGTTTAAGAAGCTTTGTAATCGAGAGATGTAATTTTTCAATTTGCCTTAACTCGGATATTAAGAGTTGTAATTTTGTTTCTAAGCAGTGTGCGTCATTTGTTTTTTAATATGTTAAAAATACGTTTATTCTGAGTGAATACAAAAATTTTAAACATATTTCCTTTATTGGTGATGTTTTTAGAAGTTTTATAATCGTGAGATGTAATTTTTTAATTTGCTTCAATTCTAGTTTTAAGAGTTGTAATTTTGTTTCCAGCCAGTGTGCGTCATTTGTTTTTCAATATATTAAAAATACGTTAATTTTGAGTGGATACAAAAATTTTAAACTTATTTCCTTCAGTGGTGAATTTTTTAGAAGGTTTTTAATCGTGAGATGTAATTTTTCAATTTGTTTCAACTCGAATTTTAAGAGTTGTAATTTTGTTTCCAGCCAGTGTGCGTTATTAATTTTTTAATATGTTAAAATTACGACAATTTTAAGTGGACATAAATATTTTAAACATATTTCCTTCAGCGGTGAATTTTTTAGAAGTTTTATAATCATGAGATGTCATTTTTCAATTTACTTCAATTCGAATTTTAAGAGTTGTAATTTTGTTTACAGTCAGTATACGTCTTTTGTTTTTTAATATGTTAAAAATATGTTAATTCTGAGTGGATATAAAAATTTTAAACTAATTTCCTTCAGCGGTTGATTTTTTAGAAGTCTTGTAATCATGAGATGAAATTTTTCAATTTGCTACAAGCCAAGTTTTAAGAGTTGTAATTTTGTTTCCAGACACTGTTCCTCATTTGTTTTTTTAACATGTTAAAAATACGTTAATTCTGAATGGATATAAAAATTTTAAACATATTTCCTTCAGTGGTGAATTTTTTAGAAGCCTTTTAATCGTGAGATGTAATTTTTCAATTTGCTTCAACTCGAATTTTAAGACTTGTAATTTTGTTTCCAGACAGTGTGCGTCATTTGTTTTTGATGTGTTAAAAATACGTTAATTCTGAGTAGATACAAAAATTTTAAACATATTTCCTTCAGCGGTGAATTTTTTATAAGTTTAAAAATTGCGAGATGTAATTTTTCAATTTGCTTCAACTTCAATTTTCAGAGTTGTAATTTTTTTTCTAGTCAGTGTGCGTCATTTGTTTTTTAATATATTAAAAATACGTTAATTCTGAGTAGATATAAAAATTTTAAACTTATTTCCTTCAGTGATTAATTTTTTAGAAGTTTTCTAATCGTGAGATGTAATTTTCAATTTGCTTCAACTCGAATTTTAAGAGTTGTAATTTTGTTTCCAGTCAGTGTGTGTCATTTGTTTTTAGATATTTTAAAAATACGTTAATTCTGAGTGGATACAAAAATTTTAAACATATTTCCTTCAGCGGTACATTTTTTAGAAGCTTTATAATCATGAGATGTAATTTTACAATTTGCTTCACTTCGAATTTTGAGAGTTGTAATTTTGTTTCCAGCCAGTGTGCGTCATTTGTTTTTTAATATGTTAAAAATACGTTAATTCTGAGTGGATACAAATATTTTAAACATATTTCCTTCAGCAGTGAATTTTTTAGAAATTTTTTAATTGTGAGATGTAATTTTTAATTTACTTCAATTCGAGTTTTAAGAGCTGTAATTTTGTTTTCAGCCAGTTTACATCATTTGTTTTTTTAATATGTTAAAAATACGTTAATTCTGAATGGATATGAAAATTTTAAACATATTTCCTTCTATGATGAATTTTTTAGAAGCTTTGTAATCGTGAGATGAAATTTTCAATTTGTTTCAAATCGAATTTTTAAAGTTGTAATTTTCTTTTCCAGCCAGTGTGTGTTATTAATTTTTTAATATGTTAAGAATATGTTAATTCTAAGTGTATACAAAAATTTTAAACATATTTCCTTCAGCGGTGAATTTTTTAGAAGCTTTGTAATCGAGAGATGAAATTTTCAATATGCTTTAATTAAAGTTTTAAGAGTTGTAATTTTGTTTCCAGCCAGTGTGCCTCAATTGTTTTTAATTATGTTAAAATTACATTAATTCTAAGTGTATCCAAAAATTTTAAATACTTTTCCTTCGGCGATGTATTTTTTAGAAGTTTTCTAATCGTAAGATGTATTTTCTCAATTTGCTTCAATTCGAGTTTTGAGGGTTGTAATTTTGTTTGCAGCCAGTATGCGTCATTTGTTTTTTCAATATCTTAAAAATACGTTAGTTCTGAGTGTATCCAAAGATTTTAAACATATTTCCTTCAGTGGTGAATTTTTTAGAAGCTTTGTAATCGAGAGGTGAAATTTTTCAATTTGCTTCAGGCCGAGTTTTAAGAGTTGTAATTTTGTTTCCAGCCAGTGTGCGTCATTTATTTTTTAATATGTTAAAAATACGTTAATTCTGAGTGGATATAAAAATTTTAAACATATTTCCTTTAGCGGTCAATTTTTAAGAAGCTTTATAATCGGGAGATGTTATTTTTCAATTTGCTTCAATTCGAATTTTAAGAGTTGTAATTTTGTTTCCAGCTAGTGTGCGTCATTTGTTTTTCAATATGTTAAAAATACGTTAATTTTGAGTGGATACAAAAATTTTAAACTTATTTCCTTCAGTGGTGAATTTTTTAGAAATTTTTTAATTGTGAGATGTAATTTTTAATTTACTTGAATTCGAGTTTTAAGAGCTGTAATTTTGTTTTTAGCCAGTTTACATCATTTGTTTTTTAATATGTTAAAAATACATTCATTCTGAGTGGATAAAAAAAAATTAAACATATTTCCTTCAGCGGTGAATTTTTTAGAGGTTTTGTAATCGTGAGATGTAATTTTCAATTTGCTTCAACTCGAATTTCAAGAGTTGTAATTTTGTTTCCAACCAGTGTGCGTCATTTGTTTTTTGATATGTTAAAAACACGTTAATTCTGAGTGGATACAAAAATTTCAAACTAATTTCCTTCAGCGGTGAATTTTTTAGAGGTTTTGTAATCGTGAGATGTAATTTTTCAATTTGTTTCAACTCGAATTTTAAGAGTTGCAATTTTGTTTCCAGCTAGTGTGCGTCATTTGTTTTTTAATATATTAAAAATACATTAATTCTGAGTGGATATGGAGATTTTAAACATATTTACTTCAGCGGTGAATTTTTTAGAAGCATTGTAATCGAGCGATGAAATTTTTCAATTTGCTTCAAGTCGAGTTTTAAGAGCTGTAATTTTGTTTTCAGTCAATTTTTATCATTTGTTTTTTAAATATATTACAACTACATTAATTCTGAGTGGATCTAAAGATTTTAAACTTATTTCCTTGAGTGGTAATTTTTTTAGAAGCTTCATAATCGCGAGATGTAATTTTTCAATTTGCTTCAACTTGAATTTTAAGAGTTGTAATTTTGTTTTCAGGCAGTGTGCGTCATTTCTTTTTTAATATCTTAAAAATACGTAATTCTGAGTGGATATAAAACTTTTAAACATATTTCCTTCAGCGGTGAATTTTTTAGAAGTTTTTTAATCATGAGATGAAATTTTCAATTTGCTTCAATTCGAGTTTTGAGGGTTGTAATTTAGTTTTCAGTCAGTGTGCATCATTTGTTTTTTCAATATGTTAAAAATACGTTAGTTCTAAGTGTATCCAAAGATTTTAAACATATTTCCTTCAGTGGTGAATTTTTTTAGAAGCTTTGTAATTGAGAAATGAAATTTTTCAATTTGCTTCAATTCGAGTTTTGAGGGTTGTAATTTTGTTTCCAGCCAGTTTACATCATTTGATTTTTAATATATTAAAAATACGTTAATTCTGAGTGGATACAAAAATTTTAAACATATTTCCTTCCGCGGTGTATTTTTTAGAAGTTTTATAATCGTGAGATGTAATTTCCAATTTACTTCAACTCGGATTTTAAGAGTTGTAATTTTGTTTCCAGCCAGTGTGCGTCATTTATTTTTTAATATGTTAAAAGTACGTTAATTGTGAGTGGATACAAAAATTTTAAACATATTTCCTTCAGCGGTGAATATTTTAGAAGTTTTATAATCATGAGATGTAATTTTTCAATTTGCTTCAATTTGAATTTTAAGAGTTGTAATTTTGTTTCCAGCTAGTGTGCGTCATTTGTTTTTTAATATATTAAAAATACGTTAATTCTGAGTGAATACAAAAATTTTAAACATATTTCCTTTAGTGGTGAATTTTTTAGAAGCTTTATAATAATGAGATGTAATTTTACAATTTGCTTCACTTCGAATTTTAAGAGTAGTAATTTTGTTTCCAGCCAGTGTGCGTCATTTATTTTTTTTTAACATATCAAAAAATCATTAATTCTCAGTCAAATAAACATATTTTAGTAATGATTTAATGGATATTTTAAGCTATTACAGTGTATTTACAAAAGATTGGACATTAATTAATCGCAACCGCAGTAATCCCAATTACACGCGACGCGATTAATCGCCTCGATATATTTATCAACCCCCTAGTCGTATAGGGTACACGGGGGAAAAAAAAACTAACCGGTAACGTGTTGAACGCGTAAATTATATTATAATTAGCGGCACAAATTTATTCACCTCGTTCGCCGCGTACGTTTTTTTTTATCGCGTTTTATTAGCCAACAAGTGTGTACCTATTAATGAATAAAAGATTATTCCGCCGTCGATAAATGACCGTGTATGCAACAAAACGTTTCGGTGGCACGCAATTGCGGAATATTAGGGACGTCGTGTTTCTAAAACGCCGCATTTAATTAATTATTCAGAGGATGTTTACTTTGTAAATAAGTAATATTGTTGGAACGGTGAAAATGTGACTATCTAAAAGTATTAAGATATTTGTTGTTAGATTGATGGAAAAGTAACTAAACCTATAAGTTAATTATGGAAATTTAATATTAAAATTCGTAGTGCAGTTATTAGTTAATTGTCTATTGGCTTACTGTCAAGAAATCGAGGAAACATGGAGTAATTAGAAGTAATCTTAGAGAGTTATACGTTAAACCTTAAGCGTAAGAGCTATTGCCAAAACGTGCCAGGTGCATTCCGTATTTTAACAATAGGACGTGAATTGATAATCTTCGATTTATTTTTATCCGGTTATTCATTTGGCAGCTGTACAAGTATTCAAAGTTCGAAATATCCGCTCGGATCGAGTTTGATAACATTCTACGGTTATGGCCGTACGTAGGCGCCTTTCGTCGGTGTTACTGATCGCTAAATTACATTTTTAATTAAGGAATAATCGTAGATTATTCAGAAAATTCATCCAAATTTAACTATCAAAATGTGCTACTTTTTTTTAGATGAAAGACCAATTGAATTTTTTCATATATTCAAGGTTTAATCAAAGTAATCGCCGTTGCTTTCTATATATCTTTAAGTCATCTTTTAGGTAAGTGATGAATTCTACCTTGGAAAAACGTTTTTGGACACGATAAAGTCATCAAACCAATTTTGGATCTTATATACTAATTGACAATGCTTATTGGATGAGAGGTATAGAAATAACATAACTTACACTTCAAAAAACTAGTTCAAGAAATGGATAAGAGGAGGAAGTTAGTTTTAGTCGGATGGAGCAATGTCTGGTGAATATGCCAGGTGGTGCAAGACGTCCCAGGCAAGACTCATTATGATGCCTTTTGAATTGGAGGCAATGTATGACCTGGTGTTGTCATGAAACAATTTCACTGGACCGTTTTCGTTCCAATCCTTAACTCAAGAGGATTAATTGACGTTGATATCAATCTGCAGTAACTGTTTCACCCGCTTGCAACAACTCATAATATGAAGGGTGTTTAAATCACACCAAAAACCACCTTTCATGCTTTGCATATGTCCCTATCATTCATTTTAGTGACTTCTGCTTTAAAATTTAAAAAAATACGATACACATGCACATATGTTCTTCATATAGAGTAAGTAAGTATAAGAAGTGTCCCAATTTAGATCCTTGTGGCACTTTTAATCTTTTATTATATATCAGGCTGATAATATACTAATTAAAATTCCATATTTTATTCAGGAAACGTACAATCGTCATTTAAAATATAAATAAGAGCGATTGCCATCGACTTCTGGTTTGTGCAATTAAAAATGCGCATTTTAATTAACAGCTAAACTCGTAAATCACATGGAAATTGTAAAACGTGACGCAATTTTCCGGCGGGTCATCGATTTTAAACGGAATCAATGCAAACATCGTTGTTATCGAAAAACATCTTTGTTACCCCGAAGCGTGCCTTAAATACCTTCAACCTGGATTTGTTGTACGCTGACGGCGTGACTGCGGACGAAAACAAATCGATGTGTTATTGTCGTCGCGAGTTCCTGCAGTTGTCATTGTCAGTGAAATAAGGTCGCGCACGTCGAAAAGAATGTGCTTCAAGTGGGTCCTGCTGCTGTCGGTGCTGGCGTTCTATTTCCGGCCGGGGGAGGCGTACTGCATGGGCCGCGATCCCGACGACGAGAAGGCGTGCGTGCTGGGGCACATCCTGCAGCTGCTGGTCAAGTACATGGAGGACTCGGAGGAGGCGAAGGACCTGCTGACGAACGCGATCGGCCTGGAGGATCCGCACAACCAGACGGTGCCGCACAAAAATAGACCCATCAGGAGGCACACGATGAATGGACCGCCGCCACGGGAACAGCTCATCCCGGCCTCGTTGGAGAAGGAAAACAAATTGGAGCGCGCGCCGTCGTCTACTACGGCCGCGACGATTGAGATGTTGAAGCCGATTCCCGAGACCGACGGTCGGGACGAGGAGGACAGCGGTTACGACAGCGGGGAGATTTCCTGGGAGGAGGACGCCGACGCCACCGAATTGCTGTGCATAGCCCATTTGAAGAGCGACTCCGAGTGGAAGAACTTCTTAAAAACTGTTCTAACAGAGTGATTCAATCCATTGATATTTTATGTGTAATTAAATAACCTAAGAATTAAACTTATTCTTCAATAAATGTGACATTTATATAAATACATTTAGAAAAAATTATTTGCGCACACTGGAAACAAAATTACAACTCTCAAAACTCGAATTGAAGTGAATTGAAAATATCATCTCACGATTATAAACCTTCTAAAAAATTCACCACTGAAGGAAATATGTTTAAAATGTTTGTACTCACTTAGAATTAATGTATTTTTAACACATTAAAAAACAAATGACGTACACTGTCTGGAAACAAAATTACAACTCTCAAAATTCAAGTTGAAATAAATGGAAAAATTACATCTCATGATTAAAAAATTCCTAAAAAATTCACCACTGAAGGAAAACCGTTTAAAACTTCTGGATCCACCCAAAATTAACGTATTTTTAACATATTGAAAAATAAATGACGAACACTGGCTAGAAACAAAATTACAACTCTTAAAATTCGAGTTGAAGCAAATTGAAAAATTTCATCTCTGGATTACAAAGCTTCTAAAAAATTAACCGCTGTAGGAAATATGTTCAAAATTTTTGCATCCATTCAGAACTAACATATTTTTAACATATTAAAAAACAAATGACGCACACTGACTGGAAACAAAATTACAACTCTTAAAATTCGAGTTGAAGCAAATTGAAAATTTCATCTCACGATTATAAAACTTCTAAATAATACACCGCTGAAGAAAATATGTTTAAAATTTTTGTGTCCACTTAGAATTAATGTAATTTTAACATATTAAAAAACAAATGACACACACTGGCTGTAAACAAAATTACAACTCTTAAAATTCGAGTTGAAGCAAATTGAAAATTTCATCTCATGATTACAAAACTTCTAAATAATACACCGCTGAAGAAAATATGTTTAAAATTTTTGTATCCACTTAGAATTAATGTAATTTTAACATATTAAAAAACAAATGACACACACTGGCTGTAAACTTAAGTACAACTCTTAGAATTCGAATTGAAGTAAATTGAAAAAGTTCATCTCACGATTACAAAGCTTCTAAAAAAATCACCGCTGAAGGAAATACGTTTAAAATGTTAGGATACACTCAGAATTAATGTATTTTTAACATATTGAAAAACAAATGACGCATACTGGTTGGAAACAAAATTACAACTTTCAAAACTCAAATTGAAGTAAATTAAAAATTTCATCTCATGATTACAAAACTTCTAAAAAAATTTACCACTGAAGGAAATATGTTTAAAATTTTTGTATCCACTCAGAATTAATGTATTTTTAATATATTAAAAAAACAAATGACGCACACTGGCTGGAAACAAAATTACAGCCCTTGGAATTCGAGTTGAAGTAAATTGAATATTTCATCTCACGATTACAAAACTTCTAAAAATTTCACCACTGAAGAAAATATGTTTAAAATTTTTGCATCTTTGTAGGGTGGATGGGTGGCCTCTAATCCACCATCCAATCAGTAAAACATAAGCGAGGATTTTAATTAAAAGTTGTAAAACGTAAATAAACATAACATTATTGCAAAATTTAATAGATTTATTCAAACAAATATTTTACATAAATTTTGATGATGTTTTACTGATTAGAGGGTAGGATAGAGGCCACCCACCCACCCTACATATACTTATAAACATTATTTACTTATCGTCTCGCAGTTTCCAATGAAAATAATTACAAAACGTTTTGAAAAAAAAGAAATTAAAAAGGGTAAATTTTCGAGTGGGTAAATCTGTAAAAATTTAATGCATGATGAGTGAGCAGACTTTAAATCTAAATTAGATAAGATTAGCTCTGGAAAGACATTTATGTTTAAACTTAAATTTTGATTTTGTTTTATTTTTTATTACATAAAGGGTTTGATTATTTTTACCAGCAAAATCATCAACGATTAGCAATTAAATTTATCATGTATATGTAGGGTGGGTGGGTGGCCACTATCCCACCCTCCAATCAGTAAAACATAAGCGAGGGTTTTAGTTAAAAGTGGTAAAATATAAATAAGCACAAAATAATTGCAATTTTTAGAGATTTATTCATACAAATATTTCAAATAATTTTTGATGATGTTTCACTGATTGGAGGGTAGGATAGAGGCCCACCACCCACCCTACATATACATATAAACTTTAATTCCTTATCGTCTCGCAGTTTCCAATGAAATTAATTACAAAACGTTTTGAAAAAAGAGAAATTAAAAAGGGTAAATTTTCGAGTGGGTTTAAACTTAAATTTTGATTTTGTTTTATTTTTTGTTACATAAAGGTTTTGATTATTTTTAGCAGCAAAATCATCAACGATTAGCAATTAAAGTTATCATGTATATGTAGGGTGGGTGGGTGGCCACTATTCCACCCTCTAATCAGTAAAACATAAGCGAGGGTTTTCGTTAAAAGTGGTAAAATATAAATAAGCACAAAATAATTGCATTTTTTAGAGACTTACTCATATAATTTTTTCAGTTAATTTTTGATGATGTTTTACTGGTTGGAGGGTGGGATAGAGGCCACCCACCCACCCTACATATGCATACAAATTTCAATTACTGATCGTCTCGCGGTTTGGGGTAATATTAATTACAAAATCTTTTTGAATAAAAAAGAAATTCAAAAGGTAAAACTTTTAAGTGAAGAAATTAATAAATTTTTTATGCATGATGGGTGGGCATACTCTAAATGTAAATTAGATAAGATTATCTAAAGAAAGTCATTTATGTTTAAACTTAAATTTTGATTTTGTTTTATTTTTTATTACATAAAGGGTTTGATTATTTTTAGCAGCAAAATCATCAACGATTAGCAATTAAAGTTATCATGTATATGTAGGGTGGGTGGGTGGCCACTATCCCACCCTTCAATCAGTAAAACATAAGCGAGGGTTTTAATTAAAAATTGTAAAATGTAAACAGACACAAAATAATTGCAATTTTTAGAGATTTATTCATACAAATTTTTCAAATAATTTTTGATGATGTTTTACTGATTGGAGGGTGGGATAGAGGCCACCCACCCACCCTACAAATACATATAAATTTCAATTACTGATCGTCTCGCGGTTTGGAGTAAAATTAATTACAAAACTATTTTAATAAAAAAGAAATTCAAAAGGTAAAATTTTGAGTGAGGAAATTAATACATTTTTTATGCACACTGGGTGGGCAGACTTCAAATCTAAATTAGGTATTATTAGCTCTGGAAAGACATCTATGTTTAAACTTAAATTTTGATTTTGTTTTATTTTTTATTACATAAAGGGTTTGATTGTTTTAGGCAGCAAAATCATCAACTGTAGTTTTCAAGAAAGCAAATGTGACTAATGTACATATGTATAGAGGAATAGAGGCCACCCACCCACCCTACATATAACTATTTACTGCGAGCACTATCACAATTATGCTGTCTAGAAAATTACAGCAATGTTTCTGTAGGAAACATATCAAAATATTATTAATTACACATTTAACCACAAGAACATGTATTTATGTATTCCTTACGTTTCTTTTTTAAATAATCAAATGTGTCTATTAGAAACCTTCATTTATCATATACGAACTGGAGGGTTTTTTTCTAAACTTAAAACGCTGATTTTAATTCCTAAAAAATATCAACAGACATTCTGGTGTAGTTTTCGAGGAAACAAAACTGTGACAGTGACTGAAGTAAATGTGTATATGTAGGGTGGGTGGGTGGCCTCTATTTCACCCTCCAATTTCTGTAAACGGAAAAGTATTATTGATTATATATTTTACCAAAAAAAGATGTATAATTTAATCCTTGCTTATTCTTTGTACAAAAATTTAAATGTTCTCAAGGAAATAACCCTCGTTTTTACCGTAAAAACTGGAGGGTGCGATAGAGGTATCCCACCCACCCTACAATGTATTTTATGCCTAAGCTAAAACACCGATTAAAATTCCTTAAAAAAATCTTGTTTTAAGAAAACAAAAGTGTAAATAATTGTGGTGGCTTTCACTTCATGATACATTTTGATAATTCAAAATAAGTAAAACAATTAACTTTGTTGGAATCACTTTTTATTTACACACTTGTAACTATAGTTTCGACAACTTCAGCTTGTCATTAAATACTGTTGTTTGATAATGACAAACTGAAGTTGTTGAAACTATAGTTACAAGTATAAATAAAAAAAGTGATACGAACAAAGTTAATTGTTTTACTTATTTTGAAACAAAAGTGTGACTGTGAATAAAGTACATATTGATATGTAGGGTGGGTGGATGTCCTCCATCACACCTTCCAACTCTTTAACCATAAAACGGTATTTTTTATTACTGTTTTCTCATTAAATTTGTCTGTAAAAAATAATCTTCTTTGGGATAATAAATAGAGATTCACAAAATTATTCCAATTTTTTTTTAAACTTAAGCTAGAACACTGATTTTAATTTTAAAGAAATATTTTTAGAATAATTAGTTAGTTTTCAAGTAAATTTTTATATGTAGGGTTTGTGGGTGGCCTCTATTCCACCCTCCAATCCCCAGAAAACATCTCAATGTATTATTAATTATACATACATTCAACCAAAAGAACATTTTTTTGTTCTAATGAAATGTGTCTTTTAGAAACCCTCATTTGTATTACACTAACTTGAGGGTGGGGTACAAGCCACCCACTCACCTTACATTTGCAGTCATCTGTCTTTTATTATCTGATAAAAACAAATACCACAAAAATTAAAAAATATAAAATTACAAAATTTATTATTTTTCATCATTTATCAAAAATCATTCGGCAACTTTCATATAATATTAATTACATATCAATTGTTAAAGCATATGGCATTTATTATCTGTTGTTAGTCAATCATTATCTGTCATTTGCTATTTGACATCTATAAGCTCTTATCTGTCATGTGAAATCTCTTATTTGTCGGATAATAAAAAAAATAACTTAAATGATTTTTAATTGTTTATTTGTCAAGTGTCAGTTGACATGTATCATTTGACATCAGTTGTCTATCATCTTTATTTGTCAGTTGTTCATTTGTCTTTTGTAATTTCGCTATTGATGGTTTGAGTTGAAAATTAAAATAAGACTTAGTTTATTCTTCACTTCACTTTTTGTTGTTGTAACAAGTGAAGTAAGAAGAATAAACTGAGTCTTATTCTCATTTTGTTATTTGTCATACATCATCACTTATTTGTCATTTGTTAATTTTTATTTGACGAGTATCATTAGTTATCATTTGTCATTTCGTATTTCGCATCTATCATTCATTATCAGTAATACGCCAAATGTTATCTGCCATCTTATATTTCTCATCATTTGATTAAAATATAGCGAATAACTTTTAACATTTAAATTTAATAATTTATATTTTTCAATGTCAGTGTCAGTTGTCATCTATCAATCAACTGCTTTAAGTCATTTGTTATTTATCATTTATCATTTGCTATTTATTACCAATAATTAATCATTTGTCATTTTACATTTATAATTATCATTTGTCATTTGCTGTTCGCATCTATCAGCTATCTTCTTTCATCTGTCAGTTGTCAGATGTTTTCTTGTATTTCTTATTTTGCATTCTAGCATTTGATGGTTTCTTATTTGTCATTTGTTATTAATTAATTGTTGTTGCCATTAGTTTTAATTTGTCTTTTGTTATTTTGCATCTATCAGCTATCATCTGATGTCTTATATTTGTCATCTGTCAATTATTGAAAATTATTCAGATGATTATAAAAATTTTAATTTCAATTTTTCATTTGTCACCTATCAAAATTAATGTCATTTGTTATTCCGCATTTATCAAGTATCATTAATCATCTGTCATCTGTCAAATGTTAATTGTCATATAATATCGCTTATTGTCACCTGTCATTTTATGAAAGCAAATCTTTAAAACAAAATCAATTCAACGATTACATTTTTTTTTATTTATCACTTTTCAGTTGGTATCCAACATTGACATTGGTTACTTATTATCTGCAGTCATTTGTTATCTATAATTTGACTTTTGTTATTTGACATTGTTGATCATTCATGTGTCATTTGTTATTTATTAATTGTTACCTGTCTGCTCTCATTAATTATCATTTGTCATTTCGTATCTATCATCTGTTATCTATCATCTGTCAGATATTTGTTACTAGATATATATTATTTGTCATCTGTCATTTGATAATAACAAATCGGATAATTTAAACTGTCTCAATTAAACAATTATTTTCTGTCAGCTGTCATTAGTCATCATTTGTCAATTATTATTTCGCAACTATCAGTTATTATTAGTCACCTGTCATCTGTCAAATGGTATCTCTTATCTGTCATCTGTCATTTGATTAAAACAAATCGGATAATTAGAAAAAAGCCAAACTTAACACTTTTTAGTATTTTATTGGTTATGTTCATTTATCAAGTGTCAATTGGTTTCTATCTATTATTTGTCATGAGTCATTTGATATTCTTTCATTTGTCTTTTGTTATTTGCCATCAATCATCACTAATTTGATGTTTGTTATTTTTTAATTGTTATCTGCTGTCATTAGTTATCATTTGTTATTTCGCATCTATTAGCTATCAGCAATCATCTGTCATCTGTCAAATGTTATCTGCTATCTTTTATTTGTCATATGTTATCTGATGAAAACAAATCCGATAATTTAATAAGTTTTTATTTATGGATTAATAATTTTTGTTATTTATAAAGGTTATTTATCAAGTGATAGTTGACATTCTTTACCTATCATTTGCCGTACGTCATTTGTTATCTATCATGTGTCGTTTGCTGCTTGTCATCAATCATCACTTATTTGTTTTTTGTCAGTTGACGCAAACAATAATTTTAAACATTTGATTTTAACGATTTATAATATTTTATTTGTCAAGGTCAGTTGGCATTTATCAATTAACATTAGGCTATTTGTTGTTTATCATTTGCTTTTTGTTATTTGTCCTCAATGACTCATTTGTTATTTGTTCATATTTATCAATTGCTGTCAGTTGTCATTAGTTATCATTTCACATTTATCAAGTATCATCAGTCATCTGTCTTCTGTCATTTGTCAAATTTCAACAAATTTATTATTTGTTATCTGTCAGCTGTCATTGGTTTTAATTTGTCATCTGTTATCTGTCATCATATGTATGTTACTGTATGAAATGGCCTTCATTCATAAATAAATAAATAAATCTCTTATTTTCGACAGGATAATTTGAAAAAAATATTCATTTTAACGAATTATAATTTTTTATTTGTCAAGTGTAAGTAGGCATCTGTCAATTGACTATTAACTACCATTTGTCACCAATCATCATTCATTTGTCATTGCCTTAAGTAATTTGTTGTCTATCATTTGTTTTGTATTATTTGTCGTTAAACTCATTTGTCATTTGTTATTTATTAATTGTTATCTGTCAGCTGTCATTAGTTATCATTTTATTTGCAATCAATCGTGATTCAATTGGCATTTGTTAATTTGCAATTGTTATCTGTCAGCTGTCATTAGTTATCACTTGTCATTTGCTATTTTGCATCAATCAGATATCATCAGTCATCTGTTAAATGTTATCTATCATCGAATGTCTTATGTGACATTTGTTATTTGATGAAAATAAATCGGATAATTAGAAAAAAAAGTTTAACGATTTATAATTTTTAATTTGTTAATCATTAATCAAAATAGTCGGATTTTTATTTGACGACCTTATTGTCAAATATCAGTTGGCTTCTATCATTTGACATTGTTTATCTATCATCTGCCATAAGCCACTTGTTATCTATTATTTGTCATCTGTTATTTGTCATTAATCATCACTCATTTGTTTTTTGTTGTCTCAATTTCTATCTGTCAACAAATCGAATAAGTTTAAAACAATTCCGTTTAACGATTTATATTTTTTTTTATTTGTCAAGTTAAGTTTTTTGTCAAGTGTCAGTTGGTTTATGTCATATAACATTCAATTGTCAATTGTTATCTATCATTTCAGTTATGTTGTTTGTCACTACTATTTTTTCATTTGTTATTTATTTATTGTTATCTGTCAACTGTCTTTATTATTGGTTCTAATTTGTTTATGTATTTTTATTATATTTTTACTTTATGTAAACACTGTACAATTGTATTATCTGTTAATAAATAAATAAAATAAAATAAAATTAATAATTTGTCATTTGCTATTTAGAATATCTGTCGTAATCTGATACCTTTTATTTGTCATCTTTATAAAATCATCAAGTGTCAGTTGACATCTATCAATTGACATTGGTTACCTATAATCCGCTGTTAGTCATTTGTTATCTATCATTTGACTTTTGTTCTTTGTCATCAATCATCATTGATTTAGCATTTATTATTTCTCAATTGTTGTCTATCAGCTGTCATTTGTTATCATTTGTTATTTAGTATTTCGCATCTATCAGATATCATCTGTCATCTGTCGTATGATGTCTTTCATTTGACAACTGTCATTTGATGAAAGCAAATCGAATAATTAAAAAAAACAGCTTAACAATTTATATTTTTTTATTTGTCAAGTTGATTGTCAAGTGTGAGTTGGCTTCTATAATTTGGCATTAGTTATTTCCGTAAGTCATTTCTTATTTATCATTTGTCTTTTGTTGTTTGTCATCAATCATTACTGAATTGGCATTTGTTATTTGTTAATTGTTATCTGTCAGCTGTCATTAGTAAACATATCAGCTGCCATCTGTCATCTGTATTAATTATTATCTGCTGCCTGGTATTACTTATTTGCCAACTGTTATTTGATTGAAACAAATGGGATAATTTAAAAAAAAAAACATAATTTAACGATTTATAATATTTTATTTATTGTCAGTTGACATTGTTGTCTATCATTTGTTATTTGTTCTTTGTCAATTGCTATTAGTTGTCATTTGCTATTTGGCATCTATCAGAAATTGTCTGTCAACTGTCTTTAGTAATCATTTCTTATTTGCTATTTGGAATATCTGTTATCTGTTGTTATCTGATATCTTTTACTCGTTGTCTGTCATTTGATGAAAACCAATTTAATAATTATTAAAAAAATAACTCAACGATTTATATTTTTCCAGTAGGGCAATAAATAAATAAATACCTTTTTATTATTTATCAAGTGTCAGTTAGCATCTATTAATTGGCATTGGCTATCTATTTTCTGTCATATGTCATTTGTTTTCTATCATTTGTCTTTTGTTGTTTGTCATTAATCATCACTCATTTGTTAAGAAAAATCAGTTGAAACAAAAAAAAATTGACAATAAAAAAAACGGTTGAAAATCAGTTTAAAATGATTTACAATGATATTTGTCAAAAGAAAAAATGAAAATTGTGGAAAATTGAGAAAAAATTATTAATTAAAAAATGAGAGCTGAAAAATTATCGACAAAAATTGGAAACGGAAAAAGCAGTTAAAATCAATTTAAAAGGCAAAATAAATTGCCTAAAAAGACTCAAGACAAAAAAACGATTGTCGTTTTGTAAGAAAAAAATTATCAAAAGTAGAATCAAAAACCAAAAATTGGGTAAAACAGGTGGACAATTATTTTCAAAAAATGTATATTTTATAATTAATCTAGTTTCATGTAATTTTTTCATTTGATTTGGAATTTAAAGATTTTTCAGAAATAAGTCAATTAATAATAGATTTAAGCAGCGCCCTTTTTTTGCTAAAAATAAAATAAGTTTGATTACTATTTTCAAAAAGTGTACATTTTATAATTAATCTATTCTAATTTCATGTAATTTTTTTCTCTTGGTTATGGATTTATAAACATTTAATAGGTAATTATTCAAAGCTTATAACAGCGCCATCTCTGTTTCAGCTAAAAATAAATTACGTTTAATTACTATTTTCAAGAAACACACATTTTAGAAATAATCTTTCGAAGTTTTAGGTAATTTGTTCATTTAGTTAAGAATTTATAAACATTTTCGTGAAATAAATCAATTATTCATAGCCTATAGGAGCGCCATCTCTGTTTCTACTAAAAAATAAATTAAGTTTGATTACTATTTTAAAAAAGTGTACATTTTATAATCAATCTATCCTAATTTCATTTAATTTTTTCATTTGGTTATGAATTTATAAACATTTTCTTGAAATAAGTCAATTAATGATAGATTTAAGCAGCGCCATCTCTGTTTCTGCTCAAAATAAATTAAGTTTGATTAGCATTTTCAAGAAATACACATTTTACAAATAAACTATCGTAGTTGTAAATATTTAATCTACATCCATCAAGATCCTGTATTATGTGTCATCTATTATCTGAAATCTGTCATAGGTATATAGATACATATTTGGTAATTATTATCATTTGACAAATGTCAAATAACAGATTGAAGATTAATGACAGATGACACATGACTTTGAGAGATGACAAATGACATTGACAGATCATTTGTCAGCTCTCAAAGTTATATGTCATCTGTCATTTGTCATTTGTCATCTATCATCTGTCATACTGAATACTTGTTGCGCTACTTTCTTGATGGAACCATATTTTCAAATTGGGTAAAGTAGAACACTTGTTTTGTTCTATAATTTTATTTTCAGTTGCCTGACACGTGTTTCGATCGATAAAATTATGGAACAAAACAAGTGTTCTACTTTACCCAATTTATCATCTGTCATTTATCATCTGTCATCTGTCATGTTATTTGACATTGGCTAACTGTTAAAAACAAATCCCACAAAATTAAAATTACAGTAAATACTAAACATAAAAAAATTTCACGTTAAACCTATACAAACAAAAAATATTGTATTTATAAATTAACAAAGAATTTCGTAATTATAAAAACTGTGGTAATCTTAATATTAAAAACTGTCACAAATCATCTGGGAAGAATCAAAAGAATTGGTAGTTAAACATCTATAGGGAAAATCTTGTAGGTTAATTTCTGTTCTAAATTAATATGCGTTTACGTTTCGTTTCTCCATCCGTAATTTCAAGTTTATACAAGAATGACGGCTTAGTATCGTGTAGGTGTTGGTGTGTTGATAAAAGTTCACCGGATGTAAATCGATGATTTACGAGCGATGCTCGAAACAGTCATCGTTTGACTGGATCGTAAAAACGGTGTTGACGTGGAGCAACAGGTATGGAAATAATTCTTGGTGCTTTTAAACGCTTGAATCTGATAAAACAAATGACATATTCTGACTTGATCCAAATTTATACAACACATTATATTTCGAAGAATAAATCTTGGGTGTTTTTTGTATGAGTCACGTTGTATTTGGGCCGTAAATAGAGGGGTGACGGTGATTTGGGTCAAGAAAACAAGGCGCATTCAAGGAAGAATGTCACCTCGTGAGCGCAAACATCATAACATCACAATGGCCGTCGGTGTCATCCGCCTTGCGAAACGCCGAACGCACTTAGTCACGTGTTTACAGGATCATTGAAGGCGTGCAAGTGCAAGCGTGTTCACGCTTAAATCGGGCCGCATTGCGCATTATGCATGCACACACGTGTTTCGGGCATTTCTATTTTCAATCGGGAGTTTCGTGGAAGTCCAGATTCATTAAGTGATCCCTATTCATGTTGGATACGCGTTGAAACGGTTTGAAAGGATTGTTGTAGTGGTTTTTAATCAAATATATAATTATTTGAAACAATAATAATCATTAATATTATTTAAATTATATATATTTTTCTTCTTATTATTTGTTTTAACACTTAGAATCATGTTAAACTTACCCTGATTTTTTTAAAGTATAACCAAGTTCGTCAAAAAAAATGGATTCACCAAATTCTGGCTTAAAAAATTTTCGTTTTTTATAAGATTTTGTATTCAATTATTTCAACGATTTAATTGTGTTAAAAAAATCAGAAAATATTCATTACTTGTCAAATGAGAAATTTGATGGTCATTTTTTTAATTTTCATTTATTTAAAAGTTGTTTCTGCTTTTTTAAAGTTGTTTGAATGCAGGATGTCATATTTTAGTTATTATTTTTCCATATGTTTGCCGGCTTTGTTATTTCGCCGGACAAGCGAATAATCGCAATTCATTCGAGACATTATCCGATTACGCGCATTTACATCGACCATTAGCTCCGGCGATGATATAAATCGCCGATTATTTAAAGCTGACCGGAACCGGTTTTAATCCGATTGCGCAACAAACGGTCCACATGCGGATTCTGGAAAATCCTCCTCGAAATTGGCAACGGTTTCGGAATGGTTTGGCCCGGAATGCGCCGACCGTATCGATTCGTTGGTGGTGGCCCTTGAAAAGTCGCTCGCTCCTCACTCCATCCATTCGGTAGAGCTTTTACCCATTCATATCAAACTCATACATACACACAGACACACACACAAAGGCACAGAGGGATATTAACACGCTGCAGATAATTATTATCATTTGAATAAATGAAATATAGTTGAACGTTAATATTATAATATGATTAATTCAATATAAAGTCCTCTACTTAATAATGGATAAACTATCAACTGTTTGTTATCTGTAATCTGCCATCAGTCATCTGTCGTCTACCTATTGACAAAAATCAAATAGGTAAAAACCTTTGTACTTTTTTTTATTGAATTAGTTTCTAATGTAACTCGTGGTGAAACATTTTGTAATATAGAAATAACACAATTTTCACTTGGTTGTACTTTATACTTTCATAATATGTCATTGGTTAATACAAATGTATCGTTTGTCATCTATTTTTATTTGTTATTATTTGTCATTTATCATCTGTCATTTACCATCTTTTCTATATTAACTGTAATTTGCCATCAGCCATCTGCCATCCATATATTGTAAAATAACAACGTTCTTTACTGCCACCTATCATCTAACATTGCTATCTGCCATTTATCATCTGATATCCCAACTGTCACTTATCATTTATCTATTATCCACCATCTGCCTTCAGTAATCTGTAATCTGTTCTAAGTTGTCATATTCAATTTTCATATGATGTGAATTTTACAAACTTTTATAGTTGTCAAATATCACTTGTTATTTATCCTCTGTCATCTGCCATCTATTATATTTTCATGACAGGTGTCGACCTAGCATCAATTATCTATTATATATTATAAGTCATTAGTTATCTGTCATTTTATCTATTATCTATTCTCTGCCATCATTTATCTGTGTCATCTGTCATTTGTCAATTGAAAAAAATGTTATTATCAGCCACCTATCTCCATTCATCTATTATCTATCATCAGTCTTTAGTTATCTGTCTTTTGTTTTATCTTTCAACTCTTACATGTCATTTTTCATTTGCCATCGACCATTTTCTTTGTCATCTGTCATAAGTCACTTATCATAAGCCATCTATGATCGTCCATCTATTATTCTGTTACACCTGTCATACATTTTGATTGTGTTTTTCTTTGTTTTATCTGTCAACACTTTCATGCCATTTGTCATCTGTCATCGAACATTTTCATCTGTCATTAGTCACTTGTCATTTGCATTCTATGATCATTAATCTATTTTCTGCAATCGTTAATCTGTTAAATAGTTGAAATCTCAATTTTCGCCAGATGTGACTTGTCATTTACCATCAATCATCTGTCATCAGCCATCTCTCATCATTTATGACATATGACAAATGAAAATATTCGATGACAGACGGAAAACGATATAGGAGAGTTGACAGATAAAACAAAAACTGTCAACTTTCCAATTTCATCTGCAATCTGTCATTGAATATTTTCATCTGTTATCTCTCATGAATAACTTATCATCTGACATCTATGACAATGTACCTATTTTCTATCATCTACCACCAATCATCTGTTTTGTACTCATTGTAAATCTGAATTTTGACTTGTCATAAGTCACTCATTGGTAAACTGATGTGATTTTATCGCATAGTTTTTTTTGTCATCTGTCATTAGTTTTACCTGTCAACTATCACTTGTCATTTATCATCTGTCATCGAATATTTTCATCCATCATATGTCATGAATGATGAGAGGTGGTTGACAGATGTTAGATCATTTCTTAAGTTATCTGTCATTTGGTCGGTTATTGATAAAATCGTTTTATCTGTCAGCTCTCACTTGTTATTTGTCGAACAATGTCATCTGTCATCTATCATATGCCGTCTATGATCAATCATTTATTTTCTGCCATCTGTCATCAGTTATCTGTTAATTGCCCAGTGGTTAAATGATTGTATGTATATCTCAATTTTCAACTGATGTGATTTTATCAGAGAGTTTTTTCTGTCAACTGTCATAAGTCACTTGTCATCTGCAATCTGTCATCAGTCTTCTGTTATTTGTTCATTAATGAAATAGTAAATTGTAATTTTCACTTGATAAAGATTTTGGCAGATGATAATGTTTGACGTTATCATCTATCTATCATCAGAAACCAGTCAACATTTTTTATTTGATAGTGATTTTTTCAGTTCGTTTTAGCTGTCAACTCTCACTTGTCATTTGTCATCTCTCATCGAACATTGTCGTCTGCTATTTGCCTATTGCTACTTATTTTGACAGTTTTTGTTTTATCTGTCAACTCTCCCATATCGTTTGTCATCAGTCATTGAATATTTTCATCTGTCACTTGCCATAAATCACTTATCATCTGCCACCCATCATTTGTTTTTTTTTGCTTATTGGTTAAATATTTGTAAATCTCAGTTTTCACCTGATGTGGGTTTACCAGAACATTTCTGTCATCTGTCATAAGTCACTTGTCATCTGCCATCTACGATCAATCATCTATTTTCTGTCATCTCTCATCTGTTGTTTGCTCATTGATAAAATGATTGTATATCAATACTATATATATTCACCTGATTTGATTTTATCGCATAGCCTTTTACTGTCAAATGTCACTAGTTTTATCTGTCAACTGTCACTTGTCATTTATCACCTGTCATCGAATATTATCATGTATCATCAGAAAAATGATTTTATATCTCAATTTTCTCCTGATGTGATTTTATCACATAGTTTTTTACTGTCAAGTGTAACTAATTTCATCTGTCAACTGCCACTTGTCATTGAACATTATCATCTGTCATCAGGAACCTATTATCTACCACCTATCATAATTAGTCTATTATCTATTATCTGTCATCTGTCATTTGCCCATTGAAAACACTAAAAAATAAAAAATAAAATAACAAAATTGTCAATGTCAATGTCACATTATTTTCTAAATTGACCCATTTATTAGAAGAAATAAGCATTTACTGCTTTAATATATGTATCCGAAGCTGAGTTCATCTATAATGACACAGTGAAGGAGAGGACCGACAGGTTAGAGTGGAAGAACACTCTTCAAGAGTGAACTCCGCCTTTCTTTGCTGACGAAATTATTTGTATGGTTTTGTTTACTATTTTATGTTATTCGAATTATTATTATTGCAAGTCTGATAGTACTAATAAATAAATAAAACTGTTGTAATGTTGTATGTTGTAATTTTTACCTAATTGTGATTTTGACAGTTTATTTTATCTATCAACTCTCATTTGTCATCTGTCATCGAACATTGTCATTGTCATCTGTCATATGATGTCTGTGATCATTTATTTATTTTCTGTCATCTGTCCATCAGACATCTGTTATTTGCTTATTAGTAAAATGATTGTAAATCTCAATTCTCACCTGAGGTGATTTTATTTACTGTCAACTGTTACTAGTTTTATCTTTCAACTGTCACTTGTTATTTATCACCTGTCATACACTTTATAGAGCTTTTATCAAGTATTACTTAATCACCATTTATTACCTGTCATCTGTAAACAGCCACCTGCCATCTGTCATAATTCAATTTTTACCTGAAAGTAAATTTGACAATTTTTTTATCTGTCAACTCTCACTAGTCATTTGTCATATTATCTATTATATATCATGTGCTTTTTGCCATTGGAGCTAACAGTCATATGTCATTTGTTCAATGGTTATAAATCTCAATTTTTCATCTAATAGAGCTTTTGACAGATAATTTTACCTGTCAGCTGTCTCTTGTCATTTACCATCGGTCATCTGTCATTAGCCACCTATTTGTCATCTGTCATCGAAGATTGTTATCTATCATTTGTCGCAAGTCACTTGCCATCTGCCATCTATCAACATTCATCTATGATCTATTATCTATGATTTATTATTTGATAAAAAAAAATAATTCTCATTTTTTTATCAATCAACTCTCACTTTTCAATTGTCATCTGTCATAATTCACTTGTCGTATGTCGTCTGTAATAAGCCATCTGTTATTTGCTCATTGATAAAATGGTTATAAATCACTTGTCACTTGTTATTTGTCATCTATCATCCAAAATTATCATCTGTTATCTATCATCAGCCACCTGGCATCTGTCATCTATCATAATTCATTTATTATCTATTATCTGTCATTTGGAATTTGCCTATTGATAAAATTGTTATCAATTTTAACTTGATAGTGATTTTGACAGGTTATGTTATCTGTAAACTCTTACTTGACATTTGCCATGAGCATAGAACATTGTCATCTGTCATTTATCATAGGTCACTTGTCATATGCCGTCTATGATCGTTCATTTATTTTCTGCCAACTGTTTGTTATTTGCTTATTGATAAAATAGTTGTATATCTCAACTATTACTTATCATTTACTATTTGTCATCTGTCATCTATCACAATCCATCTATTATCTATCATCTGTGATCTATTACTTGCCCATTCGTCATTTGTCATCTGTCATCAAACGTTGCCATGTGTCATACGTCACTTGTTATCTACCATCTATCATCATTCATCTATTTACTGTCATCTGTTATTTGCTCATTGATAAAGTAGTTTTTAAATCTCCATTTTCACCAGATATTTTGAGAAATAATTTTCAACTGTCACTTACTATCTGTCACTGCCATCTATGACAATCCATCTATTATCTATCATCTGTAATCTATTGCTTGCCTATTACCATTTGTCATCTGCCATCGAAAAGTGTCACCTGTTATAAATCACTTGTCATCTACCATCTACGATCATTCATCTATTTACTGCCATCTGTCATCAGTCATCTGTTATTTGCTCATTGATAAAATGGTTGTAAATATTAATTTTCACTTGACAGTGATTTTGGAATATTAATTTATACGCCATCTGTGACTTTCCATTTACCATCTGTTATTAAATATTATCATCTATCATCTGTCATTAGCCATCTATCATCATTCATCTATTATAAATTATATGATAATATTTTATCTGATGGTGGCGTATTCCTTTAACTCACTCTTGTCATCTATTATTTGCTTATTGATAAAATAATTGTAATTCTCAATTTTCACTTTATAGAGATTTTGACAGATAATTTTCAACTGTCAATTGTCGTTTATTATCCGTCACCTGCCATCAATCACAATCCATCTAATATCTATCATCTGTGACCTATTACTTGGAAATTTGTCATTTGTCATCTGTCATAAGTCACTTGTCATCTACCATCATTGGTTATTCATTTATTTACTTTCAATTGCCATCAGTCGTCGCTCATTGATAAAATGGTAATTCCATCTACCAACTGTCACTTGACATTTACCATCTGCCACAGGTCATTAAACGTTATCGTCGGTCATTTATCATCATTCATGTATTATCTATTATCTGATACAAATTTTAGTCAGGTCATTAAACGTTATCGTCGGTCATTTATCATCATTCATGTATTATCTATTATCTGATACAAATTTACCTGATGGTGATTTTGACATATTCTTTAGACTCGCTTGTCATTTGTCATCTATTTCATTATCTCTAATGCTTGTCACATCCCGTCTATGATCGTTCATTTCATTTTTCTGCTAATTATCATTAGTCGTATGTTACTTGCTCATTAATAAAATGTTTGAAAATCTCAATTTTCACCTGATAGAGATTTTGACAGATAAAACTCTCACTTGTCACTTACCATCTGTCACCTGTCATCTGCCATTTATCACATTCCATCTATTGTCTATCATCTGTGATCTATTACTTGCTCATTTGTCATTTGTCATCTGTCATCGAACATTGTCATCTGCCATAAGTCATTTGTCATCTATGATCATTCATTTCTATTTACTGTCATCTGTCAACAGTCACCTAGTATTTGCTCGCTGATGAAATGGTTGTAATTCTTATTTTTCAATTTTAATCTGTCATTAAACATTATCATCAGTCATCAACCATCTGTCTGCCATTTTATCCGACGGCGATTTTGACATATTTTTTTAGTCATGCTTATCATTTGTCATCTGTCATCAAACATTATCTCTATCACTTGTCATATGCCGTCTATGATCTTTTTTTTTTCTAATTGTGGTCAGTCGTCTGTTATTTTCTCATTGATAAAATCGTTGTAATTCTCTTAATTTTCACTTGACAGATAAGAAAGATAATTCTGTCTTCCAACTGTCACTTGCCGTTTAACATGTGCCATCTTAAATCATTATCATCTGTCATCTGATGCCACCTGTCATCTGCTATATATGATTTATTATCTAATAAAATTTTATGATGGTGATTTTTGCATATTCTTTTAACTCTCCGTTCATCTATTATCTATTATTTGTGACTATTATTTAATAAAATTGTAAAATATTCTCAATTTTTACCTGATGAATATTTTGACATATTATTTTAACCGTCGCTTGTCATTTCTCATCTGTCATCGAACATTGTCATCTGTCATCTATCATCGTTCACTTTTTGACATCTATTATTTGCTCATTCGTAAAATCTCAATTTTCACTTGACAAGGATTTTGTCATTAAACATATATTATCTGTCATCTATCATCATTCATCTATTATCTGTGATCTATTATCTGGTAAAAATGTAATAACTCTCAATTTTACCTGATGATTTTGATATATTGTTTTAACTCTCGCTTGTCATTTGCCATCTGTCATCTATCATCCTTCATATTTTTTTGACATCTGCCATTAGTCGTCTATTACTTGCACATTTGTAAAATGGTCGTAAAAGTCAATTTCCACTTGATAGAAATTTTTTCAGATAATCCTGTCTGTCAACTGCCAGTTACTGTCTGTCATTAAATATATTGATTTGTCAATAACCACCTCCCATCTGCCATATACCACCAATTATCTATTGTCTGTCATCTGTGGTTAATCATTTGCCCATTAATAAAATTGTAATTCCCAATTCGAGTTTTAGGCCTGAAAGTGATTTTGACAGATAATTTAATCTGTCACCTGTTTATTATCATTTACCATCTATCATCTATCATCGAACAGTATCATTTATCATCAGCAACCTGTTATTTGTAATCTATAATGATTAATCTATTATTTATCGTCTGTAATCTATTACATATTTGTTAATTGATAAAATTTATAATTTATCTGATTTCGACAGATAGAATTATTTATCTGCTAACTCTCACTTTTCATCTGTCTTCCATCATCAGCCACCTACCATCTATTGTCATTTATCTATTATTTATCAACTGCCATTGATAGGATTGTTACAAATCTTGATTTTCAAGTGATAGTGATTTTGACAGATAATTTAATCGATCAAATGTCTTCTTATTAATCATCTGTCATCTGTAATTACATATTTTCATTATCAACCAACTGTCATATACAACTATCATCATTCATCTAATATCTATTGTTTCTCGTCAGTTGTTTGTTAATTGGTCATTGATAGAATTTTTTCAACATTATTATTAATATAATGTTTCACCAAGTAAAAAATGAGAAACAAATACAAGATATATCTTCATTTTCAACTGATAGTGATGTTGACACATAATTTTATCTTTTTCTTACTTCTCACTTATCATCTATTATCAAACATTGTTATCTGTCAGCTATCTTTAGCCATCTGCCATTTATCACCCACCATCTGTCATCTGTTCATTAATAAAATTGTTAATTATTTCTTGATTATGACACTAGCTATTAATAAAATTGTTGTCAATTTCGAATTTTATCTAATAGTGATTTTAACAGATAATTTTATCTGCCACTATCACTTGTTACATGTTATCTGCTACCGACTATCTATCATCATTAATCTATTATTTGTCAACTGTCATCATCATATAATTTAACGATTGAAATTTGAAGTAAGTTATAAATTTAGAAGAATAAAAACAGTAGGAAATGGTTCTTAAAACGATGGAGTATAAAGTAAGGTTAGGATAAATCAATTATTCGTTTTATTTTAAAGTTTCTTTCATCTTACGAGAAACCGACAATAAATGTTCATGCTTTACGAGCGAAATAAATTGTTTTATTGAATTAGTAACCATCCTCATGATGCTATTTTCAAATTTCAAGTTTTCATTTGGTATCCATTTGAAATGTAGGAAAATTACTTTTGTTCTTTAATTCGTTATAGAAAAGTAAGTAATAACTACAGTCTTAGTAAGACTTAGGAAATGTTTTCGTATTATTAAATTATTAGGGAAATTTAAGCTAATTAATAATTCTTGATCATCGAAATAAAAATATCGGACACGTTTACTTTCTGTATTTTAACTTTATCAAAAATCAAACAGGTTTTCAACATCCTGGCAACCAGCGAAGAAAACAACCCACTGCCCCCACGCCGCTGGCCTTGTCGGAGCTAGTGTCTTTTTTCGCGTGGGGCCTTGATAGACATGTGCGTGCACGAGAGTCGTCGCCGCCGCGCCGTTCCCAGGATTGTGTTAGAAATAGCAGCGGACCGGTGTGTCTTTTCGGGATAATGGGACGACTCGAACCCCGTATCGGGGGCGTCTTCGCGAAACGAGCGAAACAAACGAAACGCGACGACGGTGAAATTGTTTCGCGTTCGAAGGGGGCGCAGGCGCAGGCGCGCGCTCGCCTCTCATTACTCAGTGGCCGCATTTAAATAAAGGCCGCGCGAACGATAATTGTCGGAAAAAAAAACGAGAGAGAAAGAGAGAGATTTTCAGCTCGGCACCGCTTACCACCACCTCCTCCACCGTCCGCGGCTATTTTTACAGCACACTCAGCTACTACAGCTGTGCACTGAAATTAAATTATACCGCTGAACGATATGTCAATTTTTTTTTTCAAGCAATATTTACATTTTTAATTTTATTATTAACTATTTTTTCAGTTTTAATATTACTGAAAAATTCAAGGTCATGATGATCACATAACTTAATACAAAAAGTTTTTATTTTGTTCAGACGTTAATAAACAATATAATGTGTTTTAAATTAATATATATTGTAATTTGTAATTTTCAATATTCTGACAGATGTCAAAAACATGACATTGGCAGATTATAAATGACAAATGAATATTGAATAATAACAGATTACAAATGACAGGCTTCGTATGCAGGTGACGAAAGACATGGTAGCAACAGATTATAAATACATTATGAATAATTGGTATTGCCTTATATAAATAAATAATTATATAAATAATGAATAAAAAAATGTCAGATGACTAATAACAAATTACAAATAACAGCTGACTATTACTAATGATGAACGTTAGTGACAATGACAAATGACATTGGCAGATGACAAGATGACGGATATAAAATGCTTACAGCTCTTGTAAGAATTTTACACTACACCTCTACAGTTTTTATGATGTACATTTGCTTTTTATTTCATGTTTAGGTTAGTCTCACATTATGTACAGCAAATGACAGATTACAGACGCATAGTTAATAGTTCGCAATAACTTTTTTTGTAGGTCAGACGACAAATTGCAGATTTCAGTGACTCACATGATATGGCATATATTTCATCTGTACTAAACATTAACATTATTTTTAAACATATCTTTGAAATTTTGTGGAAGTGCTTCGAAATTCCAGGTAACATGTGACAGTTTTCTTATAATAAATTTAAAATAGAAGATGATAAGTGACAATGTCAAATTACAATTGATTGATAAGAAATGAAAATGACAGTTGATAGGTAGCAGATTACATAACAGATGTCAGATGATAATTGACAGATGACAATTGATAGATAATAAATCAAATTGACAGTTCATAGGTAATAGATGATAGATGTCATATAACAAATAATAGATTGTTTATAATAAATTTGCAAGTGAAATATGATAGTTGACAGATAATAAATAACAATGACCGTTGATTGGTCATAGATGATAGTATTTTTTTTTGTAAGTAAGTTTTTTTTTTGCTTTCATAATCAGATTTTGGATTGCTGAAATTATAGTATCTAGCAGAAGACAAATTTTATTTTTCCACATAAATGAATATGTACTTTTCATACTAATTTCTGCTTAGATTAGCCTTAGATGACTGATTAACTAATTAAAACTATAGATGACAAAAGACATGATAATAGTAGATTTTAAATAACAGATTACTGCTAAGATATCACAGATAATAATTTGACGAATGAAAGTAAAAGATCAATAGTAGATAACGGACTTTGAATAAAAGACGATTCTTGATGTAATAACTTTTTCAATATGGCAGATGACAAAATACAGAAAATTAGTAACAAGTAACAGATACTGCAGATAATAGATAACACTAAGATTTGACATACATTTCATCCTTACAAAACTTACAAATAATATTTTTGTAGTTTTAACGACATACTAAAAAATTCTAGATGATAAGGCACAAAATACAAATTTGGCAGATGATAGCCGGCAGTGACAGATGACAATTGATAGGTAAGAAATAAAAATAACAGTTGAAGACAAATGCCAGATGATAAACGAGAGATAACAAGTGACAGATTGCTTATAAAAAAATTCAAACGGCAGATGATAAATGAGAGTAACTGATGACAATCGACGTAATAAATAAAACTGACAGTTACTAGGTGATAAATGACAGATGCTCCAGATGATAGATGACAGATGACTAAGAACAGATTGCTTATAATAATAAACGATGCCAGTGTAAGATAACAATTAACAGAAAATAATTGAAATGGCAATTGATATGTAGCAGATGGAATATGCCAGATGAAAGATGCTTCTAACAAATTTTATATGGCAGATTATAGATGACAGCGACAGATGACAATTGCCAAATAATGAATATACCTGATAGCTAGTAGGTAGCAGATAACAAATAAAATTTGACAGATGACAGATAAGAGATAACAGATGACAAGAGACAGATTGCTTGTAACAAGTTTACGATGACAGATGGTAGATAATAGTCACAGGTAACGATTGATAAAAAAGATACCCAAATGATAATTAGTAGGTGATGACAGATGCCAGATGATAGATGATAGATCCTTTTAGTAAATTTCAAATGGCAGATCATAGTTATTATTATTATTATTATTATTTATTAGCTTTATTCAATGTGCTAACATAAATAGTTGGCAGAAACAGCTGACATTTGACACATAATTAATAAAACCGACAGTTGATAGGTGGAAAATGATAAATGCCAGGAGTCGGATGACATGGGACAGATTGATTAAAACAAGTTTACAATAGTAGATGATAGATGACAATTCCTAGAAAAAAAAATGGCAATTGATAGATAGTAGATGATAGATGCCAGAAGATAAATTACAGATGCTTATAACAAATTTCAGATTACAGATGATAGATGGCAGTGACAGATGATAATTAGCAGATAATAATTAAATCTGACTGTTTATAGGTAGCAAAACCACAAATGCCAGGTGACAGATTGTTTAAAACAAGTTTACAATAGCACAATATAGATGGCAGTAACAGATGACAGTTGTCAGAAAAAGAAAATAAAAATGACAAATGACAATTGGCAAGTAGTAGATCACAAATGCCAGGATATAAATAATGGATGCTTACAACAAATTTTAGATGACAAATGGTATAATGCAGTGACAATTAATAAATAAAACTGACAGTTAATAGGTAGCAAATGACAGTTGCCTGGCGATAGATGACAGTTGACTAAGTACAAATAGCTTATAACAACTTTCAGATAGCAGACGATAGATGAAAGTAACAGATGACAATTGGCAGATAATAAATATACAACTAACAGTTGACAGGTAGCAAATGACAAATGACAGATGACAGATAACATGGGATAGATTTTAATATTTAAACTTATTAGTTTACAATGGCAGTGTCAGATGACAATTGACAGAAAGAAATAAAATAAATGACAGATGCTTAAAACAAATTTTATATGGCAGATTACAGATGACAGCGACAGATGACAATTACACCTGGTAGTTAGCAGGTTACAAATAAAAGTTGACAGATGACCGATAACAGATGACAAGAGATAGATTGCTTATAACAAGTCATAAATAACGATTTTGCAGAAAAGATATACAAATGACAATTAGTAGATAGTATCTGTCATCGCCAGATGATACATGATAGATCCTTTTAGCAAATTTCAAATGGTAGAAGATAGATGGTAGAAACAGTTGACAGTTGACGCATAATTATTGAAGCTGACTGTTAATTAAAAAAAAGTTTACAATAGCAGATGATAGATGGCAGTGACAGATGACAATTCCTAGAAAAAAATGATGATGATAATTTATAGATAGTAAATGATAGATGGCAGATGCTTATAACAAATTTCAGATGACAGATGATAGATGGAGTGACTGAGGATAATTGGAAGATAATAATTAAAACTGACAGTTTATAGGCAACAAAAAACAATTGCCAGGTGATAGATTGTTTAAAAAAAAATTACAATTGCCGTTGATAGATGACAGTAACAGATAACAGTTGTCAGAAAAAGAAAATTAAAATGACAAATGATAATGCGTAAGTAGCAGAAGACAGATGCCAGAACATAGATAATGGAAGCTTGAACTAAATTTTAGATGACTAATGATATAATGCAGTAACAGATGACATTTGACAGATTATAAATAAAACTGACAGTTAAATAACAGTTGTCTGGTACAAATAGCTCATAACTAATTTACGATCTCAATTGACAGAAAAGAAATGAAAATGACAATTGATATACAGGGTGACTGACGAAAAACCTTTGGTGCTGTATCTCACTTATTTTCTATCCGATTTGAATAAATAAAACATCAAATTAAATGATTTTTAAAAGACTTTAATATGAACTGTACTGATATTTTTTCTTGCATCCAGTTTTTAACAAAAGACGATCAACTTTTTTTTTTCAAATTGCACTGTATATATATTTTGTACTGATCCGCAAGGAGATTTTTTTCTGAATCTAAATTTGTAAACGATTTTATCCATTCATCAAACCAAAGTCGAGAAATTGAGGATTAAAAAAAAAATTAAAAATCAAATACCCATACTAAACAATATACAGAGCCTATTCCAAATGTCAAAAGTGACAGTGTCAGTCATTGGTACAATACTGCAATAATTTTTAATAATTTCATAATAAAAATGTTGCAAGATTTCAAAAACTGAAAAACGATTTCTGTAGAAGCACAAAATTCTAGAACAGTTCATATTAAAGTCTTTTAAAAATCATTTAATTTGATGTTTTATTTATTCAAATCGGATCAAAAATAAGAGAGATACAGCACCAAAGGTTTGTCGTCAGTCACCCTGTATAATAGATGACAAACAGCAAACGACAAATGACAAATTGACAGGTGATAGATGGCAAGGGACAGATTGTTTCAAACGAGTCTACGATGGCAGTGAGAGATGGTAATTGACAGAAAGAAATTAATTAAATGACAGACGCTTAACACAAATTTCAGATGGTAGTGACAGATGACAATTAATAAAAAATAAATACAACTGACAGTAAATAGGTAGCGAATGACAGTTGCCAGATGATAGATGACAGTTGACTAAGTACAAAGAGCTTATAACTAATTTACGGTGGCAGTTGATAGATAACCCCAACAGATGACAATTGATAGTAAAGAAATGAAAATGACAATTGATATATAACCGATGACAGATGTCAGGTGATAGATGACAGATGCTTATAACCAATTTCAAATAGCAGATAGATAGATGATAGTAACAGATGGCAATTGGCAGATAATAAATATATAACTGACAGTTGATAGGTAACAAATGACAGGTGATAGATGACAGATGCCAAGGGACAGATTGTTTAAAACAAGTTTAGGATGCTAGTGTTAGATGACAATTGACAGAAAGAAATTAATTAAATGACAGATGCTTAATACAAATGTCAGATGGCAGTGTCATATGACAATTGATAGATATTAAATCAAAAAGCAGTTAATAGGTAGCAAATGACATCTTCCAGGTGGCAGATACCAGTTGACTAAGTATAAATAGCTTAGTATTAATTTTAACATATTTTCTGTCAATTTTTTAAATTAACAGAAAAGAAATGATAATGACAATTGATATAGATGCCAGATAATAGATAACAGATGCTTATAACAAATTTCAGATAGCAGACGATAGATGACAGTAACAGATGACAATTGGCAGATAATTAATATATAACTGACAGTTGGCAGGTAACAAATGACAAATAAGAGGTGACAGATGATAAGGGATAGATTGTTCACAACAAGTTTACAATGGCAGTAACAGATGGCAATTGACAGAAAGAAATAAATTAAATGATAGATGCTTAAAACAAATTACAGATGACAATTAATATACAATTAATCAATCTGTCAGATAATAGGTAGCGAATGACAGTTTCTAGGTGACAGATGACAGTTGACAAAGTACAAATAGCTTAAAACTAATTTATGGAGGCAGTTGATATATAACCCCAACAGATGACAATTGGTAGAAAAAAAATGAAAATTGACAGTGAAAGATGACAACTGATAGAAAAAAATGAAAATGAAAGTTGATATATAACAAACGACAGATGCCAGATAATAGATAACAGATGCTCATAACAAATTTTAAATAGCAGACGATAGATGACAGTAAAACATGACAATTGGCAGATAATAAATATATAACTGACAGTTGACAGCTAACAAATGATAAATACCAAGTGACAGATGACAGATTGTTTAAAACAAGTTCACAATAGCGGTGACTGATGGCAGTTGACAGTATGAAATGAAATAAAATTACAGATGCTTAAAGCAAATTTCAGATGGCAGTGATAGATGACAATTAATATATATATATATATATATATATATATATATATATATATATATATAATAAATAAAACTAACGGTTTAAAGGTAGCAAATGACAGCTGCCTGGTGACAGATGACAGTTGACTAAGTACAAAGAGCTTATAACTAATTTACCATGGCAGTTGATAAACAATTGAGAGGAAATAAATGAAAATGACAATTGATATATAACCGTTGACAGATGTCAGATGATAGATGACAGATGCTTATAACAAATTTCAAATAACAGACGATAGATGACAGTAACAGATAATAAATATATAACTGACAGTTAACAGATAGCAAATGACAAATGCTAGGCGACAGTTGACATATGACAATGGACAGATTATTTATAACAAGATTACAATGGCAGTGACAAATGACAATTGACAGAAAGTAATGAAATAAATGACAGATGCTTAAATCAAATGTCGGATGGTAGTGACCGATGACAATTTCCTGGTGATAGATGACAGTTGACTAAGTACAAAAAGCTTATATCTAATTTACGATCGTAGTTGATAGATAACACTAACAGATGACAATTCACAGAAAGCAATGAAAATGACAATTGATATATAATAGATGACAGATGACATATGATGGATAACAGATGCTTATAACAAATTTCAAATAGCAAATGATAGATGACAATTGGCAGATAATAATAATAATACTAACAGTTGATAGGTAACAAATGTCAAATAACAGGTGACAGATAACAGATAATAAGGGACAGATTGTTTAAAACAAGTTTACAATAGCAATGACAGATGACTATTGACAGAAAAGAAATGAAAATCAAAATTGATAGGTAGCAGATGGTAGATGCTAGATGATAAATAACAGATGCTTATAACAAATTCTAAATTGGCAGATGCTATAGCAGTGACAGATGACAATTGACAGATAATAAATAAAAGCTGACAGTTAATAGGTAGCAAATGACAATTGCCAGGTGATAGATGGTCGGTACAGATTGCTCATTAGAAATTTACGTTGGCTGTGTGTGTGATAGATAACAGTAACAGATGACACTTGACAGAAAAGAAATGCAAATGACAATCGGTAGATAGCAAATGACAGATGTCTGATGATTGATGACATATGCTTATAACAAATTCCAGATGGCATATGGAAGTGGCAGTTGATAAATAAAACTGACAGTTAAAAGATATCAAATGACAAATGATCACCTGACATACCAGATGACAGGGGACAGATTGATTAAAACAAGTTTACAACGGTAAATGATAGATTACAGTGACAAACGGCAATTGACAGAAAATAAATAAAAATAACAATGGTTGGATAGCAGAAGGCAGTGAGAGATAACAGATGCTTATAACAAATTTCAGATGGCAAATGATAGATGACAGATGGCAGTGACAGATGCTAATTGGCAGATAATAATCAAACTGACAGTTTATAGGTAGCCAGGTGACAAATTGTTTAAAATTAGTTAACACTGACAAATCATAGATGGCAGTGACAGAAAAGAATTTAAAATGACAATTGATAGGTAGCAGATAACAGTTGGATGTTAGATGACAAATTCTGACAGATAATAGATGACAATAATAATTAATTGGACATAGATGAGAGATAAATCATTTTGTTGGTAATATTATAACCTTATTTTATTTTTTTTTTACACTAATAAGTAGATTACAGATACTATTTTAGATATATTCTAGGTAGATTAAGATAGATATAGCGGATAATAGATGACACTGAAATTCGACATATATTTTATATTTACAAAACTTTTCAAAATTATTTCCAACCTTAATTTTGAAGTTTTGAGAAAGTACTTCAAAATTGACAAATCATTGAACCCTTCTAACAAATTGAAGATGATAATCGACAGCTAGAAAATGAAAATGATAGTTGGTAAGTAGAAGATGACAAATGCCAAATGATAATTCAGAGTTAACAAATGATGAGATTGCTTTTGAGGAAGTGCTTCTAAATTGACAAATAATAGAACCGTTATAATAAATGTCAAATAATTGACAGCTAGAAAATGACAGTTGGTAGGTAAATTATGACAATAAAAATTAACAGTTAACAAATATAAAATTAAAATCACAGTTGACTTATAGCAGAGATAGATATAATAAATGTCAAAATTAAATAAAACACTTTTCACTTTGTTTTACCACAATAGTTTATTGTGAAAACAAAGTGAAAAGTGTTTTATTTAATTTTAATCATAATGTACCACCAAGTAATCGCCGACAACATTCAAGAAATAACAAATGTCAGATGACAACAGACAGATTATTACAAATTTCAGATGTCACATGATGGATGGCAGTAACAAATGAGTTTTCACAGATAAAAAATGACAATAACAGTTGATGGGTAGCAAATGACATGTGCGAAATAATGATGATGACAGAAGGCAAATGAGAGATTGCTTATAATAAATTTAAAATGGAAAATTTAAATCTATCTCTGGTGATAAATAATATAATACATTCACCTGTCATATGACATTATGACAGATGACACGTGATTGAAAATTTTTGTAATAACTTAATCAGCTTAACCTAGGATTGAAAGTACGATGATTTTGTTTTACCACCATATTTTCTAACTTTGTAACAGTGACTATAGTATCGACTTTGAGATAATTTACTAACTCATAGTCGGAACTATTAAAAGTTAAAAAATATAGTGATAAAACTAGATCACTGTGTTTTCAAGATGCACCACGAAGTAAACCTCTTTACCATCAAGAAACATATAGGGTTTGTAATAATTTCTAATTATTAGTTACATCCAAAGGGACTTTAATTCATTTCTATTATATCAGTTTGTTTTTAACAGCAAATGACAGTTTACTAGTATCTACCAGTAACAGATAGCAAATATATAACGTGACAAATAAATACTCTTCAGAAAAAGTAAACATAATTTTAATCGTTTCAATGATAAGTTTTATGGGAGTGCTACTGCATTCTAGTTTATAGTAGTATCAACCTTAGATATCACATGAGATGATATATTTTAAATGGCAGATGATAAATATCAGTAAAGGTTGACAGTTGACAGTAAATATATGATTTTATTCTTTCATTACTTCTAAAAAAATTAATATCAATTCCAGTTCATTGTAGTATAAACCATAGATATCATATGAGACGAAAACACATTTCAAATGGCAGACGATAAATATCGGTAAAGTTTGACAGAAAACATATGATGCTGATTTTCTCCTTGCATTACTTCTAAAAAGCGTTTATATCAATTAAATGTATTTCCTTTAAGTAAAATCAGTCAATCAGTAAAATATAAAACAGTATTTAATTATAATATTTATGAATACATCAAGTAGATAAATGGATTAATTTTTTATGTATTTATACCCTAAACTACAACTAGTTGATATTAATTAAATTTTACTGCATTTTTTGAAATTCCGATATTCAATAACTAAAAGTCACAATCATTAACATTATATATGGAATAAATATAACTTTTAAATGTAAGTTTTAGATTTAATTAATTAATTTGTGAAACAAGCCAAGTGAATTTAATTTAATCTAAAACCTACATTAATATAACGTTTCACCAAGTAATTAATGAGAAACCAGTATTTGATATAACTTTTAAATCCCTTGTTAAATTGTTTAGCGTTGTGATAAATATTATTTCTTTTATAAAAGCATAAAAAGTAAGTAAATAAAAATGTTAATACGTATGTATGAAGCTGTGTAGTACGAGAAACTTCAGCAAAGTAATCGTAAAGTCTTTTGTCTGTAAAATGTGGGTCATGATCCTCGAGACAATCAAAGTGTCTTTAGGGCAAATTAAGGAATTCACTTATAGCGTTCGAAACTGATTCCATTGGGAAAACTTTCGTCCGGCTGGAGTGAACTTTTATACGTTCGTGTTTACTTTTTTTTTTCCTTCAAAGACATTCAAGGTTGAAAAATCGCGAGATCAATAGGTCGACGCGAAATCATTGTTTAAAACAGTAACAACAAGAAAAAAAAAATTGGAGGATATATTGTGTGAACCTGGATCATTACAGGTTGGTTTCAGAGCGGACGTTCCCGTTTTATATTTAGAAAATAATAAATATAGATTGCGCTCGTGGAGGGAAGATCCGTATCCTTTTTAATTTAAGAAGGATGATTGTTATCCTAGGAGCGGACTAGTAAGCTCATTGTTGGCAACTAGTGAGGACGGATTATTTTAGATTCATTCGCCTCGTTTCGGGTTTTTATTTTCGAATTTCTATTGGAATATGTATATATTTATAAATAATTTTTTTGCGTTTTTTTTTTTTGAGATTTGAATAAGTAGAAGTGTAGAAGATCGCCACCTGTTTTCGGATTTAGGTGGAATGCGTGTGTGGGAGTTAGCAACAAGTATATAGAATGCGGTTGGAGGATGATTACCTGGGCCATGTGTAGACCCCGGAGACTTCGAAGCCGTAGTGCCAGGAGCCGGAGTAGGCCCCCTGGCCTTTGGGACCGGTGCAGACGCCGTGTCCGTGGGCCTTGCCTTCCTCCCAGCCGCCGCAGTAGGTGCCGCCGTCGTCGAAGTCGAATCGGCCCCCGTTGACGTGGCTCTTGTTGGTGGTGGCCGTCCCCGTGGCCCCAGTGGCCGCGGGGGAGCTGCCCCCCTCGTCCGTGCCTTGTTGCATGCCTATTTTTAATCCACTCGGCCACTCTGTTCGACACTAATTAATAATAATCTCGGTGCCATTCCTCTCTCTCACAAATCTACTCACTGCACAGGTATATAAATAAATATCAGCTCGCCATTTCGATCGGTCGTGCGGAAGTCGGCGCGGCACTAATGCCCATTGCCCGGGCGTCGCGCACCGTCGCGACGCCACCATACTCGCCGCGCATGCCTCCTCCTCCACACACACCACCACGCTCTCTAGAAAAAATCCAAGAAAAACTACTAACAAAACAAAAATCTACACTCTAAAAAAAAAGAAAACATGGGACATCATAAATCACCCACACAATCAATTCGAATTTTAATATAATTCAAATTGCCCAATCACACCACATCCGGTTCTATTCATTTTCTCGGTCCGCGGGGGAGTCCCCTTATCCTGCATCACCTCTGAATTAATTCAATTAGTCCGTCGTTAATTAACACCGATGGAATTTCGCGATGTTATCAGTTTTTTTTTTATTATTACTCTTATGATTATTATTACTACAGTGCTGCAGTGGCGTTTCTCATTTTGCTGTATTGTGGGGGAGTCCCGGTGTCCCGTGTTCCCGTTCGCGTTCACTCAACCACACGCTCCCGTCTTCTTCAAGGTTCGCGCAACTAAAACAATTGATAGATACAAACTATTTTTAACGGGCGCCTATTTTTGCGCGACACTCCAACAACAATAAATTGTTCATCGCTCACCAACTAAATAAACCGTCTCCAGTGAAAATAAATTAACACGCTCATCCTGGAATTTAATAATTTTTTAAATCCAAACTTCCAGTTTATTATATCCTGTAAACGATTTAATTCAAAATAGAGATAGAAATGTATGCAAGAAAACAAATTTCTTAAATGTTTTTCTTGTACTAGACGGTATTTTTAGGGTAATGTTTTAAAAATATTCAGAAATTCGGAATAGTTTATGTTGTTAACTTTATCTTTACTATGTGGTATTTCATTTTCAAATATAGGATGAAATAAAACACTATTTTCTATGTTTTTTACCACTGTATAATAGTAATAGTGTATAATAGTGTTTTATTTCATCCTATATTTATCAGATAGATATATAATTTGCAATGGTTGCAACCGTTACTACGTGATAATCCATACTTATAGTGTATTCATCGCTCTTTTGCCGAGCAATAAAAAATCAAAGACAGCCCGCTGTCTTTGGCGGCATCGCCGCCGCGTCGTAAAAACACTCGATGCGAGTAGATCGGCACACGCCGTGTGCACCCTTCCTCCTCATGGCATAGTCTATCCTTATCCTATATATTCGACATTATATTTTTCGTGGCTTGTTACTTTCCCTATATAGTATATATAGGGGAAGTATTGTTTTCGTGCGTGAAAATGTCTGTGGGCGCTGTATCTCAAAAACGAATGATCCGATTGAGATGAAACTTTAAACTTAAGGTTTTATCGTTAAAAACTGGAACTGAAAAGCTTTTGGTGAACATTCATAAACCGGAAGTGGGTGTTTACTCGAGTCGTTTTTTTGTTTTTTCATGATATTTTTCTAAATATGAAAAATTTTAAAAAACAGTTCAAACAGAAGTTAAAGGGAATGAAAAACTGAACAAGTTTTATTCGAACATGTTTTTCATAAAATTCCTAACTTTCGAGAAAAAAAAATAAAAATTGAAAATTTTGACATTTTTTGCCAATTGCTTATAAATTATTGGAGTTACATGAAATTTATATAACAAATAATTGTAGAGAATTAAAAACTGAACAAATTATTAAGAATGGTTTTTTTGCGTAAACATCATAGTTTTCAAGTAAAATATAGGGAAAGTACTATGATGGCCACATCACCATTTGTTTAAAATTCATTTTATCAGCAACTGTGTTAGTGCATATTTCGTCGGTGGGCGCTGTATCTCAAAAACGAATAATCCTCTTGAGTTGAAACTTTAAACTTAAGGTTTTATTGTTAAAAACTGGAACTGAAAAGCTTTTGGTAAACATTCATAAACCGGAAGTGGATGTTTACTCGAGGCGTTTTTTAGTTTTTTTGTTATATTTTTCTAAATATATTTTTTTTTTAAAAACGTTTCAAACAAAAGTTAAAGGGAATAAAAAACTAAATAAGTTTTATTACAACATATTTTTCATAAAATTCTTAAATTTCGAGAAAAAAATAAAAATTGAAATTTTTCACATTTTTTACCAATTGCTAATAAACTATTCAAGTTACGTAAAATTTATATAACAAATAATTGTAGAGAATTAAAAAAGGAACAAATTATTAAGAATAACATTTTTCCGTAAACCTCATAGTTTTCGAGTAAAATATAGGGAAAGTACTATGATGGCCACATCACCATTTTCTTATTGTTTGTTATTGTGTCTACTTTACTTACAAGATTATATTCTTAAGGATTTTATTTGTTTATTACTTTCCCTATATACTATATATAGGGGAAGTATTGTTTTCGTGCGTGAAAATGTTTGTGGGCGCTGTATCTCAAAATAATCCGATTGAGATGAAACTTTAAACTTAAGGTTTTATCGTTAAAAACTGGAACTGAAAAGCTTTTGGTAAATATTCAAAAACCGGAAGTGGATGTTTACTCGAGGCCGTTTTTTGTTTTCTTCAAATATTTTTTTAATATGAAAAATATTACAAATTTTTTTAAACAAAAGTTAAAGGGAATGAGAAACAGAACAAGTTTTGTTAAAAAATATTTTTCATAAAATTATTAATTTTTGCGGCTTTTACTTCGTTATACATGTTTGAGTATAAATAAAACACTTTGTAACTTTGTTTGTATAACACTATTTATTTACTGTTTACTATAGTTTCGGCATCTCAACGTGCCATTATCAAAACATACAATGATACAATGATTGTATGTTTTGATAATGGCACGTTGAGATGCCGAAACTATAGTAAACAGTAAATAAATAGTGTTATACAAACAAAGTTACAAAGTGTTTTATTTATATTTTTCATAAAACTTAATTTTCGAGAAAAAAGAATAAAAATTGAAAATTTTGACATTTTTTGCTAATTGCTACTAAACTATTGAATACATGAAATTTATATAACAAATAATTGTAGAGTATTCAAAAGTGAACAAATTACTAAGAATAGCCTTTTTGTGTAAACCTTATAGCTTTCGAGTAAAATATAGGGAAAGTACTATGATGGCCACATTACCATTATTTTTTGCTTGTGACGACTATTTTTACTTTCCCTATATACGCAGTATATGTATATATATGGGGGAAGTATTGTTCTCGTAATTTTTTGGAAATTTCTTTGCGGAAATATCCGTTTTGGGGTCTCCTGAACCCATTACACTAATTTCTAGAAAAAAAAAATTGTCTGTCGGTGGGCGCAAAAACGAAAGATGCCGTTAATAACCCTTTGAATTTCCTTCTTTAATTGGTGTATTCTTTGTGGAAGGATAGCAAATAACAAACATGAAACAAGCACGACTGGCAAACGTCATATGACAAAATGGCACCAAATAAAAATTCGTCCTTACTTTCTGGACATCATACCAAACTTATAGAAGCCATTTATCAAGAACTGCTAGCAGTTGATCCTGATTCAAGTTCTAAATTTTGTGAAATAAATGAGAAATAGTAAAAAGGGTCTTATTCTGTTTACGTTAATTGTACCTTTAAGTTAACTCGTTTTAACAAGAATAATGAATTTGTGCCTTTGAACTCGCTTCTATAATTTATATTAAGGAACTGACTTTTCTTTCTTGGTGTAAGCACTCATTTTGAATTTAATTTTTTGGTTGTGGCTGAATCAATTTAGATGACAAACACTGACTTTTCACAGCAACTACTATATTGAGGATTTTATTATCGAATATTTGTTTACACTTTTTAAGCTATATTTCGAATTAAACTAAAGATGAAACAAAAATAAAACCTCCACAATAACTCTAGTAAGGGTATTATTCTAATTTTATTCTGATAATTTAAATAATAGAGATACAAACTGCAATTGAATTGAAAATTTTACATAGGAATCCCCTATGATGCGTCTTGAAACGGGTCACGCGGTATACTCATGTTGATATCTTCTTTTATTGATAATGTTGTTCGTAACATAGAATATATGGACCAAAAGGTCGATGGTTTCAAATTTTCCGAAAATTTTGATTATCAGTCTTCCATTCCATAAATTTTGCATTTTTTTTTTCATACCTCTTTTTCTATTTTTCTGGTAATAAACCTGCATAAGTTTTCTCAGCTTAATTTACTATTTCTGGTGGAGTATTGGAAAGATCTAAATCACTTTCTGAATCAGAAATTATGATGAAGTTACCACAGCACACACTCACAAACTGATCTTTAATAATGACGCGATATAGTGACAGCAGACAACTAGACCGAGGTGAGAATTTGTAGGTCCCTATCGTCTCTAGTGACGAAAGTTAACGTCACTAGTGACGGAACTTAAAATTTCGTTTGAGTATTCGGTGACGAAAAATGTCTTTTTATAAAGGTTAGTAGAAAACGATTGGTTACTTCTATCGGTAAAGGAGATCTCTTAATCTCGATTAGAAATTAAAAACACTTGGTTTGTTTCACAGAATATTTATTATTTTTCTCCGACTAGTTATATTATCAAAGAGTAATGACATATTATCGAAACTAGTCGGAGAATAATAAGAAATATTCTGTGAAACAAACCAAGTGTTTTTGATTTCAAATATGTTTCACCACGGGTTAAGTGAGCAATTCATTAAATATAGAGATCTCTTAATGCCACTTCGATTATCATGACGATATGACTGCGGTTTTATTTGAAAACTGGTTCGAAAATAAATTGATACCGAATTTGGCCAAAAACTCCGTAATAGTTATGGACAATGCATCATATCATAGTCGACAAATTGATAAGGCACCGACTACGTCCAGTAAAAAATCAGAAATATCTGATTATTTATATAAACATGATTTAATTTTTGAATATAGTAACAGATGAGGCTGTTCTATGATGAAAATTCATATTCACTTGTTTGGTTGATGAAGTAAAAACACTTAAATTTTCAAAACACTTTATTATTGCTTTTTTAAAACGCAAGAATTGTTTCGACACACTGTGGCTTCTTCAAGCGAAGAAAAGTTCACCAAAAGCTCTTCAGTTCTAGTTTTTAACGATAAATACTTTAGTTTAATGTTTCATCTCAATAGGATCATTCGTTTTTGAGATACAGCTCCCACCGACAGACAGATACGCAGACACACACACAAACACAGACATTTTTTTTCAGAAATTAGTGGATTAGAAGAGTAGAGACTTCAAAGTATAGTTCCGTTCAACAAACTTTTCAAAAAATTTTCACGAAACTTCTTGGGCTTATAACCTAACCTTATAGTCTAAATAGGTAACCGAATTAAAACAAGTAAATAAAACAAAATACTTAATCATAATCTTCAATATACTAATTTAATTTTATAAAAAAGTTTCTTATACTTTGTAAAACAAAATCAAAGTAAACATAGGAACAACAAAATATATCCAAAACAATGATAGAATTTTCAGGCGTTTCTTAATAAAATAACTTACTGAACACTTTTTATTGTAATAGTTCAGTTTTAAATGATAACATGTAAATTATGGCTACTTTTTATTTTTTTTTTTTAATTAGGACATTTAATTGTGAATATTACACATAAGTTAGCCAGATTGTATTTATAAAAATAATATTTAATTATAATTGGAAGTACTTTATTAATTTTAAAAACATCTAAATCATAACTTTGAATAACTTATTATGTCAATAATATTCAAACAAATATACATAAATAAAAGCTTTTCTATTTGGTATAACAAATTAAAACATTTAATCTTAAACTATGATTACTTCTACATTACAAACAATAAAGAAACATTAATGAGTTCTTAGTTTTAACTATTAATAACATTTTCTTTTTTGTAATTCAATTCGTAGGCAGGAAATGTTCTTTTTGCTAAAACAAAAAAATGTTTGTACCGGATTTGTTAAATAGTTTTTCATTTTAATTAGAACAATCAGTTTTTTAAAATTGTGATTATATTTACCCAAAAAATTTGAATATTTTCATGAATAAATTGTTTTCACTTGTAGTACATTAAAAATGGTGATGTGGCCATCATAATACTTTCCCTATATTTTTCTTGAAAACTATGAGGTTTACGCAAAAAGGCTATTCTAAACAATTAACTCAATTTTGGATTCTTTATATTTACTTCTCCTATAGTTTATTTAGCAATAGACAAAAAATGTCAAAATTATTAATTAAAAAATGTAGCATGGGTAAGAAGGAAGCCTCTATTCCACCTTCCAATCCATAAAACATAAGCGAGGGTTTTAATAAAAATTATAATACCAAGTTGACTCTTTCATTGAATAATCTATGCATTAGTATAATGAATCCAATAAAAATTAAGTACAAATTTTATAGGATGAAGGGTAGGAAAGAAGACACCCACCCACTATACATATATATTTTTATTTTAAGCCTAAGTCACTTGATCGTAATAACAAAAATATTCTTAAAAAAAAATTCAAAAATTTCTAAAGCTGTGACGCTGTTATAGTTAAAATTATTAAATAGATGTGGGGTGGCCTCCATCCCACTCTCAAATCTATAAAACATAAGCGAGGTTTCATTTAAATTAAATTCTACAAAGTTGAAGTATAGTTGCAAAATCTATGTATGAAATGGTGATGTGGCCATCCCTATATTTTTCTCGAAAACTTTGAGGTTTTCGCAAAAAGGTTATTCTTAACAATTCGCTCAATTCTTGATTGTTTGATGTAACTCCTAAAGTTTATTAGCAATAGGCACAAAATGTTTAGGTAATGATTCATCATCCATAATAAATATCACGGTGGCTAGTTCTGTACAAAAATAAAACAAAAACGAGATCATGATTTTGGAAACAATTTGAAGAAAAGAAAAAATAGATAGTCGTCACAAGCAAAAAAAATGGTGATGTGGCCATCATAGTACTTCCCCTATATTTTATCAAAAACTATGAGATTTACGCAAAAAGGTTATTTTTAAAAATTTGTTCATATTATAATTCTCTACAATTATTTGTTATATAAAACTCCAATGGTTTATTAGCAGTTGGCAAAAAATGTCAAAATTTTCAATTTTTATTTTTTTTTCCCAAAAGTTAAGAATTTTATAAAATAATTTGTTTTAATAAAACATGCTCTGTTTTTCATTTCCTGTAACTTTTGTTTGTACCGTTTTTTAAAAATTATTTATATTTAGAAAAAACAAAAACACGCCTCGAGTAAACATCTATAAACTTCCGGTCTATGAATGTTCACCAAAAGCTTTTCACTTCCAGTTTTTAACGATAAAACCTTAAATTTGAAGTTTCATCTCAAAACGATAAATCGTTTTTGAGATACAGCGCCCACCGACAGACACAGACACAATTTTTTTTTTCTAGAAATTAGTGTAATGGGTTCAGGGGACCCTAAAACGGATATTTCCACAAATAAAATCACAAAAACAATACTTCCCCTATATATACTTCGTTTATAGGGAAAGTAATAATGGTGATGTGGCCATTATAGTAATTTTCCTATATTTTACTCGAAAGCTATAAGGTTTACACAAAAAGGCTATTCTTAGTAATTTGTTCACTTCTGAATTCTCTACAATTATTTGTTATATAAATTTCATGTAGCTTCAATAGTTTAGTAGCAATTAGCAAAAAATGTCAAAATTTTCAATTTTTATTTTTTATTCTCGAAAATTAAGAGTTTTATGCTCCCACACTACCAAAAGCCCTCCAATCCCTCCAAGAGCTTATTGACTCCCTTCAACGATGGTTTGCAAAATGGCGCATTAAAATCAATCCTCACAAATCACAGCTCCTAATCCCTTACCATCACAGCAATAATTCACCTCACAAAGTCCATATTTCCCAAACTGCGATCCCTCCCTCAGTTTCCATTAAGTACTTGGGCATAACCATAGATCAAAATATTAATTTTAAAAAACATACAGCCATAACAAAAAGCAAAATTACTTCTAGGGCAAAATGCTTTAGAAGTTTAACTTACAAAAACAATGGTATTAATACCAGAACTGCTGTAAAAATTTACAAGATGATCTGCCGCCCACTACTTGACTATGGTTGTGCCCTCTATCCCAACCCCAGCAATCCAACCTCCCGTAATATTGAAGTTAGCGAGCGAGCATCCCTTCGTACCCTAACAAAACTCCGTCATCCTCTTAATCCTCTACACAATCCCTCCAATCAGCTCCTTTATGATACTACTTTAGTTATCCCCATCCTAGAACGTCTTCGATTCCTATCAGAAAAATTCGCCAAAAATCCTTTTAACTTTCACATATTATCCCTATACTGTCTTCCTCGAAACCCAAACATAATCCCTAAATTTAAAAACCCACATTCTACCATTTTTGATTTCATTTCATCATTTCATGCATCTACTCACTAACGACTGACGCCATATGACTGGACAAGACAAGGCAGAAAGACCTCTGGTCGATAGCCTTTTGACAGATTAATACATTAACACATCATTCATTATTCATCATTTTAATGTAAATATGTACAAAATTTGTCAATAAATATATGTTACTACTAAGAGTTTTATAAAAAATATTTTTTAACAAAACTTGTTCTGTTTCTCATTCCCTTTAACTTTTGTTTAAAAAATATTTGTAATGTTTTTCATATTAAAAAAAATATTTGAAGAAAACAAAATGTCAGTTCCAGTTTTTAACGATAAAACCTTAAGTTTAAAGTTTCATCTCAATCGGATTATTTTGAGATACAGCGCCCACAAACATTTTCACGCACGAAAACAATACTTCCCCTATATATAGTATATAGGGAAAGAAATAAACAAATAAAATCCTTAAGAATATAATCTTGTAAGTAAAGTAGACACAATAACAAACAATAAGAAAATGGTGATGTGGCCATCATAGTACTTTCCCTATATTTTACTCGAAAACTATGAGGTTTACGGAAAAATGTTATTCTTAATAATTTGTTCCTTTTTTAATTCTCTACAATTATTTGTTATATAAATTTTACGTAACTTGAATAGTTTATTAGCAATTGGTAAAAAATGTGAAAAATTTCAATTTTTATTTTTTTCTCGAAATTTAAGAATTTTATGAAAAATATGTTGTAATAAAACTTATTTAGTTTTTTATTCCCTTTAACTTTTGTTTGAAACGTTTTTAAAAAAAAATTATATTTAGAAAAATATAACAAAAAAACTAAAAAACGCCTCGAGTAAACATCCACTTCCGGTTTATGAATGTTTACCAAAAGCTTTTCAGTTCCAGTTTAAAGTTTCAACTCAAGAGGATTATTCGTTTTTGAGATACAGCGCCCACCGACGAAATATGCACTAACACAGTTGCTGATAAAATGAATTTTAAACCAAGCCACGAAAAATATAATGTCGAATATATAGGATAAGGATAGACTATGCCATGAGGAGGAAGGGTGCACACGGCGTGTGCCGATCTACTCGCATCGAGTGTTTTTACGACGCGGCGGCGATGCCGCCAAAGACAGCGGGCTGTCTTTGATTTTTTATTGCTCGGCAAAAGAGCGATGAATACACTATACACTGAATTGAAAAATTCGGTATGCTTTAAAACATGAATTTTTCATTTTCAATTCAGTGTTTTTCAGTTTCAGTTTTTCCCGATTTTACACCTCAATATTTTCAGATGGAGGCAAATTATATATCTATCTGATAAGGATAACTTAAACAACTACGAATTTTAAGTAAAAATGATGTCTAATCATCTTGATGTAAGTATTCTAAGGCTGCATACATCTTTGAACACAAGAAGTTAATTCTTGAATGTTGTCGGCGTTAACTTGGTGGTACATTTTAATAAGATGATTAAAACACTTTAACTTTGCTTTACCACAAAAAATATTTATTGCTGTGACTATAGTTTTTTTGTGGTAAAGCAAAGTTAAAGTGTTTTAATTATCTTACAAGAAGTTAGGCTTCAGGGCAAAAATTTAAATTATTTGTTTAAGATTGCCTTCGATTTTTAAAATTTATTTTTACGTAACGTCGCCAAATCCTTACATAACACAAATTGCGGTAAGCGTAACGGATACGTAATCGATACATTTCCGGATTGCGTGCGAATAATAACGGTCAAACTTATGTAGATTGGCTATCTGTCATCCGATAAGCGTAATCCGGGGAGAAGCTCGAGTCCATAAAGAAAATTGAAGCCTACAATGATGAAAATTATTCCGCAACGTAATTTTATTATATCAGGGGTTACACACAATGGGTTACTATATGTAATGTGTGTATTTTTTATAAGGAAAAGTGAATAAATAAAACAAACGAATATAAATATCTAAATATATTAAAATAGCATTATTAACCACAAGTATTTTTTATAACAAAACAGTTTGAAATCCAGATCGGAAACATAAATATTCATTTATTTACATATAGCCTTAAGATAGGGTGTTGTATAAAAGGAAGCACATAAAAAAAAACACTGTCGTTATAAAAATTACCGCGTAAAATTGACTCGATTGTCTCGCAAAAATATCTGCTTTTAGCTTAGAATAGCACCCCGCTTATTTAACATCTCGCCATGAATGTGTGTGTGTGATAACCTACGTTCGATTAAAGGCACTCGATCGATTGCTTATTTCGGATAGAACTTCGCGCCGCTCTTCGCCATGTCCACGAGGGTCTGACAGGGCTTGAAGGCCGCTCCGTACAGACCTTGATACTCGTTCATTTTCTCGACGATCCTAGAGGCTCCGTACTGGTCGACCCAGCGGAACGGTCCGCCGGTGAATGGGGGGAATCCCAGACCGAAAACGGCGCCGATGTCTCCTTCCAAGGGATTAGCCAAGATTTTCTCTTCCAGACAGAGTACGGCTTCATTCACAAACCTCGTTACCATTCTCAACTGCTTATCCTCATCGGTGAAGTTGCCTTTGGGTTCCAGGGAGTATTTCTTGAAGATGTCCAGGGCTTCCATGTTCACGTTACGGTCTTTACCTTTTCCGCTATAATCGAATATTCCCTTACCCGATTTCCTACCCAAAAATCCGGCCTGGACGATATCCTTCATCACCTCGTTATCTCCACCCTTTACTCTCTCACCAAACACCTAATAAATAAGAATTAAAGTTAATTAAATAAGAATATAAATCGAATTATAGTTAGTCACCTTGCTTAAATCTGTAGCGATGTGCGCGGCTACGTCTAGACCGACCTCATCTGCTAAAGTGGCTCCACCTACCGGGAAACCGAACGCTTTCGATAGTCTGTCGAGTTCTTTGGGCTCGACGCCTTCTTGCAGAAGCCTGATGGCCTCGCTCATCATAAATGCTAAAATTCTGGTGGTGTAAAAACCGGGACCGTCGCCCACTGTGATGACCACTTTTCCTTGTTTCAGACCAACGTCTACGGCCATGGCAGCGGTGTCTTTGCTAGTTTTGTCGGTGGTGATGATCTCCAAGAGTTGCATCTTATCGACCGGTGAAAAGTAATGCATGCCTGTAAAAATATAATTATTGGTTTATAAAAATCATAAATGCTTTAAAATAATTGTGATGAATAATTGTAATTTTAATTTTTCGAATGGTAAAACGTACCCACGACTAATTCAGGACGAGACGATCCGGCGGCAATTTTCGTAATAGGAATAGCACTGGTATTAGTGGCGAAAATGCAACTCGGCTTCACCACGGCCTCAACTTCCTTGATGACCTTATGCTTAATGTTGATATCCTCGAACACGGCCTCGATGACAATATCGGCGTTCTTAAACTTGGCGTAATCGAGCGTCGGATCCAGATTAGCCAAATACTTATCCCTCTCGAGACTAAAACAGTACAAATAAAATCCACATCCGAATAAAACTGTTGCAATATATTATACCCCGACATCCTCTTCCTCTTAACTGCGTTGTCCAATCCCTTCTGGATCTGTCCCAGGCCACGACCGAGGCCAGCTTGTGACGTGTCCTTGAGGATGACCTTGTAACCCTTGTCGACGGTGACTTGCGCAATACCGGCACCCATTAAACCAGCACCGAGGACGGCGACGGTCTCCACCTTCTTCTGGGGTGCTCCGAAACGGTTCTTCTTACATTCGGTCTGGCCTCTGAAAAGCCCGATCAGTCCTTTCGATTGCGGCGTCATCGCAAGCTCACCAAAGCCTTGCGCCTCGGCTTCGTAACCTGCCCTTTGACCCCTATCTATTCCAGTCCTTACTACATCCAAAATCTACAGAAATTAACATATTTAAATTACCCAGGTATATTAAGGATATAAAATTAAATAAATAATTAAATTAACTAACCTTTAAAGGTGCAGGATATAATCCCCCAGACATCTTCATAACCTGCCCTCTGGCCTTCTCGAAGATCTTATCCTTAACGAAATTGAACTGCAACGCGTAATTAAGGACCTTATCCATCATCGACTTTTTCGACCTGTCGATCTTCAACTTTCCGCTGGAAATTTGCTTCGCGATGCCGATAGACACCTCCTCTAAATACTTGAGGGTGTTAACTTCGGGCGTAGAAACACCCGGCCCTAGAGGATCCACCAACATATCCACGATGCCCATCTTCTTCGCCCTATCTGCCTTCACCGTCTTACCGGTTAGGGCCATGTCCAACGTATTAGGTACACCGGCCAATTTCGGCAACCTCTGGGTACCCCCGGCGCCCGGCAACAAACCGAGCATCACCTCGGGCAGTCCGAGTCCGGTTTTCTTGTCCTTAACCGCTATCCTGTAGTGGCAGGCAAGGGCCACCTCGAGACCGCCGCCCAAACAGGTACCCTGGATGGCGGCGACGACGGGTTTCGGGCTGTTCTCGATAGCCGCCAGCATTTCCTGTCCTTCGCGCGATATTTTCGTGCCGTCGGCGACGGACTTGCACTGCTCCAACATTCCAATGTCGGCGCCGGCGATGAAACATCCCGGCTTTCCCGATATCACGACCGCCGCTTGGATTTGAGGATTGTTCTGGACTTCATTCAACACCGACGCGAATTCGGCGGATACTTCAGCTCCCAATGAATTTACCTTAATAAATAAAACAAAACATATAGTTCTTTCTCATTTAGATAAATCATCAAAACGCTAATATTATTTTTACAGAAAAATATTATTCAAGGATTAAAATTAGAAAACACAACACACATATCAAAGTGAATATTAAAAAAACGTTTTCATTAAATATTTACTTTCGAATTTGGAGAATTTAACACTATGACCCCGACGTTATCGACGATTTTAAGATTTGTGTGTTTCCTCTGCTGTGTGGACATCATGCGAATGTGTGCTAAAAGAAATAAAAATAAATAAATAAAATCATGCATAATATTAATTATAAATAAACTAAAAAAAATAGTTAATTATTCTATAATTAGAAACTCAGAATTAAAAAAAATGAAATATAGGCAACCCAATATACATGCACCTTTTTAATTCAATCATCTTAAATACTTTAAAACAAATTAATCTCTTCACGAAATGGTTTTGTGTTTTTATATTATACATTTAAGAGTTTGGAGGTTTTTTCTAACCATTATAAAAACCAAACTTAACTGGCGTGGTTACTCTACTGAATGCATGCAATATTTTCAAGTATTCGTATACGATAACAATATGCAAATTATAAATATCAACATAACTAAAATAAATGTAATGGTTAATATTTTATCATATAATAATGCAATGCACATTCGCTGCAATATTTCATTGAATGTACTTTAAAATTCCCGAGATATCAAAACTATAATTACATAATCAAAACAATACAAGTGGTCGCAATAAAACAAAATGTTTTCATTCATAAAATAATTATTTCATTCAAACACATACCAATACTAAATATAAATTACTAAAACAAATTTTAGTGGTAAAGAACATAATAACGGTTTTATTAAAGTGTTTATATCATGAATTACCACGTAGTAACGGTCGTAACAATCATCATGATTAATACTAAATATAATTAATGTTTTTTTTAAATGAATTTTATTATTAAAGTAAAATAGTTTTCAATAATCCTAGGAATTTTTATAACGAGCTTAATAGACCCAATAAAAATTAATCTATGACAAAAAACTAACCAATAGATATCTAATCATAATCAATGATCTTTGTACTTGTACAAACTATGATAAAAAAAATATATAATACTGTATAAATAAAAAATAAATGGTTCACCCAATTAAAACATTACCAATTGGTTAATTTATAAGTTATTTAAGAACCGAAATACTAAAAGTGGGTGAAAATTTACAATTCAAAGAAGTGTTATGTGAGGTGCAAAGTGCACCGTACGATCAGCCGGCTCCGGTGGAGGTGAACATACCTGTACCGGGGGCGCCGCATCTGATGTTGGTCTGGCAGATACGCGCCAGGGTCCCGAAGAGCCGCATGGAAGACATCTCGATTGGGTTAAACCTGTCTTCGGGGCGCCGGAGCCTTTAAATGCAGTACTGAGATCGTCGACGGTGGCTGTACGGTGTTGGAAAACCTCCCGATTGGACTTTGATCGGGCTATTTTATAAATCCAGTCCAAAAACCACGGCAACAAATGACGTGCAGTACTACCAATAGACCATAGAAAATAATTCAATAATTGTTTATAAAATTATAAAATAACGTTATTTTGATTGTAAAATTTTAATATTAAAAATTATTTATGAATTATTACTAATTATAACCGTTTCAATCACAATCCTGCATGGATTTATTATTTATTCTCACTTAAATACAAAAGCCATATCAGGTAAAATTAAATTAATTGTGTACTTAGATTAAAAAAATAAATACCAAAAACCCTAGAAAATAATTGTTTTTAAAATGATAAAATAAAGTCTATTTTGATTGTAAAATATTAATATTAAAAATTGTTTATAAATTATAACTAATTGTAACCGTTTCAAGCATAGTCCTGCATGAATTTATTATTTATTCTTATCTGAATACAAAAGCCATATCAGGTAAATTTAAATTAATTATGTAGTTTAGATTAAATAAAAATAAATAAATAGGTTTTATATTTAATAATGTTAAATTAATTAATATTAAAAATTATTTATAAATTATTACTAATTATAACCGTTTCAATCATAATCCTGTATGAATTTATAATTTATTCTCACTTGAATACAACTGCCATATCAGGTAAAATTAAATTAATTGTGTAGTTTAGATTAAATAAAAATAAATAAATAGGTTTTATATTTAATAATGTTTATAATTATAATTTGTAATAAAGTTAACCATACGTTCACATTGTGGAACATTTCTTTATTATTAACCATAGGTTAATAATTATCTTTGGTTTAAAATATTAATTTAACATTTATTTTATTATTTTCTATTCTAAATGGAAAATAAAAACAATATTAATAGTTAAATAACATTGCGCAATATTATTTCCTAGGTGCTCATCGAATAGGATAGTTTTAAAAGAATTCACGGGAGAAATTGAATATATTTTAAATTAATAAAGAAAACTGTAAATCTTGTATTTCTATGCATTTTATTTTAAAAAAGAAAATACAAGTACTTAAAAATTGTAATCCAAATCAACATTTAATATTAGATCCAAATCAAAATAGCTAAAATTTTAATTTAAACATGTTTGTTTATGCAACTATATATACACGCTTATTTTGTATTGTTATGAATTGTTAATTTATTATTTATTTCATTATTTTCTATTCTAAATGAAAAATAAAAATAAAATTAATAGTCAAATAAGATTGCGCAATTTTATTCCCTAGCTGCTCATCAAATAGTTTTAAAAGAATTTACGTGAGGTATGGAATATATTTTAAATGAACAAAGAAAACAGTAAATCTTGTATTTCTCAGCATTTTATTTTAAAAAACGAAAATATAAGTACTTAAAAACCGTAATCTGCATCAACGTTTAATATTTGAACAAAATCAAAATAACTAAAATTTTAATTTAAGTGTTTGTATATGCAACTAAATATACACGCTTATTTCATATTGTTATAAATTGTTAATTTATTACTTATTTTATTATTTTCTATTCTAAATGAAAAAAAAAAACAAAATTAATAGTTAAATAAGAGTGCGCAATTTTATTTCCTAGCTGCTCATCAAATAGTTTTAAAAGAATTCACGTGAGGTATGGAATATATTTTAAATGAATAAAGAAAACAGTAAATCTTGTATTTTTGAGCATATTATTTTAAAAATGAAAATATAAGTACTTAAAAACTGTAATCTGCATCAACGTTTAATATTGGTACAAAATCAAAATACCTAAAATTCTAATTTAAACATGTTTGTATATGCAACTAAATATACACGCCTATTTCATATTGTTATAAACTGTTAATTTATTATTTATTTCATTATTTACTATTCTAAATGAAAAATAAAAACAAAATTAATAGTTAAATAAGAGTGCGCTATTTATTTCCTAGCTGCTCACCAAATAGGACAGTTTTGAAAGAATTCACTCAAGATATGAAATATATTTTATATGAATAAAGAAAATAGTCAGTCTTGTATTTCTATGCATTTTATTTTAAAAAACGAAAATATAAGTACTTAAAAACTGTAATCTCCATCAACGTTTAATATTTGAACAAAATCAAAATAACTAACATTCAAATTTAAGTATGTTTGTATATGCAACTAAATATACACGTTTATTTCATATTGTTATAAATTGTTAATTTATTACTTATTTTATTATTTTCTATTCTAAATGGAAAATAAAAACAAAATTAATAGTTAAGATTGCGCAATTTTATTTCCTAGCTGCTTATCGAATAGGATATTTTTGAAGGAATTCAAGCCAGAAATTGATAAAGTTGAATATATTTTAAATTAATAAAGAAAACTGTAAATATTGTATTTCTAGCCATTTTATTTTAAAAATGAAAATATAAGTTCTTAAAAATTGTAATCTACATCAACGTTTAATATTGGAACAAAATCATAATGGCTAAAATTTTAAATTAAACATGTTTGTATATGCAACTAAATATACACGCTTATTTCTTATTGTTATACATTATTTATTTATTTTATTATTCTCTATTCTAAATGAAAAATAAAAACAAAATTAATACTTAAATGAGATTCTGTAATTTTATTTCCTAGCTGCTCATCGAATAGGATAATTTTTAAGGAATTCACACGAGAAATGGACAACGTTGAATGTATTTTTAATGAAAGCAGTAAATCCTGTATTTCTGGATATTTTATTTTTATAAAGAAAACATAAGTACTGAAAAATTGTAATCTATATAAACGTTAAATAATTGAACAAAATCAAAATAACTAAAATTTTAAATTAAACTTGTTTGTATATGCAACCGAATATACACGCAATTTATTTATTTATTTTTAAAGAAATTTAAATACTAAATTAAAACACTTATACTGGGTAAATTAACGATAGTAAATATGATTTTGATCAAATTCCGTAAAGGGATATCCTTTGAAATTGAAGATTAAGGATTGCGTGAAGGGAAGTTAATCATTATTATTATCATTATTAAATTTAAGAATATAAAAACAACAAATTGATATATTTCAAATATACATACATACAATTCTTTATGAATAATTAATTTTAAATTAATTAATTAAGATAATTTGAATCGTCTACAAATATTCATAATTAAGTGACAAATAATTTAAAGAATATAAAAACTAAAATGATTACCACTTAATTTAATTTACAATTTTAAATGTTATTTTTCATAGGATTTACTTTAAACCATCGTTAACTAAAAATAAATAAATTTTAACTTATGACTATATATGCGAACATATGCAACCAAATATACATTAAGTCTATAATAATTTAAAATTACATTTAAGAATATAAAAACTAAAGTTATTAACACTCAATTTATAAACACACTAACTAAAACCTAAAATTTGTGAAGGTATGTATTTACAGACATTGCTGTACTTTGTAAAACACTATTATTTTCTTTGAATTAAGTGAGTTACATTAAATGATAATAACTTGATTTAAAATACTGAGATAACTTTCTTCGCTATTTTATTTGTAGCCAAAACCATTGATAATGGTCTTTTTGTGTACAAATAAAATAGTGAAGAGCAGCTTCTAAGTGCGTTAGATACTTTGTTCACTACATTTCGATGACATGAAATTATAACATTATGTAATTTCTGTTCTAAATGTTTTATTAATCATAAATAATAAACACTTTGTAACTTTGTATAACACAATTTATTAACTGCTGACTATAGTTTTGGCATCTCAATGTGCCATTATCAATAATAATAGTTTTATTAATCAAGTTATTATTAGGAAATTATAATTTTCTGTAATTCTGTTATAAGTGTTTTAATCAAGTTATTATTAATTGATAAAGCTTTATGTGAAATAACTTTATTCTGTTATTAAACATAAAACGTTTTATTTTTTTTAGAAAGAAAATCATGTAAACTGCAATAATTCACTACATTATCTCCCACGATGATGGTGTTGAGTGATTAGTGACCCGGCACTCTTCTCTCAGGACGTTTCGTATATTGAAGGCGATGTGCTATTCGGCTTAAAGCTAACCTACATCCTAATATATACAATACTATCTAATTTATCATCTATGGTTTTTTTTTTAATACAGGTAACCTTTATTTGGATCTTTTAAAGTCTTAACCTAAATTTAATAACCTACATCCTAATATATACAATACTATGTAACTTATGATCTACGGGTTTTTTTAATACAGGTAACCTTTATTTCGATCATTTAAAGTCTTACCTTAACCTAAATTTAATATATACATGGTGTTTGTAATATGTACATATTTACAATATTAATTAAATGTGTTTCGTAATTTTAATGTACTTACGATGGTTTGGTATTTGTTGATTGAAATATTTGAATCGACAGTTTAAATTCATGATTTTCAGTGATCGGTGATTATATCACATATGAAGGTGTTAATAATTTTAAAGCCGGTATTGAATAAAGGTTGAAACATAATCATTATTTAAAAAATAAAAAATAAATGTTTTGTTTATCACATATTAGTATTTTGTAAGCTAATTTCCTATATAATTTCTAATAATTAAAAAAGGTTATGATTGATTAAATTATAGAAGGAGATACGATGACTTAGTTTTACTACTTGAAGCCAGTGTCATCTTCTTCATTATATTCACGACGTACCACAAGTAAAGATTCAATTAAATCGTTATTAACATGCATTTTGATTTACGGTTTTATAGCATAACCTTAGTGTAAGATATTGATTAATTGTGAGTGTTTATTAATACGTTTATGTAGGATTCTATTTAATTATCTTTTGGTAAATCCAATGAATTGTTATATACATCATATTAGTTTATATCGATGAGTCTATTATGGTAGCGATGATTTATTTATAAATACCAAACCAATATTTCATGCGTATACCCAATAAATAATTAACGTCTTATGCTTATAAGGAATAATTTTTTTTATAGTTTAAGGAACAATGCAAACGTTTAACACAATCGTAAATAAATATTAAATATAATTTATTATATAAGAAAATTATGTACACAATTATAATATCGCTCTCTTGTACATAGAAAAAAAAAATTGATATTCATCCTTTTGTTTTTGTTGTATTTGAAGAGACGATCCGCACAGCGGAAAATTAAATGGCATACTTGGTGCGGGCGCGGAGGGCCCCGTTTTAGGCCCCAGCGCCGGCTCACGTTATAAAATTACTTTAGTTTTTGGTGACTACCGAGCACCGGTCGGTTCCCGTCGAGTTCGCCCTCCTTCTCGCGTCGGCGGCGGTCCTAATTGAAATGAAATCTAAACTGGAACGGACTGCCGTGGAAGCTGTGGAACTGGTGGAAGTTCGGCATACCACCCTTGCCCGATTCCGGGTCCAGCGGGTCCTCGCCGTTGTCGAACTGCCGCCTCTTTTCCTCATCAGTCAAAACCTATAAAGAATACAATTTGCACGGTTTAAGGCGATCGGATGTAAAGGCTTCTTTTAATAGAGGTGTTCAATCGATAAATAAATATATATGTATATTTTTTAAGCTACATTGTATATTTATATCTGGATATAAATTATAACAGGTATTTACAAACCTAATCTAATTATTATGCTTCGTGTAAGGGTCCTCGTGCTTTTACAACCGTTATTGTTCGTAGCTCGTAATATTTTTAAAGACTTAAACATCTTCATTTATTTAATGAATGCTAAAATTAATAAAACAAATAGACACATGTCTTTTTCTAACTAGTTCAACAAGACTTTACTTTTATCATCGCTAGATGAATACACGATTGTAATATCCTTTTATAATGGTTAAAATATACCGAAACAGATGCCAGATAATAATATGAAAAATAACAACTGTACTAATTCTAAAATTACATTTTTTTTTTAAATTTACTTGCCACAATAGTATCACATACTTTGAAACGTTCTAACAATTAGATCTTGTAAAGTAATAAACTAAACAAAACTAATTAACATCGTAATTGTTGTTAAGTTTCCTTTAATTAATTTTTAATACTTTCCCTACATTTCAAAAATGATTTTATATTCCTATCAAAATAATATATTTTAACACATTTTCCAACATATATCAAACAAATAAATAATCATATATCGAATAGAATTTCAAAATTATTGGCTTACATCTTCACCTCGATATTTCTACAAAAGCTACCTTAAAAACTGTACACATCGTACACTTAAATTACTTGAATAAGTACAATATATTTTTTTTCTCAAATTATTTATCTTACTGAAACTACTTATTAATTTATAAAACAGGAATAATTTTAAAGAATTAAGACAAAAAGTCTCTGACTCTATATTACACATTTCTTTATATATTTACATTATATATTTTCTACGTATTAAAATCACACACGAAAACCCTCACAGGAACTACACACACCACACACAAACAATCTGTGCGCCCTGATACGATATCATCCCTTAAACCACTAACTATATTGCACGCACTCGTATAAAAATAATATTACCATGTACCCGTAGTATTAAAATAAATAATTTGTGATGCCTTCATATATCTATATAAATATAAGTACTAACAGTCTAAAACTCAACGTGTCATCATCTATTGTTACGGAATTCGCTTAGCTCGTGTATACTTTCGGACAAACGGCCGATCCCGTTCACCAGCGAGACGATTTCGCTACGCTGCAGCTGGAATTCCTTCTTGTCCTCGTTCACTATGTACATATCCGGGGTGTTGTGATGGTCGAAAATACCCGAGAAGAGTATTTTCAGCGCGGTGCCCAGTCCCTGTATCTGCAGCTTCCCCCACAGTTTGCACTTATCACAACCGACGCAGTCCATTATGGTGGAGATGTTCCTGAAGTGGTGCTTGAAGTCGAGCTTCAGCTTTTTCGCCTCGTCCCCGCCCATGAACATGCGCTTCTCGTTGAAATGGTTCTCGAATTGTTTCGCCACATTTAATAAGTCTTTGATGGCCAGCTGCGTGTCCCAGTCTTCCGCCTCGTTGCCCGTGTAAAACTCCTCCTTTTGTAAATAAGGCGATGCTTTCACTAAAGCCCGTAATTCGACCAAATACAGGAAATATAAATTCCTGATCCAGTTCGGGCCTTCTCCGTCCGTGTGCTCCGGATCGAATCTCCGGTTAAATTCCTCGAAATTCTTACCCCATGTCGGCGTCGTGATAAGCCCCATACTTTTCTTATCCGATAGTAAGTATTTGGAGCATAAATGTAAATTGATACTAGCGTGCAATCCCGAGATCAACCGGTAAAACGCCCGCTTTTCCAAACACATTCCGTTCAACTTCTCGTTCTGTATGTACGCGTGGAAATTACTAGTGCTCGGTCTGAAGCAGTTTTCCATATAAATACTATGCCAAATCCTATGCGCTGATTTCCCTTTATAACCCGTGTATCTCTCGGGATTAAGCAGCAAGTCGACATACTGCGCCTCGCTATCGTTCTCATCAATGATGCAGAAGTTATCCTGAGAGTCGTCGTACACCTCCCACAAGACCAAATCCTCCTTCACCTTAGGACTCAGCGACGTGTTCAAATACCCAAGATCAGAATCGTCCTCCTCGCACGTCTCCTTCGCGTACTTATTGGGCGGCTTCAGGAAGCTCTTCAGCCCGGCGGGCACGTCCTCCTCGGGACAGGTCTGAACGCTGCAGTACTTCATCGCGCACCTGCTGTCGTCCGACCAGAACGGGCAGTCCTTCTTCAAATTCACCTTATAAAATCTAAAATAGTCTTTCGTTAGAAGACTCTGTAATCTTGGGTAGATTTTGAAGTTATTAAAACTTTCTAGTGTGTCTATGTTGCATGAGCAGTCATCTATTTGACCCTGCAACTGACAAAGTAACATTCATCTTCTCTGGCAATAATTTCAATTCTAGTCGTTCTCACTCAATTACTCCACGTAATTTTGAGTGTACGTGTTATTATATTAGCCACAATGATTTGTTAAACTATTATATAAGCTCGTTCTCCTCGTTCACCTTTTTTTTCCACGAACATTAATCTATGTATGGTATGTAAATCGTCCACTAAAAAACGAACGATTATTGCTTCTTGTACAGGATGCAGGGGTGGTTTATGTGGAAAATCATTGTGTTTGGACTATGTTAGCTGTTTCTTTACATTTGTTTTGTTATGTATGAGGAATTTCATGCAATAAGTTAGTGTTTTCTAAAAAAATAATTCATCTTCAGGGCACTTAATATTTCATGAATGTTTTTCTCATTTAACTCGTGGTGAAACATTGTGGAATAATAAGTAATTGATTAAAAACACTTGATTTGTTTCACTAACAAACCAAGTGTTTTTAATTAATTACCTATTAATCTTCAGGACTTTAAACTGCTGAAATTTTAAACCGAATGCGAAATACATATTTTAAAGGTCTAAATTCGACCATTTTTCTATTTACATCAGTTGTAAACCAATTAAAAAACGCAAATGTTGTAATTGGCAACAATAATAATAATAATATTTAAGAGAAATCTTCTTTAACCTTAAGTACAAGTACTTGTTTAAATTTGGTAAGTTTCCAATTTCATGGAATAATATTTCCAAATTGCTTACTGTTTTATTTTATAAGAAGGATTTTATGTATTTATACATTACAAACATACTTGAACAAATTAATTGATTGGATTTTTTTTTTCTTTGTTATTAATTATTTAATTAACACTTACAGCATTCCACCTTCAAGTTCTACTACAAATTTCTAAATATTTATGTATTTATTGAATATAGACTAAATAAAGAATACTAATGTATATTTTTAGATTAATTTAAACTTGTGAAATGCTTCTCATTATTTCTACAAAATAAGGTTTTTCATCATTGTAATGTAAATGCAAATATACAGAGTGTGAAATCAAATTATTGCAGGTTTAAATGGTTGAAGAATCAACTTTAACCAAATTGAAGAAATTTGTGTGCACTAAAAATGTTTAAAAAGTAAAGAAGATAAGAAGAAGGAAATTTATGAAAGAATGAATAAGTAACGTAGTAAAATATGGATAAATGTGGATTGTAAAATGAACAAGAAGCAAATGCAGCGATGAGAACCATAATGATTAAAAGTAGGTTTTGGAAGAAAACGAAAAAAAGAAAGGCAAGACAAATGAATACTAATTGTGTTATTTTCTTGATGGCACCAAATGATATGTTTAAATATGATCTATTTAATAAGAACAAGCTGTTGGCAAATGTTTTTATCATAATTTAACAATATTAATTTCTTAATAATTTTTTGTCTAAAAATTCAATTATTTAAAACAAATCAAAGTGGTTTATTTTTTTTATTTTTCAATTGTTTTTTGGCAAATTTAAATTGTTTCATTTTTTTTTAAATTTCAATTGTTGTTTTTTCATATTTCAATTGTTTAAAGCAATATTTTGGCGTTTTTCGAGTTTTCAACTATTATGGAGATTTCAATTGATTTGACAACAAAAATAAAAACGTTTAAAGCAAAGTTTACACTGCTTTTTTTTAAAGATTTCAACTATTTAGTTTAACAAATGGTGTGAGCATATTTTAAGATTTTTTTTAGCAAATTTTGAATTTAATCAAAAATTTCAATTCTTTAAATGAAATTCTAAAATATTTCCTTATGGTAAATAATAAAATAATTCCAATGGTTGGAAAAAGCAATTAAAATATTCCAGAAAAATTAAAAACAATTGAAATTTGCTAAAAACAATTAAGAACCTCAAAAACAAAGTTACAATGAATAGAAATTAAATTAATTTTAAAAAAGAACTGAAATTTTCCAGAAAAAAAAACAATTGAAATTTGTTAAAAACAGTTGAGAACCTCAAAAAAAAAAACAATGAATGGACGTCAAATTATAATTATAACATTGTTTTTTTTAAGGTTCTTAACTATTTTTAGCAAATTTCACTTGTTTTTTTTTTCTTTTTGGAAAATTTCAAATGGTTTTTTTCTGGAAAATTTTCAATTGTTTAAGACAATTTTTAACATTCTTTTTCTTTTTAATTTTAAGCTTTTATTATAGTAAAAACGCTGCTTTTTTGTAAGTTTTAATTTCAATACAATTTTTGCTGGAAATTTTAATTTTTGACTTTTTCTGACCGCTTTAGCATATTTTTTATTATCAAATTTTTAACCGTTTCTTGTCAAAAATTTCAATTGTTTGAAATCAAATAAATAATATAATGTAATAATAATATTTTTTTGACTTTAAATTCTTTTTCTTCCAAAATTTCAATTAATTTTTTGTAAATAATTTCAATTGTTTGAATTGTAACTTTCCTTTTTAAGAAAATTTCAATGGAATTTTCACCAGAATATTCAATTGTTTAAAGCAAATTTTTAACTGTTTTTTTATAGCAAATTTCATTTTTTTTTAAATATAATTCTTAGCAAGTTTCAATTGTTTTTGCTTTAAGCATTTTTTGTTTTGAAGTTTTCAGCTGTTCTTTTTTTCTAGTTTTAATTGTTTTTCTTAAAATTTTTGACTATTTTCTTTAACTTTTAGCAAATAAAAAAAATTATCAAACAAATTATTTTCAATTGTTTGAATTTTCTTGTTTAATTTCAATTGTTTTTTGTCAATAATTTCATAAATAATTAATTTCAATTCATTGTAAAGTTCTTTTTTTAAGAGTAAATTTCAATTGATTTTTTGCCAGAATATTAAATATTGAAGGCCCATTTTTAAACTGTTTTTTAGTTAATTAAAATTGCTTTAACTGTTTTTAGCAGTCTTCTATTGTTTTATTTTTTGGAGAAAATAAAATTCTTGATGAATTGGAACAAACATTTTTCAATTGTTTTATAATTATTTATTTTTCAATCAGCTGTTGCTCCAAGCAATTCAGTTGTTTTTTTACAAATTTTAATTGTTTTTTTCAATTATTTTTTGCTAGAAACTGCAAAGTTTTGACTTTTTTAAGTTGTAGCAAATTTAATTCTATTTGTGTCAAACTTTTTAATCGTTTAAAATAAATTATAAACGGTTTCTTCAAGATTTCAACTGTTTAGTCGTAGCATTTGTCTAAAAAATATTTTAACTAGTTTTTTTTAAATAAATTTCAATTGATTTTTTGTCAGAATGTAAAATTTTAAGGGCAAATATTTAACTGTTTTTTTCTAAGTTTTTTACTGTTTTTAGCAAACTTCAATTGTCTTTTTTAATACAAAAAAATTCTTTGCAATTGAATTGAAAATTTTTAATTGTTTTTTTAGTTTTTAACTGTTCAAAAATTCCAATTGCAAAATTGAAGCAAATTTGACGGTTTTTTAATTGTTTTTTTTTGTAAGACAATACAATTCCTTTTTGGTAAAAATTGCCCAAACTTTTAACTATTAATTTATTTGTTCTTTCTTGGCAATTTTTAAATACTTTTTTTATAACGAATTTTTAAGTTTTTTTTTTGAGAAAAATCTAATTTTAAGCAAAATTGTTTTTTTTCTTTTTATTTTTCAACAAAGTTTTCTCAGCAATTTTCTAATGTTTTTTTGTCTTCAAAAATTTAAATATGATGTAAATTTGAAACTGTTTTCTTAGCAAAGTTCAATTCTTTTTTGTTAAGAAAAATTACAATTGTTTTTAAACTGTTTTCTTTTAATTTTCGACTGTTTTTAATAGCCAAATTTTAAACTGCTTTTCATTTGTTTTTATTGACAAAATATAAGACCTTTTTATTGTTTAAAAGATTTTTTTTTAGTTTTTGACTGTTTTTGTGCCAAAAATTGAAAGTTTAAAGCAATTTTGATTTTTTTCTATTTTTATATGTTCAATAGTGATTTTAACGAACTGGTTTAAAAAAAAACCAATCAATTCTCTTTTGTTGAAAATTGCAATTGTTTAAAACAAACTTTTAAACTACGTTTTTTGTTCTTGGCTGTTTTTGTGTAAAATTTTAAACTGTTTTAGGATATCGTTAGTTTTTTCTTGGTAAATTTTAATATTTTTATTATTAAAAACTTTAAACTTTTTTAAAATTTTTATTAATTGTGTTTTGTTAGTAACTTTCATTTTTTTATATTCTTTTGTTTGATTACTTTTTTTTTAAATAAATTTTAAACAGATTTTTAATTATCAATTTTATTTTGTTTTTGAAAACTGTTTTTGAGTTTTCGACTGATTTTTTTTTTCTTGGCAAACTTCAATGTTTTTTTTTTGTTAAAAATGTTCAATTGTTTAAGATGCTTTCGAATGTTTCCACTGTTTTCTTAAAAAAAAAAAATCTTTTCTTAATAGTATATTTTAAGATGTTTTTGTTTTTAATTTTTTAACCGTTTCTTTTGGCTAATTTTAACTGTTTTTTTTTTTAAGTTTGTAATTGTATTTTCTCGCGGTAAATTTCAATGGATTTTGTCAAAATTTTCAATTTTTTTAGGATTTTAATGTTTTTTTTCCTTACCAAAAAAATTCGTTGATGAGAGGTAATTTCAAGATGCTTTTTTTAAATTTTTAATCGTTTTTTTTTGTTAGATATCAATTGGTTTATTTATGTCAAAAATTTCAATTGTTTAAATCATTTTTTGATGGTTATTTCTTAATTTTTAATGTGTTTTTAATTAAATTTTATTATTTGTCGAACCTTTTTTAACAAATTCAAATTCTCCAAACTATTTTTCTCCTATCAGATTTCATTGGTGGTTTGTTGCATAAAAATTTCAATTGATTAAAGCAAACTTTAATTTATAAATGTTTTTAATTTTTAATCAAATTTCAATGTTTTTACTTTCCCTATATGAAATATATTTTTAACTGTTTTTTTTAAACAAATTTCAATTGTCTTTCTTACATATTTAATTTATTAAAAGTAAATATGTTTTCAATTGTTTTTAAGCAAATTTCAACTGTTTTTTAAATGTTGAAACTTACATAACAGTTACGTAAAACAAATTATAAAAAAAAATTGTTCCTTGAAGCTTCCATTTGTTTCTCTTAGAAATATTCAAATGTTTCATGTAAAACAGAGAAATATATTAATGTAAAAAACGAAACATTTCGCAAATCTACGACAATAATTTTTATTTTATTATTGAGGCTACAAAACAAAATTAAATTTAAATTATTCAAATTCAAAACTTTATTGGTCAGGTAAAATTACAAAGGGGATAATTATTTGACAGGTCAATTTGATTAAAAATCAATTGTTTTTTTTTTAATCCAACTAGTTTCGATAGTTACATCATTATCAAGGTATGTTTTTTTTAATTTTTTGGATAACTAACGTAAAGGATTTTCATTAAATAAATAAAGCCTTCGTTGGTTGGAATTCATTTAGTTCACAATTTAGCATATAAAAGAAATAAATAAATAAATAAATAATAAATAAATATGTAAGTAAATAAATAAATAAACTGTAAACCAACTAAATTTTAACCAACGAAGGCTTTATTTATTTAATGAAAAGCAATTATTTTAAGTTTCTGGTCGATTTTTTTCTTAGTAAATTAGTAAAAAATTTGAATTGTTTCAATGTAATTTAAATTTAGAACAGTTTTCTAAACATTCAATTGTTTTTTTTTTCATTTTCTATTGTTTTGTACAAAAAAAATACATTTTTAAAGTTTTCAACTCTGTTCCTCGGAATTTTCAATTGTTTTTATTCCATCAATAATTTAAATTGTTTAAAGAAATGTTTATCTACTGACTTAAAGTTTAGAACATCGAAGTGCAAACAACGATTTATTCTCAAACGTCAATTTCGTTATAGTTTTACATTAAAACCATTTATTTCATAAAAAAAATTAAATATAAAAACAAGTGAAACAAAAAAAAATAGTAATGATGAGATACACATCATCAAAACGCTCGGATTTTGTTTCACTTATTTTTATGAAAATGAAAACAAGTGAACCAGAACCAAGCGATTTATTCTGCAATCTAATTAATACAAAAAAGTAGGAATTTAATTTATCGTATTGTGAGTCAACTGTTTTTAATAGAAGCGAAAAGTTTGCTTTCGTTTTATAATACAAAAACAACATCGTAATGAAATTGAGCTTATAGAAAATACTATACTATAAATGCCTAGGCATGCCTCTGAATTGCTTCAATTTTCAAACAAAATTTATGTGCTAGTCATCCATTAGGGTCAGCTTTTCAATTTTTGAACCAAGTCTAAGTTATTAAGTTAATTCAACTTTTATACCACATTCAAATGTTACAATAAGTGCAAGCTTTTCAATACCGGTTCAACTTTTCAACCAAGTTTTAACAATTTAATTGTTAAAAGCAAAAACACCCATCTACACTCTTCACACAGTTTATTTGAAACAAAAAATATTATTTTGGACACAAAGTGACCATTATCAATAGTTTAATACTTGATAGTCACTTTGTGTTCGATTTATATATTTGATGTTTCAAATAAACTATGTGAGAAAGGTTTTTAGGACTTTATTTTATAATCAAGTTAATTTTCATGTAACTCATACAATCAATTTACTATTAAACGATTTAATATTTAAATCATGTTTAACTGTTCAAACCAATCAGTCAAATTCAACTATTTGACATCGATTGTTATAATAATGGATGCCAAAAATGATTATGGTTTAAACACCGACTTTTAAGGATAATGAATTACACCTTTTGTCAAGAGAAAAAATTAGTTATTGATCAGCACATAGCATCATCATCGTAAGATTTAATTTTTCAAACTTTCTTTAACTTTTGAAAGTTTAATTGCTCGATAATAACTGTTATAACATTGAAGTTAAAATTGAAGCAGGATTAAAGAGTCGACTTTTATTATAATAGTTAAATTTGATTAAATAAGTCACAATTATTTTTTTACCAATATTTTTGTTAACAATTTTTATTTCGAAGTTAGCGAATTGGCCAATACAATACAATTTCCGCAGCATCGCGATTTATAAGCTCCCATGGTAATAAGCAATATGCGTCCCGACTAACATAGAAAAATGTTAATGGAAAGCGTAAACGTAAACAGGAAACATGATCGATTAACTACTCAATGTGGCCAATATAAACAAAAATGAAGTGTTAGAAAAGATAAGATAGGAAAATCGGGCTCACCTCTTTGGCGGCGGCGATATCGATGAACTTCTTCTCGGCGATCTTCTTCATTTTCTCGTCGGTCTGGTAGTTGTCGGGATGCCACTTCTGCGCCATCTTCCTGTACGCCTTGATGATGTCCCGTTTCGTCGCCGACCGTTTCACGTTTAATATTTTATAATAGTCTCTGCGCTCGCTCTGCTGCTGCAACTTGTGCGACTTCTGTTTACCCTCTTTCGCTCTTTCGAAATTCGGATCTAGTTCTAAAGCGGTGTTAAAGTCGCGGACGGCGTCGTCATACTGCTCGGATTGTAGGTAGGCGTCCGCACGATCGCAATAAACGTTCGGATCTTGATTAATATTTAACGCGTCCGAACAAGCGCTTATCGCCTCGGCGGTCATCTCTTCTTTCATGTAACACGTGCACAAGAACTTCTGCGCCTCGTTGATCACCATCTCCTCTTGCTTCTCGTTTTTGAACGCCTTCTCCGCGGCCTCTACACACTCCGCGTAGTTTTCAGCCCCTATCGCCTTCTCGGCCTCGCTGAGGAACTTCTCAACCTTCTTCACTCTTTTGTAGAAAGGAAAACAGTCTTTATGGTCGGGATCCAGTTTCAGGCATTCCCTGATCGATTTCAGCGCCTCGGTGGCGTGACCGAGCTGGTACAACAGCTTGGCGAGTTTGTAGTAGCCCTGCGTGTTGTCCGTCTGCAGCTTGGTGGCGGACCTTATATCGGAGATGGCGCCCATCTTGTCGTTGTTCTCCATGTGCATCTCCGAACGGAGTTCGTACAGCCTTGCCGCCCACGGACTGATCTCGATGACCTCCGATAGTAGGTGAATCGCGTTGTAGTAATCACTATTTCCGTAATAGTATTTGGCCATTTTTTCGCGCTCAATGGCCGGCGCTATCTTCTGGAGGAGCTCGTTCGCTTCCTCATTGTAGGGATCTACTTGAATCTGTAAAAATATAATAATATAAATAGAGATGTTTAAGAAGTCTAGTAACAATCAATTCCATATTTATTTATTTATTTTTTCTTCTTTCTTAAAATAAATTACATAGTAAATTAATTGGATGAGTTGCGTGAAGATAAACTTGATTATAAAATAAAGCTTTTTTTCTTTCTTCTTTCAAATAAATTGTATAAACAAAGGTTTTTAGTGCTTTATTTTATAATCAATTCCATGAATAAAAATATTTTTATTTTAACACAACAAAACCTAAGAAATTCGATTTAACGTTGATTATTGAATTATAGATACATTCAAAATAATTAGTCTGTTGGTAAATATAAGAATTACAGCCTGTAATTAATTTAAAACGAAAACAATTGAAACAATCTTATTATAGCATCACACAAAACATGTTTTTGGCAAGTCGTCAACGTGGACATTTACATTCTTTAGCTAATATTACACATTCCCTAAGATAATAGCCTCTTAAAAAATAAAACATTTACAATAAACATTGTTAATACAAATAAAAATTCGCGTTAAGGTGCAGAATGTGCATTCATTAATTTAACGAAAGCCGGAAGACGTGTGCAATTACTTTCACACAAGAAGAAAAATATGCGGATATGTATTTGCTATTTATAACAACGTAATGTGATGGCCATTGTTTACAGTTAAGTGGTAGTACAAAGAAATTTGTATAACAGATGGGAAACGTGCTTTTCAACGTACAGAAAAGCCGATAATACGGTTAATCTTATGATGGATATGTGATGAAAGTCCAATATTAATCTAGTATGAAAAATTGATACATTTTGTGCCTCTAACCAACCAATGAAATTCATAACATAAAACAGTGTTCAATTAAATTATTTATGACACTTAATTAGAAAAAATGATTATTTTTAAAGATTTTCTTTTCTGAATTAAATTTTAAATAGTGAAATGTTGATGCAATAAAATTTATAGTCAAATTTTGATGATGTTTTACTGATTGGATTGTGAGATAGAGGCCACCCACCCACCCTACATAGGCAATTTAATTTAAACTACAAATAGTTTTTTAGTTTTAAGGTATATAAAAACAAAATTGTGAGAGATTATTAAAGAAATGCAATAACAGTGTTTTGATGATAGTCAAAATATATATGTAGGGTGGGTGGGTGGCCTCTATCCCAGCCTCCAATCAGTAAAACATAAAACGGTGTTCAATTAACTTATTTATGACTCTCTTAACTAAAAAAATTGATTATTTTTTTATGATTTTCTTTCCTGAATTAAATTTTAAATAGAAAATTGTTGATGCAATAAAATTTATGGCCAAATTTTGATGATGTTTTACTGATTGTAGGGTGGGATAGAGGCCACCCGCCCACCCTACATATGCATTTTTATTTAAACTACAAATAGTGTTTTATTTCAAGAAACATAAAAGCCAAATTGTGAATAATTATTAAAGAAATGCAATAACAGTGTGTTGATGATAGTCAAAATATATATGTAGGGTGGGTGGGTGGCCTCTATCCCACCCTCCAACCAGTAAAACATAGAACAGTGTTCAATTAAATTATTTATGACTCTTTCAACAAGAAAAATTGATTTTTTTATGATTCTCTTTCCTGAATTCAATTTTAAATAGGAAATTGTTGATGCAATAAAATTTATGTCCATTTTTTTGAGGATGTTTTACTGGTTGGAGGGTGAAATAGAGGCCACCCACCCACCCTACATATGCACTTTTATTTAAACTACAAATAGTGTTTTATTTTCAAGGAACATAAAGACAAATTGTGAAGGATTTTTAAAGAGATGCAATAGCAGTGTGTTGATTATAATCAAAATGTATATGTAGGGTGGGTGGGTGGCCTCTATCCTACAATCCAATCAGTAAAACATAAAACAGTGTTCAATTAAATTATTTATAACTCTTTCAACAAGAAAAATTGATTTTTTTATGATTTTCTTTCCTGAATTCAATTTTAAATAGGAAATTGTTGATGCAATAAAATTTATGTCCATTTTTTGAGGATGTTTTACTGGTTGGAGGGTGAAATAGAGGCCACCCACCCACCCTACATATGCACTTGTATTTAAACTACAAATAGTGTTTTATTTTCAAGGAACATAAAGACAAAATTGTGAATGATTATTAAAGAAATGAAATAACAGTGTGCTGATGATAGTCAAATTATATATGTAGGGTGGGTGGGTGGCCTCTATCCTACAATCCAATCAGTAAAACATAAAACAGTGTTCAATTAAATTATTTATAACTCTTTCAACAAAAAAAATTGATTTTTTTATGTTTTTCTTTCCTGAAATGAATTTTAAATAGGAAATTGTTGATGCATAAAAATTTATGGCAAATTTTGATGATGTTTTACTGATTGGAGGGTAGGATAGTGGCCACCCACCCACCCTACATATGCGCTTTTATTTAAACTACAAATAGTGTTTTATTTTCAAGGAACATAAAGTCAAAATTGTGAATGATTATTAAAGAAATGCAATAACAGTGTGTTGGTGGAAGTTAAAATATATATGTAGGGTGGGTGGGTGGCCTCTATCCCACCCTCCAATCAGTAAAACATAGAACAGTGTTCAATTAAATTATTTATGACTCTTTTAACTAGAAAAACGGATTCTTTTTTAATGATTTTCTTTCCTTAATTAAATTTTAAATAAGAAATTGATGATTCGATAAAGTTTATGGCAAAATTTTGAAGATGTTTTACTGATTGTAGGGTGGGATAAATTATTAATGGCTTTTCAACTAGAAAAATGTATATTTCTTTATAATTTTCTTTCCTGAATTAAATTTGAAATAGAAAATTATTGATGATATAAAATTTATGGTCAAATTTTGAAGATATTTTACTGATTGGAGGGTGAGATAGATGACACCCACCCACCCTACATATATATTTTGGCTTCCATCAATACACTGTTATTGCATTTCTTTAATAATCCTTCACAATTTTGTCTTTATGTTCCTTGAAACTAAAACACTATTTGTAGTTTAAATAAATGTGCATATGTAGGGTGGGTGGGCGGCCACTATCTCACCTTTCAATCAGTACAACATCATCAAAATTTGGCCATAAATTTTTATGCATCAACAATTTCCTATTTCAATTTTAATTCAGGGAAGAAAATCATAAAAAATAATCATTTTTTCTAGTTAAAAGAGTCATAAATAATTTAATTGAAAACTGTTTTATGTTTTACAGATTGGAGGGTGTAATAGAGGCCACCCACCCACCCTACATATATATTTTGACTATCATCAACACACTGTTATTGCATTTCTTTAATAATCCTTCACAATTTTGTCTTTATGTTCCTTGAAAATAAAACACTATTTGTAGTTTAAATAAAAGTGCATATGTAGGGTGGGTGGGTGGCCACTATCTCACCTTTCAATCAGTAAAACATCATCAAAATTTGACCATAAATTTTATTGCATCAACAATTTCCTATTTCAAATTTAATTCAGGAAAGAAAATCATTAAAAAAAATAATCAATTTTTCTAGATAAAAAGAGTCCTAAATAATTTAATTAATTTTATATTTTACTGATTGGAGGCTGGGATAGAAAATCCATTGCCCCCCGAGCCTACTCTTGACCTATCCTAATGTATTATTCATTACCTTGACGAAGTATACTCACGTCATACATAAAAAAATAAAAATCTTAATCGCGTATCCACCAAACATGTTTAAAATATTTAAAAGCGTTAACAGGCGTATGTAGGACGGTTTTTCCTTTCAATTGGAATTCAGCAAAACCTCGGACGCAAGGAATACGCGCCGCTAACTCAATTGCATTATTTAACGAAACCGCGACGCAAACTCCCCGGCTTAAATATTTAAAATGCAATTAGCTCTCTCTACACACACACACACACAGCGTTTCATGAATATTCCACCCAGGTGAGTCGAGGGTAATGTGTTGAATATATTTTTAATATTGCAACAGTTTTAAGACACAAATGCAAAAATCTAACAATCATTGGTAAATGAAAAACAAAATTCAGAAAAATTTCACGTAAACTCAAACCATCAATAGTAATCATTAGTGAACTTAAATTGAAAAAATGTTATAAATCATTGAATTCGTCTTGATGAAACGAATTAACTAGTCTAAATAAAATAATAATTCACGACCAAATTGTTAATGTCTATAAATAATTCGTATCTTCGCAGAGGAATATAGATTGCAGTGTTTATTCTAAGTCTAGCCATTCAAATGAAAAAGTTTACATTTTTCAATCAACATTTTGCAGAAAACTGTTTCCGTCAAATCATAGAAATCTATCGAGTTAAAATTTGTGAGGAAATCATTACTGTTTTATTCCAACTTTATCTATCGAGTTATTTTTTTATTGATAAGATAAAGCTAATAGATAATAATAAATATTTACACGTTCACTTTAAACTTTATTTGCAGTGACTAGTTTCGACTTCTTGGTAATCATTATCAAACTAAATGATCCAGTGAAACCAGTCACTGCATATAAAGTTTAAAGTGATATAAAAGAGTAAAAGTGTTTTCTTTATGCTGAACATCGAAACGTATCAAGAAGTGAATGCCTTTAAGATATACAGGGTGACTGACGAAAAACCTTTGGTGCTGTATCTCGCTTATTTTTGATCAGATTTGAATAAATAAAACATCAAATTAAATGATTTTTAAAAGACTTTAATATGAACTGTACTGATATTTTTTCTTGCATCCAGTTTTTGACAAAAGACGATCAACTTTTTTTTTTCAAATTGCACTGTATATATTTTGTACTGATCCGCAAGGAGATTTTTTTCTGAATCTAAATTTGTAAACGATTTTATCCATTTATCAAACCAAAGTCGAGAAATTGAGGACTAAAAAAAAAATTAAAAATCAAATACCCATAGTAAGCAATATACAGAGCCTATTCCAAATGTCAAAAGTGACAGTGTCAGTCATTGGTACAATACTGCAATGATTTTTAATAATTTCATAATAAAAATGTTGCAAGATTTCAAAAACTGAAAAACGATTTCTGTAGAAGCATAAAATTCTAGTACAGTGTTTGAAATATTGCAACATTTTAATTATGAAATAATTAAAAATCGTTGCAGTATTGTATCAATGGCTGTCACTGTCACTTTTGACATTTAAAATAGGGTCTGTATATTGTTTACAATGGATACTTGACTTTTTATTTATTTTTTTAATCCTCAATTTCTCGACTTAAGTTTGATGTATGGATAAATTTGTCTACAATTTTATATTCAGAAAAAAAATCTCCTTGCGAATCAATAAAAATATATATACAGTGCAATTTAAAAAAAAAATGTTGATCGTATTTTATCAAAAACTGGGTGCGAGAAAAAATAACAGTTCAGATCCTATTAGTCTTTTAAAAATGGTTTAATTTGATGTTTTATTTATTAAAATCGGATAAAAAAATAAGCGAGATACAGCACCAAAGGTTTTTCGTCAGTCACCCTGTATATACACAATCGATGACCCCTTTTACCAATCAGTGTCGGGGTCCTTAAAGATCCAAGTTTTTAATTTACGTTAAATCTAATGCAGATTTTCTCTTTTCTTCTTTCTTTAAAATTTATTATTATTTAAATACTTACGACATTGTAAAAGTCCAATTGTGCTAACTCGAAATTCGCTAGTTTCAGGTGTACACTGCCCCTGCTGATACGGGCCGCCGTGAAGTCCGGCTTCAGCTCCAGCACCCTGTCCAGGTCGCTGAGGGCGTTTTTGGATTTTCCTAGGGCGAGGTACACGGTACCCCTTTTGAAATAGGTTAAATAATTATTGGGGTCGCCCTCTGGAAAACAAATCACATTCAAAATAGACGTAATAAATACATTTTGGATTTGGACTTACCCACCGCCGCGTGGTAATGTGACAGCGCGTCGGACAACTGCCCCCTAGCTAAGAATTGTTTACCTAACTCTAAGTGGTTGTTTATCTCCGCCTGCGTTGCACTCTCGCACACTGAAATTAATAATAATAATAAATAAAAGTTGGTGATCATAATATAGGGAAATAAATAAAGATGTAAAATCTATTAACAATTAGAAATTAAAGTTATCATGTATGTGTAGGGTGGGTGGGGTGGCCTCTAACCCACCCTCCAATCAGTAAAACATAAGTGATGGTTTTAAATAAAAGTTGTAAAACGTAAATAAACATAACATTATTGCAAAATTTAATAGATTTATTCAAACAAATTTTTCAAATAATTGTTGATCATGTTTTACTGATTGGAGGGTGGGATAGAGGCCACCCACCCACCCTACATATACATATAAACTTCATTTCCTTATCGTCTCATTGTATCTAATGAAATTAATTACAAAAATTTGAATAAAAAGAAAATTAAAAAGGTAAAATTTTTGAATGACAAAATTAGTAACAATTTGGGTGGGCAGACTTTAAATCTATATTGGATAAGATTAGCTATAGAAAATCATTTATATGTAAACTTAAATTTTCATTTTGTTTTATTTTTTATTACATAAAGGGTTTGATTGTTTTTAGCAGGAAAATCATCAACGATTAGCAATTAAAGTTATCATGTATATGTAGGGTGGGTGGGTGGCCTCTATCCCACCCTCCAGTCAGTAACACATAATCGAGGGTTTTAATTATAAGTTGTAAAATATAAATAAACACAAAATAATTACAATTTTTAGAGATTTATTCAATCAAATTTTTCAAATAATTTTTGATGACTTTTTACTGATTGGAGGGTGGGATAGGGGCCACCCACCCACCCTACATATACATATTAATTACAATTACTGATCGTCTCGCGATTTGAAATAAAATTAATTACAAAACTTGTTAAATAAAAAAGGAATTCAAAAGGTAAAATTTTTTAGTGAGGAAATTAATAAGATTTTTATACACGATGGGCGGGCAAATCTAAATTATATAAGATTAGCTATTTTTAATTTGGAACCTAAAGATTGCTAAAAACAATTTTCTCACCTTTAACAGCAGAAAACGATAACATTTAAAGAGTATAAATCACCACATAGATACGTAGACATCTGTGACCTTCCTCTATGTAAATTCTTGTCTTGTGATTTTAATCGGAATCTTATTAATATTTATAACTGAGCGATCTACATTATTATCTGTCATCTTTCACTAGTTATTTGTTAATTGTCATTTATCATTTGTTTTATATTATCTGTCATCTGTCAACTGTCAATTGCTGTCTTATTATTGTAATCTGAATCGAGTGAATGTTTATAATATTATCATTTGTTATTCATTGTTATCCTCTAGTCATCAAGAATTAAAACGAAAGGTTAAGGTTAAAACAATTACCTTAGAGAACCTAAAAACTACTACAAATAATTTTCTAACCATAAATAGCAGTAAGTGATGATAATATTTAAAAAGTATTGATTACTACGTAGAAACATTTGTGACCATCCTCTTTGTGAATTCTAAAGTTTTTTCATGAATGATTTTCTCATTTACCTCGTGGTGAAACATTGTGGAATAATAGGTAATTAAACTAAAGTTTTTTAATTTGGTTGCCCCATGATTTTAATCTGAATCGATAATAATATTAATGATACGACCATCTAAATACTTATCTATCATCTTTCGTTTGTTATTTGTTAATTGTCAGTCTCATGTTATTTATCATTTGTCACCTGTCAATTGTCGTCTTGTAATCTGGATGGAGTAAATGACAATAAGATTGTCATGTGTTTTTTTTTTAAATATAGAGGACATATATTAAAAAACAGTTGACAATCTTATTATCATTTACTCAATCCAGATTACAAGACGATAATTGATAATTTAATAAAACAACAAATTACATTAGGCAAAACAAAAACATTCTTTACGTGGCTGTTTTTGTTTTATCTAACCTAATTAGTAAATGCATGAAATATTTTTTCGTTATTTTTATATTCATTAATATTCATTAATTTTTTAATATAAACGTTACTCATTCGATTACTGCATAGACTTTTTTTGTAGTTTATTTATTTTTCAATTAAATTACTACTATTAACTGCACATGAAATAAGATTTAAGAGAAGAGAATGCTTGCGACTGTTACTATTTGGTAATCTTTATTTACACTGAATTATAAAAGTGTAAAATTAGAGCAGCTAAATCAAACGCTATTAAGACTAAGATTTAATGAATTATTTTAGTGATATCTATAAATATAAATAAATATCAATAATAACACACAATTTTAGGTTAATTTAGGTTAAATGAGGTTATAAAACGGTACCCATAACATGTTTTTGTTTATCCTAACCTAATTCATAAACATATGATTCTTTTCTTTTAGGTTAGGTCAGGTTGGTTGAGGTTACAAAACCAAACATTTGGAATTTTAAGAATGTTTTTCTTGTTTTTCCTAACAAAATTCATAAACGTATGGAGTTTTTTTTATCGTTTTTCTTTGTTTAGACTTTAACCATTCGATCATAAAAACTAAATGGACGGAATAAATTAATGTATATTTAAATTAAAGAGATTGAAGTTATCATAAGCACAGTCAAAACAATCAATTGAAATTCCAATACCGAAACAAAAAATTAGAAAATTAGGGCTTAGCATTGAAGCCTATTAACCACACACAAGAACAAGACGAAGAGACACACATGATTCATTTTATAAAATTCATAAAACCGCACTATTTAACCTTATATCAATCACAGTTACTAACGTCTCCATTAATAACACTAAACAAAAAACGCCCTTATTGATTGTAATATCACTCCGATAATAACAACACATTGATTTATAACAATACACTAAAACTGTCTGATTTGAAACATATGGATTTATACTTACATCATTATTACCATAACATTTTTTACGTAAATTTCTTCATAGGTGAATAAAAAATAATATTCTGATTGGGTTTCATTTATAATAATAATCATCTATGTGAACTGTTACGATTACATAAATGTCCCGCACAAATGAATTTAATTGCCGCTTCTCGATAATAACGATGTGGTTATAAAAAAAATTTAAAAAAAGCAAGCATTTCTATTTTAAAATAAATGTAATAATTAGAATTAATTATTTTGAGAATTTCTGCACCATAATTTTAACATTATTACGATGTGAAAACTACATTTTACATTTCTATTTTAGTTTTATAACTTTTATTTTATATCCAAAAATAAAATAAAAAATATTCTTTCACGAACAATTTTGTTATCACCAACTTAACTGATAAAACATTCGGCCGTAATCTAACAAGAATGACATTATCAGTTGTCTCGAACAAATGAAAACTGGTGTGAAAACATTCGTTTTGGTTTATGTGTACTGTTACATTTTGTTATAAACAGAAAACAAAAGTTTAAGATTATAACCTCGAAAAATAAATACTGTACAATGATTACAATTTTTACAGTTTGTACAAGAAACAAGAAAGAAAATATAATATAAAATGAATATATTATTATAATTCATTTAACATGATACAAATTCTATAGTTATTTTTAATCATTCCAATTTTGACAAGATACAGTAAGATTTTTCGAGGCTATTATCGTAAACTATATTTAATCACCTTCTGAAACAGCTGTTTTCAACTGTCAACTATATAAATGATTACACATAAACCAAACATTATTTACAATTGTATTCATAGCTTATAAACATCTGTGTACGTTTAACATACACAGTACAAACAATTATCAAAAAGCCAAACATTTTACACCCTTTTAGGTAATTTTTTAACATTTTATTACTGTAATGATTCAGTTTTTCTTTCGCGTCTTTATTGTGACGTTCACCCCTATGCCTGCATTGCCGAAGATTTTCTCTTTTGATTGACTGCCAGTGAATTGAGGTTATGTTCATTTGACTTACCATCTAATATTTCGATTAAGAGGAGCACCAGGGCGCTGAGCTTCAGGCAGCCCGACTTGTACGTCGACATCGTGCCGAACAGCTGGTGCGGTTTTATCATTTTATCGAGCAACGGCGGACGATCATTCAAACATCACGAATTATTTGATTAAATGCAGATATCCGACACGAACACAACAACAACGTTTCGTGGTCTAATTTCATTGGTCCAACACACATGTGTCTGCGCGGGCGCAACGCACAGAATATTTTCGAAAATTATATATATATATATAAAAAAAGAGAAAGAAAAAAGTGAAAAGTTTTCCAGCGGAAATTCCTCCGTTTGGGTAATTACGTAACTTTACATTATCATTACACTGTGTTTATGAGTTACATATTTACCAATTGTTTTTTTTTGTTTGTTTTTACCGTACACAAAAAATAAAACAATTGCCGTAACAAATAAATTATATTAAAAAAGGCAATACTTATATCATTTGTTTAAAAAATTTAAATATCAATTAAACAAAATTCATAGTATTTATAATATTGTAAAAAATACCTAATGGGGTGTAAAATGATTGGATTTTTGATACTTGTTTTACAGTGTACTTAAAAAAAACAATAGTGTTTTTCCTCCTCAAATGTTGGTAACAAAATTATAACTAAAAAATAACACCTGTATTGTTTATATAAATTAAACCAGCATGATTTTAATAAATTAAATTATTAATTAATCATTACACAGAAAATTATAAATTAAAAATCAATCAATTCGCGAAATTATTTTACAGATTTCTGTATTACATTTATTTTACAGATCTGTATTACATTTATTTTACAGATTTCTATATTACACTGTGTTGTGGGTAACATAAGTAGCAAATACAACCTAAAATTTTGTAACTAAAAATTTTCAGCTAATTTTTAGCCTTTTTTTTATTAAAATGAGTGGGAAGAATGTGAGCGAAAAAGCGTTCAATATCCTCCGCACACTGCCCAGAGTCTCTTTAAGTAACATCAGGGACAATCCCGGAACGAGAAAGGTAAGGAATAATTTTTAGGTTATTTTTATTTATAAAATATTTACACTATTAAAAATAATAAAAGTAATTAAAGTAAATTTAGGTGGTGTTATTGTATGTGTAGGGTGGGTGGTCGGCCTGAAAATTACCATCCGATCATAAGCGAAAGTTTTGTTATGTTAACCTTTAAATTTATGCAGATTTCTTAAATTAGCGCTTAGATTACATTCGTGGAGTATGGGATAGTGAAGACCCGCTGTTTATTAATAACATCAATGTGGAATTTAAAAAATTTCATTAACGATTAAGAATTTAATCATTACTTTTTAATATTTTAAGTTTACTTTTCACGATTTAATATTATATTCAGTTGTTATAGAGTTTTTGATATTTCCAATTGTTTTCGGATTTATCCGAAACACAAATATCTAACAATTTTAAGTGTTTCGATTATTTTAGCGATTTTCACAAAAACAAATGAATGTTTTTTAATTGGTTTTTGCTTTTGTTAATTTTTTTCCCTTTATGTATAAATAAATAAAAAAATATTTTGATCGATTGTTGATTCCTAACAGTTTTATTATAGTGAGCTTAACAATTTCAATTCGATAATTTTAAATTGTTTTTTTATCAACATTAAGTAGTTTTATCGATTGTCTCAATTTTTTTTACTAAATTTTTGGAGTAGTAGCATTCAACTGTTTTACTGAATTCGTCTAAGTTTTCCAACTGAATTTACAAATTGTCATTTTATTTATTTTTAGCAGTTTCAATTAAATACTGTAAAAACACTCAAAAAAATTAAAATTCTTTTAAACAAATGAAAACATAATGAAATAATTATTTTTTAAATAAACAATTGAATATCAATCTTCAAAACAGTCAACAATGTCAAACGTTGACTGTTTTGTAAATTGATATTCAATTGTTTTTAATAATTTTCATTATATGCTTTCATTTTTTAAATTAATTTTAATGCCTTTATTGAGTGTTTGTTGTTAATTTGTAACAATTTAAATTCTTTTCAATAGTGACATTAAATGCGTCATGTAGTAATTGTCATTAATTATCTGTCAACTGTCACCTAACATCTGCCATCTGAAATTTGTAATAATCGGTCAGTTGACATCTGTCATATATGATTTGGCATCTGTCATCTGTTACCAACAGTCATTCTCATTTTTTATCTGACTATTGACATTCCTCACTGTCATCTATGAGATGCCATATAAATTTGTTGTAAGCCATCTGTCAACTGTCATCTATCATCCGACATCTATCATTTGACATTTACTGCCTATTAACTACCTTTATCATTTCTTATATGTCAATTGACATCTGTCACAGCCATCAATCACTTGTCATCTATTATTTGGCATTTATCATCTGCTACTTATTACCTGTCATTTTCATTTCTTATTTGTCAATTGTCATTTGTTATTTCCATCCATCTTCTGCCATTTGAAATTGGTAATAATCGGTCAGTTGTTATCTATGATTTGGCATCTGTCATCTGTTACCAACTGTCATTTTTTGTCTGTCAATTGACATCCTTCACTGTTATCTATGAGATGCCATATAAATTTGTTGTAAGCAATCTGTCAACTGTCATCTATCATTTGACATATGTCATCTACTACCTATCAACTACCTTTATCATTTCTTATATGTCAATTGATATTTGTCACTGCCATCAATCACTTGCCATCTATTATTTGGCATTTATCATCTGCTATCTATTAAATGTCATTTTCATTCTTATCTGTCAATTGTCATTTGTTAGTTCCATCCATCTTCTGCCATCTGAAATTTGTAATAATCTGTCAGCTGTCATCTATGATTTGATATCTGTCATCTGCTACCACCTGTCATTTTTATTTTTTATCTGTCAAGTGACATTTCTAACTGTCATATATGAGATATAATATAAATTTGTAATAAGCAGTCTATTAACTGTCATCTGGCATTTGACATCTGTCATCTACTATCTATTAACTACCTTTATCATTTCTTACACGTCAATTGACATCTGTCACTGCCATCAACCATTTGCCATCTTTAATTTATTGTATCTGTCCCTCATCTTCTGTCGTCTATTATTTGGCATTTATCATCTGCTACCTATTATCTGTCAATTGTCATTTGTTAGTGCTATCCATCTTCTGCCATCTGAAATTTGTAATAATCAGTCAGTTGTCATCTGTCATCTATGATTTGGTATCTCTCATCGGCTGCCACCTGTCATTTTCATTTTTTATCTGTCAAGTGATATTCCTCAATGTCATATAAATTTGTAATAAGCAGTCTATCAACTTTCATCTTTAATTTATTGTATCTGTCCCTCATCTTCTGTCATCTATTATTTGACATTTATCATCTGCTACCTATTAACTGTCACTTTCTTTACTTATCTGTCAATTGTCATTTGTTAGTTCCATTCATCTTCTGCCATCTGAAATTTGTAATAATCTGTCAGTTGTCATCTGTCATCTATGAATTGGTAACCGCCATCTGCTACCATCTGTCACTTTCATTTTTAATCTGTCAAGTGTATTCCTCACTGTCATCTATGAGATGCCATATAAATTTGTTGTAAGCAATCTGTGAACTGTCATCAATCATCTGGCAAGTGTCATCTGTTACCTACTAACTGTCTATTTCATTTCTTAGATATCAGTTCTCATCTGTCACTGTCATAAGGGATCTATCATTTGTCATATACAATTTAGTAGAACCAACTTAAAATTGAAAATTATGATTCAAAATTATTTGCAAGTTTTATAAAGATGGAAAAAAAATAGTATCTGTAATCTACTTATTAGTGCAAAAAATCTTAAAATAAGATTATAAAATTACTAAAAAAATTATATAACTCATCCATGACCAATCAATTCTCATTGCCATATATTATCTGTCAACTGTCATCTGAAATTTGTTAAAAACATCTGTCATCTATCATATGGTATCTGTCATATGCTACCTATCAATTGTCATTTTCGTTTCTTTTCTGTCATCTGTTACTGCCATCTATGATCTGCATCTTAAACTTGTTTTACACAATCAGTCTCTGCAATCTGTCACCAGGCATTTATAATATGGTACCTATTAGCTCTCAGTTTTATTTATTATCTGTCAATTGTCACCTGTTACTGACATCTGCCAACTGAATTTGATTATAAGCATCTGTCATCTATCATTTGGCATCTGTCATTTGCTACTTACCAATTGTCATTTTCATTTCTTTTCTGTCAATTGTTATCTATCTTCAATTGTAAACTTGTTTTAAACAATCTGTCCCTTCATTATTGTTTTAGTGCTATTAATAATTTCAATTGTTCTTAATAATTTTAAAATAATTACTTTCTTTTATAAATACTCGACTGGTTTTATCAACTTTATACTTTCAATTTACTTTCTTACGGACACTAATTTTCACTACAACATATGATATTATTTACAGTGTCAAAAGAGAGGCCGAGGGCAACATGGAGGTGATAAACACGGAGCTGGTAACAAGGGCTCGGGCCAAAGGCAGAACTACATGAGACCAGGTTATGAAACAGGAAACAATCCATTCTATCTTCGATTCGGATTTGAACCGTACTATAAAGGACATCAGTAAGTAACATACTAGATTGCAGTTATTATCATCTTCATGTAACTCAATTAATTGGAATAATCTAAATAGATTGCAGATGTTTTAATTCTTTTTTTGTCTGCATCTCTTTTATGATTAAATTATGTAAAATAAATTATGCTTATACATATAAAGCAGGGACCAATTTTCAAACCCCATTTTTTTTTAAATTGTCAATACTTTCTGCTAGGCCTTTAGCTTTTAAAAATCTTAAATGAACTCCTCTTGTTTTATAATTCATTTATTTACAGTTTAAGACGACAATACCCACCGATTACAATGTCGAAGTTACAACTCCTCATCGACACCAATCGCATAGACACGTCGAAACCGATCGACTTGGTTAGTCTGCTCAACACCGGCCTCTACAATCTCCAGCCCGACCAGCACCAGTTCGGCGTCAACTTAACCGACGAGGGTGCCGACACCTTCAGGGCGAAAATCAACATCGAGGTGCAATGGGCCAGCGAGCTAGTGATAGCCGCCGTGGAGAAACACGGCGGCACCATCACCACCGCCTATTACGACCAGCACAGTCTCCAGGCCATGCTCAACACGAAAAAATTCTTCGAGAGAGGTGTACCGATTCCCAAACGTATGGTACCACCTCCAGACGCCATCGAATATTACACGGACCCCACGAAACGAGGTTATCTAGCGGATCCTGAAAAAATTTCCCAGGAGCGACTGGTGCTGGCCCAGAAGTACGGATACGCTCTACCGAAGATCGAAGAGGATCCCGATTACGAGATGTTGAGCGAAAGGAAGGATCCCAGACAAATATTTTACGGGTTGCATCCAGGATGGGTCGTTAATTTGAAGGAGCGCATGATTCTGAAACCACAAGATGAGGAATTGTTGGAATATTATAGGACTTAAGTGTATAGTGTTTTGTAGTTAATATAATAAAAAAAAATTTAGATAAAATATTAACATTATTAAATTTATTCTTTCCTTTCCATTTGCCCTTTCTCAGATTAATTTATTCTTTAAAAGACAATTACGTACCGGATAATGCATCTGTAAAAATTATAAAAATATTGCAATAACCAATCCATTTTCTGATTTATTTTTGTATATTGGGTTGCCTACAACACATTTTGTTGTCAATATTGGCATCGATACGTTTTCCAAAACGTATTCTAAAATATTACTGATGTGATCTTAATTGCTAATTTTGTGTAAGTTTACGTTTTAATACTACATCCATTAACACTGTAAATAATTTTCTAGTGAAAACGAGCTCTATTGCATTTTTCTAATACACATAACCTAAAAGTGTTTTGTGGTCTATTAAATCGCCCATTATTTTTTTATTAATTATTTTAGGATCGGGAAAATGGTGATATACGGTGTATACATCGTTTCCAAATCAGGGGGCCTGATTTTCAATCATGACCACACTATCGTCAAAGTGGAGACTGAGAAAACATTCTCCTACCCTTTGGACATCCGGCTCAATTATGAAAATAAGAAAATTACTGTCGATTTTGGACAGAGGGATGGTGTAAATGGTAACTGTGCACGTATTTTATATTTATTAACTTTAATACAATATCACATCAAAAGGTGTGATCAATATATTTGTTTAATTGTGGAAGCATTTACTTTCTAGTACATTTTGAATATAATGAAGGAGGACACGATTACTTTGTTTTACTACTTTATAAGATATAATAAAGTGGTAAAACAAAATAATCGCGTCCTCCTTCTTCATTACAAGATATTTGTATCCTTTCTAATAGAGGAAACCTTATACGAAGTACAAGAAGTATTGTAACCATGATTTTTTCCAGAATAATCAAATAAGTAAATAGTGGTATAAAAATTTAAAAATTATTTTCATTTAACCTTTTTTTAAATGAACTACCACATAGTAACAGTCGCTACCATCATTTTCATCAAATAAGTACCTTTTGAGGTTACCTGAGACAATTCAGATGTGCTTTAAATCATTTGAATATGAACTGAAACTGCACTGAACATTTTATTTATTTCCAAAAACAATCTTTTTTTCCTCCAAATGTTTATGTTGATTTTGGTTTTAATAGAATTTAATATCAATTAATATTGTGAAGACTTTTTTTTGTAGCTTTCCAGGAGTATTAATGAAGGACTAAACATTTTTCAGTCGGTCATGTATTGTACGCAATCAACGGCATCGGTGTGACTGGCAGACAGCTGGACGACGGCCGCGACGCCCTGGAAGTAATCGAGCAAAAGGAAAACTATCCCATCAACTTGAAATTCGGCCGTCCGAAGATGACGACCAACGAAAAGATTTTCCTCGCCAGCATGTTCTACCCGCTGTTCGCCATCGCCAGCCAACTCAGCCCGGAGCCGAAATCCTCCGGCATAGAAGTGCTGGAGGCCGACACGTTCAAGCTGCACTGCTTCCAGACCATCACCGGCGTCAAGATGATGATCGTCGCTGAACCGTCGCAGGCCGGCGTCGACATACTCCTGAAGAGGATTTACGAATTGTACGCGGATTACGCCCTGAAGAATCCCTTCTATTCCCTAGAAATGCCAATACGGTGCGAGCTTTTCGAATCAAACTTAAAAATACTGCTGGAGCAAATTGAAAAATCCGGAATTAGTAATATTTAAAGTTAACACCTAAATTGAGTTTATAAAAATAATAATAATATATGTATTATATTAAAAAGACTTTTTAATTACGATAAAATAAAATAAATATATAACATATATGTACAGTTAATAGTACAATATTAAGTAACTAATATATACATATATTATCTTTAGAAAATCTTTTAACTAACACCCTGCACTGCAGGACCAGCCTTACATACTCATACATACATACAACTTAAAACCTACTTTACTTATTACTAAAATATTCATCAATTTTTTCTATAAAGCTTCTAAGAAACGGCAATCCTTTCGTACAGTTATTTGCAATCGTTTTAATACTCCTTCCATCAATATCGCCAATTTTTATATTGACGGAAATACACGAATCGTCCACTTTATTATAGTCCAAACAATTGATGACCACTTCTGCAACTGTCTTCAGCCTATGACTTGCTCCCAAATACACGATTCTAAAATTTGCCACAGTTAACAACATAATTAGTCGGGTTAGAAAAAATATACTTACTTAAAATCCGGCTGCATTTTGATTCCGTACTGAAGTTGCAGCATCACTAAATCGGTATCGAAATCATCTAAACACCGGAAATTCATACGAATATAATCCAGGAGGGTCAGTATCGTGTAATATTCACCCACCGATGACTTTATGTTCGTGTCTTTGAGTTTTTCCATAAATAAACTATTGATATATTTTGCTATTACTTCTGAATCATCTTAAATGTACAATAAGAAACAGTTAGAACATTTAATTTTGTGGATGTAATTTATAATTATATTATTGTTTCCATATTTAGGAATACTATTTAAAAAACTTTTAAATGAAAATATTTTACTAACTTGAAATTACTGAATACACATCCATATTCTTCACAAATCCCTTATCTTGATCACCAACCGTTACAACGAGCACAACAGTGTCATATAAAGTCATCACGGTATAAACATCACCTTCAACCGAGACAATTTTATATGCATTATCACACCTGTAAAAACAATACAATTAAACATACAATCTTAAAGTTGAGCAAAAAATACTTACAATTTCGCCTGATGCTCAACTTTCTCATTAATACTTTTAATATCAAGGCTGTGATCTGAAACCAAACCAATCCCCATTCCGAAAGCACTTTTCGGCTTGTCATACACCAAAGTCCAATTGAGAATTTCTTCGACCTGCCTGATGACGTTCTTTTGTATGATCCTGAGCTCGTTGCACTTGGCTTTAAATTCGTCGCAATCTTCTAGAAATTGTTTCTTTGTCTCACTGAAACCATCCACCTCAAGCTCTTTGAGGAGATCAACGTCCCAATCATCAGGGGCATGTTGTATTAATTCATTCGTGTCCATTTCAGCATAATTTAGCTGTACCGATTCGGGCTCAGTGGTGTTGGGTGAATTAATTTCATTGCTAACATCGCTTAAAAGTTGAATGGAGATGTTATCTTGAAGGACGTAATGATCAGTTACGTTGGAAATACCAATTAAATTATTAAGGGTTTGACTAGTGTTTGATATGTTTTCCTCAGATTCTGTTTCTGTGATTGCAGGACTGACAGTAATGTTTGGTGTGATTGTCATAGGATTCTCAACCATAACCTCATTCTTCCTTTCATTATTATGGTAATCTATTACATCTTCGTTTTGTTTGATAATATAATTTTTATCAACATTATTTCCTCCATTATTAATGGGTAGGTTTTCTGTTTGCAATAAATTTTGACGGAATCCAACACTATTTTCATCCGTTTCCAAACCATAACTGCTTTTTTGTGTCAACTCATCTTTATCGCATCTTTTCATCTCCTTATAAACACCTTGATTTTCTTCCATTAACTCTTCCTCGTTACATTTTGTTTCTACATCATTATCCTCCTCAATCTCCATTTGCTTTAAACCGGATAAGTTTTCCTTGTCCGTTTGCGGATGATCAATATGTACACTTTTCTCGGATAAAATTTCCGATTCGTCGGAAAAAATCTTGAACGAATTCGTCTGCAAGCCCAGAGGAAAGTTCTGCACCCGCGGCAGCGACACGTCGTGGTAATCCCCCGCCAAAATTTTCGAAAAATTCGACTTTGCCGTCTTTTTCCCGCTCAAATCGTAATTGATCAGTGCTTGTGTATCATCAACGCACGGACTGTAGATACTGGTTTCAGGTCGTAATAGACTGATGTTTGGAGTTACTAATTCTTTATTTTTAAAAATTAAACCCTTTTTCGGAACACCTACAACATTCGACAAGGATTCTTCAAGAATGCATTCGTTCTTTCCTACTAAGGGCTCGGTTATTATTGCCCTAGTCCGCGATTCACTGAGCTGAATCGATTGGTGAAGATTTCGAGCTTCTGGTAGATCCACCATCGACTCTCTTATAATCCTCGATGTTTCCGATTCTATCAATTCTTCATCGTTTTTATTTTCAAAATTCTCTTGTTCCTTTTGGTGTGTAGTACGTGATTCTTCAGAGCTTTTATTTTTCCTTCGGTTTAAAGAGTAAGATTCATTTGTAGATGATGAATGCTTAAGTGTAGATTCATTTGTTTTTATCGTATCCTTTATTAACATTTTATTTTTTGAAGCAATATGAGAACTTTCTATATTATTCCATTCTTTGGTCATCTTTGTCGTAATCGTTTCTTCGAGGATATTATGTTTTTGGCCTGCTTGTAAAGATTGGTGTAGATTACGAGCTTCAGGAAGGTCCGCCATTGATTCCCGAATTATTCTCGAAGTTTCCGATTCTTCCAAAAATTGATTACCGTCTTCATTTTCGAATTGTTGATTAAATTTCGGAATCAAATGAACGTCTCTATTTTGATTAGAAATATCTGCTTTTATAAGCTTTCTAGGAATTATTTCATCTTCTGATTCTTTTGTTTTCAAACGTGGGTTTTTTACAGCACGTTTTGCTTTCGTTTCTATAACGTCAACATCTGTAAACTCCTTTTCTTTTGATTGCACACCGGTTGTTTGATTCTTGGCAGTAATAGCTGGTTTAATAATGCATTGTTTACGGTTTTGCATCGACGTACTTCCTTCCCGTTCCATCCCTACATAATTGTCTTTTTGGTGCGGATTGGAAATCAAAATATTACTTAAGATTGTCAACTTTGGTTTTTTTAAAACAACCGGTTTAACTTCTTCACATTGAATTTCGTTTTGCACATTATGATTCCTAATATCGACTAAAGCTTCTTCATCTATGGATGAATGTTTTTGACCTTGATTATTTCTATCCTCACATGTTAAAGATGTATTTTTATCACATGGAAGAGTTTTTGGTTTGGATTTTAAATGTTCCTCAGAAATATTGGCCTTTGATTTACAGATTTTAGAAGAAGTTAATTTTTGTGAATTATCAGGAACGTCTACAAGCGTATTTTCTAAATCATCAATTGGAAACACTCCAGTCATGCCCAAATCACATTCAAACAAAAACGGTGTTTTTTCCTTTCCTTCATCCGAAGGACCATTTTCAGCACAAGATTCTAAAACGCTTTTCGAAACCGCTTCCTTCAATTCCATATCTGCAGGCATTAAAGTTGTATTTCTTCTATCACGCGATTTGGAAGCGGCATCACCAGTTTTTGTTAATTGTTTATTTGGTTCTTCATAATTATCCAAAACGTTTGCAGGAACGGCTTCGGTAATTTCCATATCCTGATGGATCAAAATTGTCTTTCTTTTAACTTTTGATTCAGAAGAGTGAGACTGATGGTACGAATCTGTAATTCCTATCGGAACAGCTTCTGTCATTTCCATATCCTGAGGAATCAAAATTGTCTTTCTATTTTCTTTCTGGCGACCTTTATCTTTTGGTTTAGAAGAGTGAGGCTGATGGTACGAATCTGTAATTTCTATGGGAACAGCTTCTGTTAATTCCATGTCGGCAGGAATCAAAATTGTCTTTCTTTTTTCTTTCTGGTGATCTTTATCTTTTGTTTCCAAAGAGTTAGACTGATGGTACGAATCTGTAATTTCTATCGGAACAGCTTCTGTCATTTCCATATCCTGAGGAATCAAAATTGTTTTTCTATTTTCTTTCTGTCGAGCTTTATCTTTTGGTTCTGAAGAATGAGGTTGATTGTACGAATCTGTAATTCCCATCGGAACAGCCTCTGTAATTTCCATATCCTGATGGATCAAAATTGTCTTTCTTTTTTCCTTCTGGTGATCTTTATCTTTCAGTTCCGAAGAGTGAGGCTGATAGTACGAATCTGTAATTTCTATGGGAACAGCTTCTGTTAATTCCATGTCGGCAGGAATTAAAATTGTCTTCCTTTTATTGCGAGAAGTGGTAACAACATCATCATCATTTTTTGTTGAAAGGTGAGAATTTTGTTCTACATAATTCTCCAAAATATTTGTAGGAACGACTTCGGTAATTTCCATATCTTGAGAAATCAAAATCGTCTTCCTTTTATCTTTTGATTCAGGAGAATGAAGCTGATGATCATCATTATTTCCCTTTGTTAATTCCATATCTGCAGGAATCAAAATTGTCTTTCTCCTACCCTTTGAAGAGTCTACGTTTTCGTCGCTAAAAGATAATTGAGACTCCCTATTATTTTCCAAAATACCCGCAGGAATGACTTCAGTAAATTCCATATCCTGCGGAATTAAAATTGTCTTTCTTCTTCCTTTTATATGATCTGATGGAGCTAAAGGAGGCTGTGAAGAAGACTCAAGAAAATCTTCCATGACATTCACTGGTACGGCCTCGGTTAATTCCATATCTGAGGGGATTAAAATCGTTTTTCTTCTACCACACGAAGAACTTTGTTGCTGGTTTTCGGGTAGAGATTTTACATGCTCTATATCCATTAAATTTTGTTGATTATTTACTAAAATACTCGAAGATACAGCTTCAGTAATATCCATGTCTTCGTAAATTAAAATCGTCTTTCTTTTCCCTTTATTTTTATCAACATCTTTTGGTAGAAGTATAGAACAATCATTGTCCTCTAAAATATCTACAGGAATAGCCTCGGTTAATTCCATATCTGTGGGAATTAAAATTGTCTTTCTCCTACCTACTTGGGGTTCAATAACAGACTTATCGGAAAGTACAATTTTATTGTCCACAGCTAGTCGAGGTTTTGAATTATCGTTCACTCGAACATTTTTAGCTTCATTTAATTTTTCACCCAGTGGAAAAATTGTAACTTCTGCTGGAGTTTCGGTAGGTTGCATCAAATTGTAATTAGCTGTCTGAAGAATATCTGAAGGAACAGCCTCAGTCATTTCCATATCTGATGGAATTGTAATTGTCTTTCTTCCGCCGTGTGAAGAATTTTCATAACTTTGAATATCATTTTCATCAGTCGGCGCCGCTTTTGTTAACTCCATATCGGAGGGAATATAAATTGTCATTCTCCTCTCATTTTGGTGATGAACTTCTTCATCTACTTCCTCGCTTGGTAAAATAGTCGCTGTTTTTCCACCTTCTTTATCATCCAATACGGGTATATAAAGCGAAACTTCATTTGCAGCTTGCTGGTGCTGATCTAGATTTTCGTGTATTGCCGAAATGGGAACAGCCTGCGTGATTTCCATTCCTGTTTGATCGAAAACAGTTTTGGACAAACACACCGACTTAACAGTTTCGGCTTTCTTTATGGATACATGTTCTCCTGTTAAGGTTAAATCCAGTTTTTCTTTTCTATTTAGCGATGTAATTTTTATATTCTCTAAAAAAAACAGTTGCCTTCAATCATAAGTATCATGCAATTGCATTTTGAGTAAAAAAGCTTCTGCTCTTTATTTTGAGTATTAAGTGTAATAACTTACCTTTTTCTTCTACACGTCCAGCGTAATAATCCGAGATATTCAATAGTTCGCCTTGACCGTCCATAGAGTCGTTTTCAATTTCGGCAAAGAGCAGGCATTCCTTCTTCCACGTTTGATTGAGATTTTGATTTTGTTTCGTGGTGTCGTTGGCGGCGCTTTCGCACATATTCGTACCACCGCTGGTACTCGGAGTATCCTCGCTCGCCTCTATCGGCTCTTCGTACGTTCGATCCCATATCGTGGTGTATTCCTCTGTGGTGAACGGTCTGAAATAATTGCCTAGAATATTACCATTCCTTATCCAATTTTCAAGCATAACAATTCAAAATTTGAACGTACAAAAACGCCCATACCAATTTCTATGGTTATATGTACCAAAAGAGATACTTAAATTATAATTTAATGTACTTACTTTACGAAATTGCTACTGAACCTCACTTTCCTGGTCTGCTTCTCCGTCTCGTCCAATTGATCGCTCTCTAATAATGGATTCCTCGTCTTCACCGGTTTTAAAATCTGTTCGTGAAATTTGAAAAAGGCCATTTAAACATGTTCTGAACGATTATCTTCGAAATGGGTTGTTTGGACTTTAAAAACGAATAATAAATTATTATTGTTTCATAATGTTTCACCAAAAGATCATAAAAAAATATATGATAAACAATTGACAGATGACAAATTATAATAGTTGACAGTTCTCATCTGACAAAACACAAAGATGTCAATTGACAGTTGACAGATACTAATTGATAGATGACAGGTGATAGATACCAAATAACAATAGTTGGCAGTTGTCATCTGACAAAATACATATATGTCAATTGATAGTTGACAGATGACAGTTGACATATTTGCGTAGCAGTTAACAAATGATAGTTAGTTAAATTTTCAACAGATGACAATAGCCAGATGATAGATGCTGATAGGCAATTGTCCTGACATTTGCTAACCATCATTTTCGTCACAATTGATCTGTCAATTGTCTACCAAATAATAGTTAATAGTTGACAGATAACAGAAGTTTGTAGCTTTTGTTTTACTATTTCAAAATCGAATTTGAAAATGCGGAGAATAATAATTTAATGTTTGAGATTGAAGGTTGAATATTTTGGGTTTTGCAGGAGGGATGATGGCAATTGTTTATATTTTTGAAAGCACAATCAATGAGGAGTGGATTTTGTAATATTTAAAGTGTGTAGCTTTGGTTTTACTATTTTAAAATCGAAGTTGAAAATACACAGAATGAAAATTTAATGTTTGAGATTGAGGGTTGAATATTTTGGGATTTGCAGGAGGGATGATGGCAATTGTTTATATTTTTGGAAGCACATTCAGTGAGGAGTGGATTTTGAAAATTTAAAGTTTGCGGCTTTTGTTTTACTATTTTAAAATCGAATTTGAAAAAGTGAGAAACGAAAATTTAATGTTTGAGATTGAGGGTTGAATATTTTGTGATTTGCAAGAGGGATGATAGCAATTGTTTATATTTTTGGAAGCACAATCACTGAGGAGTGTATTTTGAAATATTTAAACTTTGTGGCTTTTGTTTTACTATTTTTAAATCGAAATTGAAAAAGTAAAGAAAAAAAATGTAATGTTTGAAATTGAGGGTTGAATATTTTGGGAGTTGCAGGAGGGATCATGGCAATTGTTTATATTTTTAGAAGCAAAATCAGTGAGGAGTGGATTTTAAAAATTTAAAGTTTGTGGCTTTTGTTTTACTATTTTAAAATCGAATTTGAAGAAGTGAAGAATGAAAATTTAATGTTTGAGATTGAGGGTTGAATATTTTGGGATTTGCAGGAGGGATGATGGCAATTGTTTATATTTTTGGAAGCACAATCAGTGAGAAGTAGATTTTGAAATATTTAAAGTGTCTAGCTTTTGTTTTACTATTTTAACATCGAATTTGAAAAAGAGTTTGTTTGTGGTTGATGGTTGAATATTTTGGCATTTTTGGAAGCAAGTAATAGTTGACAATTGACAGATTATGGTAGACAGTTGACAGATGACAAGTGAAACATGATAATAGTTAAGAGTTGTCATCTGATAAAACCCCCAGATGTCAATTGATAGTTAACTAATGACCGATGGAAGTTGATAGATGACAATTGATTGATGATAGTGGACAATTGACAGGTGACAATAGTCATTTGACAAAAAACACACATGTAAATTGACAATTGACAGACGTTAATTGATAGTTGACAGATAACAAATTATAATAGATTTAGTACAATCGTTCTGTCATTTGTCAACCATCATTTTCATCACAATTGATCTGTCTATTGTTTACCAAATAAAAGTTAATGGTTGAAAGATAAACAGATGACCGTTGACAGATAGCAAAGGATAAATCACATATAACAGATACCACCATTGACACATTGTAAATGGCAGAAAACAAATAATCAACTTCAAATGTCCAATTGATAAAGGAATGACAGATGACAGTTGACAGATGATGGTAAACAGTTGATAGATGACAAGTGAAAAATCTGGCAAAACGCGCAGGTGTCAATTGATAGTTGACTGATGACAGATGTCAATTGATAGATGACTGATGACACATTAAAGTTGACAGATGACAATTGACTGATGTTGAAAATTGACAGATGATGGTAGACAGTTGACATGATAAGTGAAAAATTATAATAGTTGACAATTGTTGCCTAAGAAAACGTACAGATGACGATTGACAGTTGACAGATGTCAATTGATAGTTTACAGATAACAGTTTGACAGATTTCAATTGATGGTTGACAGATGACAGTTGACATATGTAAATTGATAGTTGACTGATGACAATTGACAAATGATTTTTTGCAACTTATTTATTTACATCCAAGAATGATTGTATGGGATAATTCTGAGCAATATTATTATTTCGACAAAAAAATGGCTTCACAAATTAATAAAATATATATAATATTTGTTAAATATATTATATTAAGTGATAAATTACATCAAATTAGAGTGTACACAATAAACTGACACTTGATTTATGACAGTTCACAGAAAACAAATGACAGTTAACAAATAATAATTGACAAATAACAAATTAGCAAGACAGATAACAAGTGAGAGTGATAGTTAATTTTTAACAGATGACAGTAGTCAGTTGACAAACAGTAGTTACTTGCCTACCATCTCAATCATCACAATGGATCTGTCAATTGTCTACAAAATAATAATTAATACTTGACAGATGACAGTTAATAGATAACAAGTGATAGATTACAAATAACAGGTGACCAATTACAAATTGTGAACAACAGAAAACAAATAATAATCTATTTCAATTCATAAAGGAATAACAGATAACAGATAAAGTTATAATAGTTGTCATCTGATAAATCAAACAGATGTCAATTAATAGTTGAGTAATGACAGATGGAAATTGATATATAACAATTGATCGATTAAAGTTGACAAGTGACAGATGATGATAAACAATTGACGATTGACAAATAATAACAGTTGTCATCTGACAAAACACACAGATGGCAATTAATAGTTAACAGATGTTAATTTATAGTTGACAGATGACAATTTATAATAGACAGTTGACGGATTCTTAGGCTAATTATTATTCGGTTGAAAATTTTTTATCAAATGAATATAAAAAAAGGCAATCAACTGTAAGATTATTAAACATTTTCAACTAAATCACTTGTCACTTGAAGTCAAAACTAAATAAATATATAAAATACAGAAATACAATAAAATTACTGAATTGTAATTTTGCAGCAATAAAAATTTGCTCCTAAAGAAATGGCGAAATGAACTAATATAAAGTAAAATATAAAAGATTCTGGATGTGAAAGAGGATCCTTCCTTCTCGACATAACAGTACAGAAGGATTTGAATAAAATAACATATTTAAATATGAATTTAAATGTAAATAACTTTTTATACATAATTTTTCACACAAAAATAAATTTATATTTTAAAAAGTAAGTAAATCTTTGTGAACAACTATAAATGATATCTTCTCTAAACAATTCTGAGGTTAATAATTTGATGTAATAAGTTACGTTGATTAATTAATAACGGACATGGAACACTCTTTTTAATCATAATGATGGTTGCCATAGTTACAAAACAAAAACAATATTTTTAACACTAACATTTAATTTTATATTACTACCAGTATTTAATCGATGTGTATCCGATGTATACAATTCCAAACAAATGTTTTAGAGAAGCTTTTTTTGTACTTTATTATTTATTATTAACACCATTTATCATAAATAAATAAATAATGGGATTATCAATCGAGGATACGACCAAACAAAATTTATTTGTTGTTATGAAGAAGTTTACAAACACTTACCGAAGACCGCCTCCGTTTACCATCCATTGCGTCGACCGGGCTGAAACAATACGACACAACACCTTAACACCTTGCCGTGCAATAAAACACACACACTTAAATACCTGTGATTTTCTTTATCCATTTTTTTTAGCGTTTAAAAATTCTTGTTAGACTTTCATATCAACAACGGTTACATTTCAATTTCAAAACAGTGAGGCAAACTGTCACAGTGTAAACAACTTTGAATAACCAAAATTTCTCATGAAAAAATATGTACTTAATAATACTATATAAAAATATTAAATGTAAATACTATAATTGTTGTTTAATTTAATATATTTTTTTATAATTTAATTCATATTAAACAAATTTATATTGATAGTATCAAAAGTTTTAATAAGTCGACACTAGATGGCACTAACGTTGAAATATTAAAATTAAATAAATAAGGAGTTATTAGAATTTGCTTCGATAATTTTTAACTAATTTATAATTAATAAAATTTAATAATCTATAATTGATAATTAATTAATAACGTAAAATCAGGTAAAAATCTAAAATTTATAATTTTGACCAATAGATGGCATTGTAATTTATTTATAAATAACTGCAATTTATATTTTAAGGTTATATTATTTATCAACAATGTAAGTATAATCCTAAATTTAATTATAGTTATTAAATACTTTGATTCAGAACTAATATTAAAGGTATGTATTGTATTTCTCTACTGATTTAAATTAACATCCAATTTTACAAATTAGAGGGTTTTTAGGTTAGAATCTGTGTTGCCGATATAAACAATTATGAATTTAAAAAATGTTCTTATATTACTTAAAGTTTTATTTCCCAAAAATGTTAGCCTAACAAATGTAATAGAGATCATGTCAATCAAAACAATACTTCCCCTATATATACCATATAGGGAAAGTAAACATTTAACGACATTGCATGATCAAACCAAATTTAATGTTTTTATACTTTTAGAATCACTTCACAATAACACCCAAGGATGATAAGTCTACGTACTTCAGAATTAATTATTTTATATCCTTTTTAAACACATAAACAAATAGGAAAATATTTATTTGTATAAGTATATATAATTTATAAATTAATGTTACAAACATGTTACTTACCAAAAAATTCTCCTCACTAGTAACATATATTCACAACCTAAAGATTACACCATGTGATATCCATTCACGTCACTTACGAACAGTACCTAGAAACAAACACGTAAGATCTGAACCGGTCGGTGAACTAGAAAACATCTCGCACACTGAACCTCCAGAGGATTATAATGTACTTCCAATAAATTCTTTAGAATGTGTTGAACCGAAAAAATCAGTTTTTGAAAAGTGTGATGAAGATATATCCTACATAGGTCCCTATTTAAAGCCCACGTTTAATTTTGCCGCCTACGTGAATCAATCAGTGACACTGCAAGAGTTGTTGAAGCTGGGTGTGAATTTACACAAACTCGAGAAGAAAGTTACTGTGCCACAATATATCATGGGGCTGGATTTTGAGAAGGATATAAAGAATCACGTTATTTTTTTACACGACGTCGGTTTGGAGATTGACACGATTGGTGAATTGATTACAAAAAATCCGTACATATTCAAGGAGAGCTTGGATGATTTAGCTGTGAGGATTAATTATTTATCTTCTAAATCGTTTACCGGTGAGCAGATTGTTAGGATTGTCGGGCATAATCCATTTTGGTTAATGTTTAGGTAATTATATTTTATTAATTACTTAATAATACGAAATATTATTAATTAATTACTAAATTATTTTAAAGAATTTAAATAGAATTGTCATATTTATTATTATTACAGTACAAAGAGAATCGACACGAGACTGGGTTTTTTCCAAAAGGAATTTGCACTGACTGGTCCTGAAGTTCGGCTTGTGACGGTCACCCAGCCAAGGCTGATTACTTACAATTTGCAGAGTGTTAAGACGAACATGTTTGCAATTCACGAAGAAATGGGTTTTACAATTGAAGAGAGGAAGGCTTTGCTGTTGAAGAAACCACAATTATTTATGAAAAGTAAGTATGAATTTAAGTCCAAGCAATTTTAAGATACATTCACTGTGTATTAACCTTCGAGCGGGCGCGCAGCCGTAAAATTTACGGAAAATGTATTAATTTTCTAATTAAATGACTGTACGCGTATAAATCTAAAAACAATCTTTATCTATTCTTTGAACAATGCTTATAGATTATGTTGGTGGAGATTATTTGGCTTTCTGCCATAACATTTGGTCTGCACAGAGTAATAAGTGAATTAATGTATTGGGAATAAAGCGCAACTTCTAGTGTAATTGTAGTATAACTTAGTATAAATATTAATATTTAACAGTTTTTTATATACTTTTTCATCTTGTGAACCAAGAAAGTATGTGTATATAATATATTAATTATCAATTAGTTAATTATTAAATTTATTCATCTATACATATTATTTTTTTAAATTCTTTTTTTCTTGTATTTTTTCTTGTTTTATTAAAAGTTTCGCAAAAAAATAATATTTTTTAAGCTCAAATACTATTTTTCTTTAATTATTGATAATTACCAAACTCTACGCAATCATAAAATAGTAAAAATTTGTGGTAAACTGTATGACGTAAAATTTACGGCGCGCGCTCGCTCATGTTAAAATGAAGTGCGCGCCCGCTCGAAGGTTAATAAACTCTTTTTATTTTTATACAAATCAAAAGAAGTTAAATTAAATATAATATAAATAATTTTTGGACTAAGCCTTATATTAAAAAAAAAAACAAACAATATATTTTTGTATACCATTATTTATTTTATTGTGACAATAAATATTTTTAGAACAAACGAATTTATTAGAAATATTCGAATACCTGCATAAAGAAATGAAGATTTCGACGGAGATGTTGACACAAATTCCTGGTATACTAATGTGTCGCTTGATCCGACTTCAGCAGCGGCATAAATTTTTAGACAAATTGGGTAAAGCACAGTTCAATCCAAAGGAACCTAGGTATATCTCACCACTGGAGATTGCTTCCGGCAGTGATGCAGAGTTCTGTGAGAATGTGGCGAAATGTCCTCTAGAAACTTTCTATACGTTTTTGAAAACTTTATAAGCCTCCAGTTGTGATAAGTTTGTGTAAATATGTATAAAATTCTTTATAACAAATACAACACTCTTTTTAATTATGCAGCTGTGAAATGTTTCACACAATCGCAGTAATCTATTTCTTACAGGTATAAATAATAAAAATTGATGATAATATTTCATAAAATCACAATTTATTAATGCAATTTGCCAAGTTCTATCTTATTCTGTATAAGGCGTATAGATCTGTAGATCATAGCGTCTATGAGACTAGCGACCGTGTAGATACCACCGACTATTGCGCACACGTTGGTGATGAAGTGGCCGAATGAGCGCTCCCTCTCCGTGTACTTCACCATCAAGGGGGAGAGCTCGTATTGGAAGAAGGCACCCGGCATGCCCGACTCGCCGCTCATCACGGAAATCACCTTCTTGTGCTTGGTGACGGAAAACTGATTGGCGTGGATTATCGAACCGTCCTTATTTACGTACGCCGTTGGAACTATTTTTATGTGGTATTGGAACATTGTAGCACCTTAAATAAATAATAATGACAATACAATCATTTATTTTTCTACAATGAATGATGATAGTTATTAGTGTTGCTAAATAGTTATTATCGTTTTGAATTTCCCATTTTTTTCCGCCATTTTGAAAAGATTGACAGCAGGCGACGTTCACATGAGCACAAAATTACGTATAATTAATATTCTTGAAATATACACATTATTATTGATTTTCAATAAGATTATAATTTTATAAACATAACTAATCCATGCATTATTAAGACACGCTTGTTAATGTTAAAATTTATGTTGTTAATGCGAGTTAGAAAAATATTTTTAAAACGGGACGCCACTGTTCGATTCGTGTATTTCCGTGCACGCTGATGACAGTCGACGGCGACCTTTATTCGTAAAATGGCCGCGTGTTGAAAAACTGAAAAATTATTGCGCAGAAGTAAATTTCGGATTGCCGGACGATTTTTGAGAACAGAATAACTGAGGTGGGTGCAGGGCACATTACGACAACTTATTAAACACCGTTGAGCGCCTTCTTTCTACATAAACGAAAATGCCAGTGCCGGGGGGAGTATACCAACAGCAGGGCCCCTCATGTATGGACAAGATGAAAATGGGCTTCTTCCTAGGATTTTGCGTGGGAATGGCCAGCGGAGCCTTGTTTGGAGGCTTTTCCGCTCTTAGGTAAATAAACAGTGAAATATGATTAAGACCGTAGAATTTTTAAAACAGAAACAGTAGTACGTTAATAATAAAAGTAATTTAAAAAAATCTCAGAAGAGATTAAATTATTTTCTTTTGATTTCAGTATAGTAAAATATTTTTGAAATATTATACAGTACAGGCATATTTATATTTTAGGTTAATGTCATCGTTTGGTATATAATATATTAAAGCAAAAGCATCAATATTTAACAACTATAGTCCAGCAATGTGAGTCTGGCCAACGAGGAGGCGGGCCGCGCAGAGAGTGATATATGAGAATCTAAGCGAGAGGCACATACATTTTTCCGAGTACAATCGAAAACAAAAGTCGGGCGGTTTATTATTAGCACGCGTCCTGTCACCTTACTATATTAAACTCCATGATAATTTTGTCAATGAATGTCCCAAACGCACGAACGCGCTCCGTATTATACCGATGCCCTTTCTCCTACCCTACGCCCGCACATTTGCCACAGCGCAACTGGCCAGACTGAGATGGCTGGACTATACCATACTTGAATATGCAATATTGCAAATAAGGCTGAGTTAATATATTCAAAAGCAATACATAAGTTTAAATTATCAACTGTAAATAAAACAACAAATAAAATTTCAAGTTAATACTTTCAAGCCTTAATACTTTGTTTGACAATTTCAGCAATGGTTATTTGCAATTTCATTATGCTATCAACTTAACGATTGAAATAAAAATTACATTACCAATTTATTTGTTTCAGGTCTGGTTTGAGGGGCAGGGAGCTGGTGAACACGGTGGGGAAGGTGATGATGCAGGGTGGAGGCTCCTTCGGGACATTTTTGGCAATAGGATCTGGTTTGAGGTGTTAGCAGCAGTCTGTTTTGTATTTAATAGAGAGCGCTCAATTAGTGATAGGTGCGCAGTGATATGTTCAATAAATGCTGTAGCTATTAAAATTTATTGACAGTAAAAAGTGTACTGTATTATTATTTAATGAAAATATATATCTGAAAAAATCAATCGATGTTTCTTTTACACTTATATAATGTAACATAAAATTATTTGTAATACAAACAACAGTCAAGTAAATATTTCTCATCATATAAAACATTGCAATTTCATACTTTAAATTTAATGAAAATGTCTATTATTCTTTACCAGAAAAACTAATTAGTTGATTACAAATAACAAACTTAAGTTCGTGTCAAGTCAAGTAAAATAAAATAAAAAATACATACCTTCTTCAGCAACACTGAAGGTATCCTTCAAAGGATTATGTGTATCACTGTCCAGACTGGTGCCGAACGAGAGGTGCCTGATGCGGTGTGTCGTGTTGAATACTGTGGATGCATAAGGCTGCACATCGTGGACGTGTACGTGGTTAATGCTGAAACTCTTCCCGGGTGCAATGTGGAAGCTCCCGCTCACCCTGTTCACCACCAGTGACCCGTAAATTTGGCAGCCCTGCTTGAAAGCCGTCTGCAGCCTTTCATTAAACTTCTCGTCTTTACACTGTGTTATATTTTCAGGGTTTTCTGGAAAAGCCCACCGTCTCTCTCTATACGCATCCCGTACATCTTCACATGTGTTACAACATCTTTAACACAAAACATTTCGAGTTTAATAACATTGTAAAAAGAGTTTATTGCTTTTTAATAATTGGTACCTGTTGGGATCAAGTGCTGCACCGTAACAACTTCCACATGTTGTAACATTTGTCTTTTCTTCCTGAAAATACAATTATTTATTAAAAGTGAATCCCTCTCAACTTCTTTAACTAGGATTAGATCTTGTTCTTTCTTCAACCCTCTCAACACTGTTGTTTTATTTTAATAATTATTTTTTTATAATAGATAAATATTTTCGCTTTAAAATAATAAAAAAATCAGATGTTATCATTTGAATTATTAATTACATCAATATTACATGATAATTATTCCATTTAATGTAAATCAAGGTTACGTGTCACAAATACGACACAAATAAAATGGTCGCTTAGTAAAACAACCAACGTAAACACTCCTACCTCGTTACTCTTAGTTTTGATTGTTATATCCTCCTTTTTAGGCTCCTCAATCGCATTACCCTCTAAATCTAGCCTACGCTTGTAAATGTTATGATCAATCTGCAGGTGTTGCTCCCCTGAAGAATCCATCGCGTCTAATGCTAAAACTGAACACGAAACAAAATCAAACAATCTATCATCAAGGCCTACTAAATAAATTCACCATACTTACAATCACAAGAAATTTTTGGTACAATAATATCTAAATTAATCTGTATGTTGGGACTGCGAGAGGTGTCCACGAACAGTTCTTCGGACACGTTGGGAGTCATGTAGTCCAGGAATTCGACCCAGAATAAAATTAACATTAAACCAATACTGATAACTGTAACTGGAGACGAGTTTTTAGTGTGATTAACAATGCGATCGTGTGTTGCCACGTACTTGCCGCACCGCCGTAGGTTTGGATTTTAAAATCGTCAAGCGTTTTCGAATACGCATCGAAGCGCCTCAGCTTTTCCAATACGGTCATTGTTGTGAGATTATAAACATACTTTTTCTGCAACAAACGTTCCTGTTTATTTGGAAATTCGCCTGCAAACAGATTGAAGTCGACTACAATAATTGAACAATGCCTACCAACCAATAACAAATATTGCAATTAAATTAATGCATATTATAAATTAATTAACGTTGATTCAAACAAAATTTATTACGAAATAACTTAAATTAGCGAATATGGATTTTAAAACAAGATATTTTCGTTTGGTTATAGTTAAAATGATATAGTTTTTATGGGTGTAACTTTGTTTGCCTATATAACACCTTAATTAAATTCATTTGGCAACATTGTTTTAATTTACAATGAGTATATTAAGTTGCTTAAAACTTGGGATTGTTATAAGTTTTTAATAATTTTAAAGCTAAAATCAACTTTTTTAAATTAAAGCATGTAATGACAATAATATAACATTTTGTTTAATTATTATATAATAACTCAACTTGTTTCAAACGTCGATAATAATAATAATTTAACAATAAAAAAAAGAATTTCTTATTCTTTATAAATTTATATAATAAAATTTTAAACAATCATAAACATCATACAATTATTGATTTATTTCTTTTCACATCTTGTTTATCGCGACAACATAGCAATTTGTGTTAATTGGGTTGCGTTTCACAGTTTAAAAGGTGTTTTTGACAGGTGGTCTTTCAACTCGCACATTTTTAATTCGCGATCTTAACTCAATCAACTGTGATAATCAAGTGTATCCGAAATGGATTTGCTGGGATCTATTATGAATTCGATGGATAAACCCCCTACGATCAGCGAAAAGGAGCGCATGATTATGAGGAGTGAGTGCCTATTTTTAAATAACCTCCTTAACCTTGCCCAATTTTTTTGAACATCAATATTTACATACAGAAATTCAAATAACAATAAATTCCTACAAGCTTATAAATATAATATAAGTTTCTGCATTTGGTTCGTAGGACAAATTTAATTGTAAAAAATACAATAAAAATATAAATATATTTAGAACGGTTCAAACATAAACAAAATTTGTTTAATAAAATATAAAAACTTGTAACTTGATTTGATTATTATAAATAATAATAAAATATATAAAAGTTCAAGTACCCAAAATTTTATACTTATTACTTTTATCAATAAATTTTTATTCATAATTTATGATTTTATTCTTTCTTACTCTACCTGTATGTATTTTCTTTACTTCCATCATCATTTATTGATAAATATATTATACTAGTGCTAAATACAGTTTATTTATTATTATAGAAAGGAAAGAAGAATTAGAGAAAAGAAAGAATGCCGAGAAGGAGAAATTGAGAAAGTTCAAGGAGAACGTGGAGAAAAAGTTCGAGTCGCACTTCGCCGACCAGAAGAATGCTTACTTGAAGTTTGAACCGATGGACCAGATCTACCGCAGTATAGTGTATGTTTGTGGGCACTCGGAGGGCAATGTGAATTAAGGGTGCTGTTTTGTAGACACGAAATAGCCGAGGGTATGGGCCTGATAACGTACGCTTTTGGCACGGACGGAATCGACAGGTACGTTCGGGTTTATCGCAAGGAGAATCCCCCTTCCGAGGACGAACTCGCCGCCAGGAGACGTGGTGATCCGTGGAACGAACAAATTAAGCAACAGCTGGAAGAAAGGGTATGTATATGTATATATTTATTCTTGTTTGTGTGTTTTGTATGTTTGAATAATGTATATTAGAGAGCAACATTGCTAAATAAAAATTATTATTATTATTATTAAATATAATTTTTTAGAGGAGATTGGAAAAAATAGAATCGGCTGAGTACTCACGAAAAAAGCCTGAAAAATTCACTCCGAACAGTAATTATAAGGATAAATATGCACACTTGATAGGACAGGATGCTGCACTGGATGCAGCTAAAAAAACAGAAACAAACAAATCTTATGGTTTTGGTTAGTATTAATAAGATATATAAATCTTATAATTTTTAATCAATTTACTATTTAGTTCCCAGTGAAAACAAAAAGGACCTCCGATCGATCGAACAAACAATGGCCGATATCAGGGCGAAGAAAAGGCAGAAAACATCACACCAAACCGAGACCGAGCAGACGTCTAGTAAATGCGATTAATCGTACGCACAAATTCGTACTCGTGTAACGTTCACAGGACAGATCTCCTTCTTAGTCTGTAGGTTTATTTTTACATAAATTAATTACAAGTATTCATTGGATGAGTATTTGATGTTCCTGCTAGTCGGGGAAACGCCCTGCAACAAGGCCGAATACTCGCTTCTCAGTTTGTCCAACTGCTCACATTTCAACTGGTTGGCATTTTCATATTTCGCCTGCACCAGATCCAGCAGGGTTCTTAGTAGAAATTCAGCGTTTTTCGTTATGAATCGCCTTTGCTAAAAAAGAGAAAAACACAGGTTCAAAGTGATAATACACCAAACAGGACGGTCATAATGGTAGTCAAATATTTTTCTCTTTAAAACTATTACTTTTATTATATTTAACAATTATGACTACAATAGATTTTTTTTTTAGTTATATTTAGAATAATTAAATAAGTTTGATTGTTAGGATCTATTGAAATCGTTTACAAGACACCTTTTAAAAATTACTTACATTTTAAGAAAGATTATGAAATTAATGCCATCTCAAATGTTTTTATTTATAAATAAATAACTTATTTAAGCATGATGTTTGAGAGCTGATAATAATTTTTAAAATATTTAAGGATCTATACAAACAATAATAAAAGGTTATTAATTAAATTAAATAGTAACAGGTATTATAAATTAATTGATTAATTGAACTTTTGCTTCTTTTTTAAATTATTTATAATTGCATGAAATTTGAGTTGACATGTTGAGTATTTTGAGCGTATTTAATATCTACCTCATTCTGTGATTCCTTGCGCAGAGATTGCTCGACGTGTCTAATCTGCGCATCAAAGACAGTGTACAGTGTCTTGTCGATTGTGTACAACAAATCAGGGATTTGTAATTTCAAGCAATCTTCTAATAAGGACAAATATAATTTGGTAAATCCCACTGTGTTTGATGTTAATTGGAGCCAGTAATCACCTAATAAATACGTGAATTATTTCTATACATTAAACAAATTTTTTATTCTTAAAATACCTGTCACATAAGAGTCCAGGGTCAATCCGTAATCCTGATATTCCTGTAAGAACCTCGCCAGTGCAGTTTTCGAACGTAAGTTCATCGGGATCCATTTGTCGTCGGATGATCTTAATTTTATGGAGTCGATGAGCTTGTCACTAGAGTCACGAATGGCTTTAGAAAGCGGTGTGCGTAAAGCTCCGTCTAATTGGTAGCATAAATCGATGCCGTATGAATATAACTGTAAGTTTTATTAATGTTATTACCTTAATCAATTGTTTGTGTTTAAAAAACGTACTCTTTCACACTGTGATCTTACGAGAACGATGCATTCAGTTAAAACGGATAAGGATGTTTGTGGCATGAATGCTTGTTTTATGAAATGTGTTGTGAACATGTTGAGCTCGTTGCTTGCCCAAACCACATAAGCTAAAAATAATATTGAAGATTTTAATAAGTAAAATATATGTTTTATCGATTATAAATTACCTGAAGCACATGATGGTGAATCTGGAAATGCTCTCAGAAATTCCTCAGTCATATGACACATGTTGGTGAAGACTACACTCGCTAAGTTTCTAATATAAACTGTTGTGGAGCCTTCACGTTTTACCCGTTTGCATTGGGTTTTTAGCATGCTGCTGCATAGTTTCAAGAAGAGTTCGCAGGATTGTGTCGATCTTCCCAATTGGTTTAGTAATCGAACGGCTCGTCTGGCTGCCCTCAGACCACCTTGTAGTGATTTGTCGGGGTTCACCTCAAGCTCTTTCATAAGCACCTCTGTTAATGCAACATTTCTTTGGTCAACCTAAATTTTTAGAAATTAATTAATTGTTTAATATTAATTAATTTTAAGTATTTTATACACCTTTCTTTGAATATCAGCTAGTATATGATCAGGCTGATTATTTGGTGGCACGTATTGACTAATATATTCTTTAGTTTTTTGCAAAAGCGCCAATGCTTCCTCAAAGTGTCTCTCAGCAACACAAACGTCTAGTTCCTCAGGAGCATCCAAAAACCAGTCGGGGTGCAGAATGACGTCCTCCTCAATTTCCTCAAAGGCTGTGATTAAAATGAAAAGTTTTTAATTTATTACACAACAAATTATTTCATTGTAATCATGAAAATACATACGATTAACACTCGGAGAATCAATGGAAGCCGACCTTGAAGGTGATTTTTCAACAATTGACGACTCCCTCTTGATCTGTTCGTGTTGCAACCGGTGCTTTTTAGCCTGATCAAATTTATCCAACCAGTCTTTCTATAAAAAGTAACAACTTTTTCTTTACATTTCCTAAATTTATAATAATTATTATTTGAACTCACTTTGTTCTGGTTTGATTTACACTGGAACATTTTTGTATCGGGGAATGCCAGGACTTTAAATGCATACTTCACATTACCGAAATCCTTTACATTAACCACTGCCAAACTGCCCAATTCAAAATACGCCTCCAATTTATATCGCTTACTTCTTTCCCTATATAAGTAATAAAATTAAATATAATAATGTTTTTATTAGCTACAATCTTCATCAAAAGAATTCTTTTTTATAAGTACATATTTTATTTATCTAATTTGTAATAAATTTATTTATTGTAAGAGGATCAAAATAATAAATACAAATATATATATAATCGGTAAAAACCCTATTAAATACAAATACAAAGTATAAATTTAAAAATTTATTATTGAAACATTATAAAAATAGTATACTTACTTATCATTTGTTGCTGCTAAAAGTAGCCCCTCGTTGAATAAAAATCCACTGATACTTCTAATCGGCTTGTACTCGTTAACATCCAACTCTAAAAGGTAGCCTTCGTGCAGCAGGGAAAGGTTGGGCATGTCAATATTTAACAACGACTGAAATAATATTGCTTAAAATAAAAACCTTCAATTGTTTCAACAAACCTTACCGAACAGCCCTCTACTTTTTCCAATACGGCGGCGATCTTTTGCCTCCTGATTTCCTCCTCGCGGTCCTCTCCAGTTTCACTGCACACATTCTCCGTACCGACAATAGGAGTTGTTTCATCACCCAAAATTGATGTGTTGTACAAGTTGTTTAATAAGGTTCTTTGCTCAGTTAAAAGATGCGACAGTTGATACATTTCACTCTCCAAATCTAATTATATTAATTAAGGAAGAATCAAAACAAATGAATAGTTTTTTGAAAAACAGCATACACTTTGATAAATTCAGTTACAAATAAATCCTGTTATATAGACAAGCTATTAAGAATTATTATTGTATACTAAATTGTATAACGATGTAGATGCCTCAGGAATCAACGATATCAAATAAATTTTGCCTTTCTTTCATATAAATATAAGATATTCATTTTTGTAATTCATATCATAAATAGGTTTACTTATAAAATCCATGTTCGTATTAAGACACCTTCATTCTCAAACCTGTAATTAAATAAATTTAACAACAATATTAATAAAAGGATACGTGAAATCTCTTTAGCAGTATCGATAAACTGCATGTAATTCTGGTAAACATTTTTCTTCAAGTTGTCGTTAGTTTCCTCGAGTAAACTGTGTATTTTCTTCCGGAGACGCACCAACTCTTGTCCACCAACACAGTTCTGGGACAACTCCTTAACATCTAAAATCGTACATAAGATTATTCATTAAGTAAGTATGTTAATTTCAACATACAATAACCAAGTTTTCATGATTTAACCCTAAATTAGACTTACATTTTTCCGGAACGAAATCATTAGAACTAATCAAATTAATCGTGGGGTCGTTCATTTTTTAAAAATTGGAAATTCTGCTGTTTTCAACACCCACATAAACAAAAATGAAACGTCAAAATTGACACTTGTCAGAAATAAATTTAGTATTGATTTAAAAATAATAATAATTGTATACGATAAATAAAATCATATAACGTGTTATTTTAAGGCATAATTTGCATTATTTTGAATTTAAATTGTTTAAATTACACAATCGTAGCTTTACAAATGAAAATCCCTATTGTTTTAATTTGGTATTTTTTAATAAATAAATAAATAAAATTGTGTTTATTATACAAAAATAATATTCTACGAAATGGTTTATTAACTCATTTACTTTTAATTGTTATAAATTTAATGAATAGATCGGTTTGATGAACTAGAATTTCGCTTCTAGGTGAATAATTTAAGTTGGTAATTGTGTACGTATGTTGGCACTATGTTGAAAAAACTAAGGGTGGCATTTAATGGAGGGAGGATTGTGTTGGATGTCAAAAGTGACAAGTGAAATAAATTCGGAAGATGGCAGCGGAAATAAAGCCTGCGACGCAATCCAATGATAAGTTTTGCACTAGTAAAAAGCCGGCGCTCCTGGCGAAGTTGGACGGATGCAACGACGAAATCAACGCAGCCGTTATAATACCGGGAGAGGAGGGAATCATCAGTGTTTCCGACGACAAGTAGGTAGAATTTAAAATACAACCGTAATTAATATTTCATACGAGCGCGTCGATAGTCCACAGCCGGCCGGATTTCACGCCATAACCTTTACGTTTTGTTTACTTCAATCGTTTGAATTTTTAAGGACTGTCCGGGTATGGTTGAAGAGGGACTCGGGCCAGTACTGGCCGAGCATCTGCCAGTACATGCCCAGCGGGGCCACCTCGCTCTATTACACGGTGGAGACGCGGCAGCTCTTCATCGGGCAGGACAACGGTACTGTGTCGGAGTTTTCACTGGCGTCAGACTTTAACCGGATGATGCAAATCCGCGAATACCTGGCTCACCAGTCGAGAGTGACCGAGGTTATATTCACACTCAACTGCGAATGGGTGCTCAGCGTTAGCAGGGACAAAGTGTTTTCTTACAATTGCACCCAGACCGGAAGGAATATCGGCATGTTTACGTCGGAAGCGTGGTGTACATCATTACAGTATCCTTTTACATGAGTAATTGTTTACCACGCATCAATTTGCATAATGATTTATAGTGCAGTCATGCATGCCAAAAATTTATGGTAAATATAATTGATTGTTAACAAAACAATAGGAATGGCTTTTGTTTAATATAAACAAAGGAGATTCACAATTGTTTAAATTTATTATAAACATGTTTTTATTAGATAAAATTATGCTTTTTTTGATGTTATAAATGTATACATACTTAACAGTTCAATTCAGATTCGACGTGCAAACAAAGCATGCATTTGTGGGTGATTATTCAGGGCAAATAACTATGTTGAAATTGTCAAATAATGGAGCGACTGTGGTGACTACATTAAAGGGCCATTCGGGTTCGGTGCGCACACTCGCCTGGGATATGGAAAGGCAGATGTTGTTCAGTGGCTCCTTTGATCAAACCGTAATCGTGTGGGATATTGGTGGACAGCAGGGGACGGCTTATGAACTTCAAGGACATCACAATAAGGTGAGCCTAAAGTACTTCATCAACTCTGTTATAAATGGATAATATTTCGATCAAGTTATAAAAAATAATATTTAAAATTCCATTGTTTTATGTGATTACTTAAATTGATGAAATAATGAACTAATTTAAAACACTCTAGAAGAGAATAAATTATCTTAATGTAAATTTTAGAAACTTAAAACAAAGAAAAATTATTGTTGGTAATTTAATACTTTTAATGCAATGTATTATCACATAATTGCTTGATATTGACCTTTTTTCCTATAAAAAAATTCAACAAAGGTTTTCTTTATGTAAGTCATTTTTTTTAAATTGTGTTTTAGTTTATACCAAAAGGATTAATATGAATGAAAGTTGATTATTGCATAATTTTTATTACATTCTATCTCTAATTGATAAACTTAATTGACTAATTAAATTAATTCATTACATTTAATTAAGCTAATTGTGTGCAATTCAATTAACTTTTGTTCGGTGTCCAAGGACTGAGTGAATCATTCCACTAAATATATTCGATGTTAAATTTGAACTACTAAAGGCAATGTTATCAATAGCATTAAAATGAAGTTATTAAATGTGACAGCTTAAAAGACTTAAAAATTGATTGTTCTTTTAAATTATATTTATTTTAATCGATAGGTTTCGGCTCTTTGCTATCTAAATACGACGAAGCAATTGGTGAGCGCTGGAGAGGACGGCGTTCTCGTTTTCTGGGACATGAGCCAGCAGAGACGAGAGACGCCTGAATGGATGGAGTCGGACACGTGCCAGATGTGCGGTCGTCCCTTCTTCTGGAACATACGCGCGATGATGGATCAGCGGCAGTTCGGTCTCAGGCAGCACCACTGCCGCCACTGCGGAAAGGCAGTGTGCGACAAGTGTTCGACGGCCAGGCTCGCCATTCCCATCATGGGCTTCGAGTTTGCCGTCAGGGTCTGCGAGCCTTGTCACACAAATTTAAAAGATGTCGAGTGAGTATAGAAAAATTGGCGCTGTTATCATCGTCAAATTTTCAAGCATCATCATAACATTTATTTTTATTATAGTCGACCTTCAATGGCCACATTCCACGATGCGAAACATAGTATAGTCGCGATGAGCTTAGACGAGACGCGCAAGAAGCTAGTCACCGTCGGGCACGACAAACTCATCAAAATCTGGGACATCTCCGCTTTAGTATGAATTAAAAAAATAAATACATGATTTGAGATTACATCAACTATCGTACTGGAATGTGATTCATAATTACAATTTGTTAATGTGCTATCATTTAATTGTAAAAAAAATCTAAAAAAAAATTACAGAATATTTACTATTATTATTATATTATATTTATATTGTATAGGCTTCATTGTTTATCGTTCAATGATTATTATTATTATTATATTTACTAATTTTAAAGATTAAAATATGTAAATAATTATAGGTTTTATTTACTGACAGCAGAACCTGTCCTCTTTTTTATAATGATTTGAGAAATATATGATGTTACGCCAGTGGTTTGTATGTTTTATAAATATCCTTGATTATTTAACATTATTTTTAAATATATAAATATAAAATACAATCGTTTAAATAATTACATCAGATACTTAAAAATATTAAAAGTGGTATAAAAAAGTAAATCCTTTATTTAAAAATTATAAAGTAGAATAATTAATAATATAAGTAACAATTTATTGATTTAAAACTATTATATGACTTATTTTATTTTATTGCAGAATTTTTGATACATTTTCTTCTTAAAATGGCTAATTGATAGACACTATAAATAATTTCTAATGGAAGTTTGAGTTGTTCATTACAAATTTATCATTAAAATAAATAAAAATCCTTAAAACGTGGATCGACTTTTGAATTTTTAGCAACTCAGTTTATTTCGAAAGATATTCAATGCAGAATTTTAGAGTAATGATAGTCTATGGTTAAAATAATGCATATTAAGTTGCCTAACATTCAATTTATATAAATTATCTATTTTATGTTAATAATATAATTTTAATTTAACATTAATAAATACAAATTAGTAGTAGTAGTAGTAGTGTTAGGCTATCGACCACGTGGTCCTTCCGCCATGTGTCATTTGTGTATTTGTGTGTGTGTAAATGAGCTTGTTACTTTAAAGGATCGCCCCCGTCACTCTAAAGCACCATTAATTGTATCCCAATGGTGAATGGTACCGGTCACCCATCCGACTACTGACCCGAATCAACGTTGCTGCACGTCAGTTCGGGGCCGTAACCGATGCGCCACCACCGGCGTGTTAAATACAAATTATTATCTTAGAATAAATTAAAAATTGATTAAATCAACGAAATATAAGTTTAACCAAGGGGCAAAATTTGCAAAAAACTAACCTCAAATTGCCGTTTTTGTTTGCAAACAACTTCAGTCATATTTAAAGTGAGAATTACTTGGCTTTAAACCCTCACCTGTAATAAATAATAATCGCAAAAATATCACGAAAACCTAATATGACGCAGGAGGATAAGGTGGCCCTACACTTAGACACAAATAATGCCTTAGATAGGTAAGTCATAATAATACAATTTTGCTTTTAGAAGTTGTTCGATTATATTACATTTTATTTCACTTCGTGATACATCTTTAACATTTAAATAAAACACTCTCCTCGTTAATATTCAATATATTTAAGTTGACTCAAAGAAAGTGTTTAATTTAAATATAGTGCGACATCAATGAAAATTGTGTTTTATTTAAATATTTTTTTTCTCTCTGATTGTAGAGTAACCGAATTAGTCCACACGAGATTAGTGGATTGTGGCTGGAGAGAACAGGTCCGTTTGGCATGTCGAAAAACCATTACAGAGAATGGCGACAGAGTTCCAACGGTTGATGAATTGATAAACAGTGTCACCAGCAGTGCACGCGGTATGGTCCCCGATTCAGTGAAAAAGGAACTGCTGCACGAACTAGAGAAGATTTTAGTTAATGTGGATAAGGTGGCGCATTGATATTTTTAAATATACGTATTTATATCGAAGGATTTTTTTAACACTGCACAATTTTTATTGATTTAGTGATTATGTTACAATAAAACAATTATGTGTAAATATGATATTTTCTTCTCCATTTATTTTTATTATTTAATCATTTGCCCTTCTACCTTTCGGTGTAGGGCGTATTTTCTTCTCCATACCTACATAAAATTTAGAAATTAATAAAAAGTGTTTCGATATGACGAACCAATCAAAATTCAAAACTTTAAATCGGAGGGGTCTTCAATAATAACATAATGGATTAATTATTTTGTGAAAATTATTAAAAGTTTTGAAAACTATGTAAACGATGGAGTATTTAGTAATTAACAATGAAATATAAGCTTTTTAAATATTAATAAACGTAAATTCAATTAGGCATAATTTTTATGCAACCCTATTTTCACAACGTACTTATTAATATGCTATCTATCAAATATACTTCTATTTAATAAAGATATGGTTGCGACCGTTACTACGTGGTAATCCATACTTACACTGAATTGAAAAATTCACTATGTTTTAACCACAAATAATGTGGGTATTTGTGGTTAAAACATAGTGAATTTTTCAATTCAGTATACTTCTATTTTTTCATTTTATTTAAATATTTATTTTTGGATGAGACGTGAAGAATTTAAATTAAATAAAAAAATCGAAAGCACTGGTTAAAGTTAAACAGTTAAGTAAGTGAATTCTTAGCAGTGTTATAATTTGACCAACTTGTTTTGTTAATTATCAGTGGATTATCATAGAATATGTTTAAAGATATTAAACTTTGAGAAATACCTTGAAAGTTTAGTTGCCTATCAAATTATTATCCAATTAGTGTAGAACATTCTATAAGGGTTTTCAAAAAGCACTTTGATTACTTTAATTTTCTTAGCACGGTAATATAGCTGCTATATAATATTTTACTACGTTATTAGTTAATAATTCAAATAATTTCTAATTAATTTGCAACCCATTTAACATATCATCCCGCCATCTATGATTCGTATTGATGAACTACCAGACTACCATTGTCTATGTTTCCAGTATAAACTAGAAAATAACCTAAAATGAATATTAACCGTCATAATTCAAAGGCCTTCATCGTTTAACACACACTAACTACAATGGCTTTTCCTGTACTAATTAACATAATTATTATATCCACAGTGTTTAATTTAAGTGTAAGATCTGAATCTTTGGATTTAAAAGAAGCAACGGTATGGGGACCAGGATTGGACCCCAAAAATCTGGTCCTTCCAGCCCGTTACTTATTCCTGCAGCTCGCGAAAAACTACAGTGCGTATGTAATCATCATAATTACGACCTCATTGCATGCATAATTTGTATTCAACGTACGTTCTCAACGTTTCTTTATTTAAAACGATTTATAGTTTAACGTTTAAAATTGCAGATTGGATGCGGACAAAGTTGAACTTAAGGTGACAGGAAGGACTGTTAATACGGAGAGGAGTTGCCGGGTGTGGTGTAACGTTTTAGATCGCAAGGATGGGTCGTTTATACTGAGATACAAGATGTACGATCCTTGCGAGGACGTGCAGATTCACGTGAAGTACAAAGGGGAGCATGTCGGGGAATCACCTTATTCGATTGGCGGTGTTGTCTACCCGGAGAATTGTATGTGTGAGGGAGGTGATGTGGACGAGTGGTTGGAGAAGGTTGGATGTGGAAAGTTACCCGGGCAGATTAAACGGGATTTGAGTTTGTTTCCTGAAGTTAATTTTGATAAAATTAGAAAAAAGGTAAATAAAATATTAATAAACATTTTAATTGATCAATTAAAATATCACATTTTTAATAGTGTGGATGTTTATAATAACACTGTAAAAGAAATTATTTTTAGTTTTGTTTATAAAATATTTTAGGTTATAAAAGCTTACAATAAACCCGAATCGGTCAGTATATGCCATTATGTGATAAAGGATAACGAGATATATAGGAAATGTTATGGAAAATATGTAGGTTTTAAGATGTTCATGGATAGCATATTGTTGTCTATGGCGAGGAAGATGAGATTGCCGGATTTGGAGTTTTTCACTAATCTAGGCGATTGGCCTTTGGTGAAGGAAGAGTCCCGCTTGTTTCCTGTGTTCTCCTGGTGTGGCAGCACTGATTCCTTCGATATAGTCATGCCCACTTATGATATTACGGAGTCCACTATTGAAAATATGGGAAGGTAAATTTTCATTGAGATAAAATAAATTATAAAAGTTCATTGTTGTCAATTTTAGAGTGATGCTAGACATGCTGTCCGTACAAGGTAACACAGTGGGAAATTGGGATGAAAGGATGCCTAAAATGTTTTGGAGGGGTCGTGACTCGAATGAGCAACGTTTGAGACTGATTGATATTTCTAGAGAACATCCAGATCTGTTCAACGTCTCGCTTACTAACTTTTTCTTTCATCGTGATAAACAGGAGCAATACGGTCCGAAAGCTGAGCATATTTCATTCTACAGGTTTTTTGATGTAAGTGTAATTTTTTTGAATCTTTAAAAACACGATTACTTTGTGAAAAACAAAGTAATCATGTCTTCTTCTTCATTATTATTTTTACTTTCCCTATAAATTGGTTGATTGAGTTACTTGAAGATCAAATTAATTTGACTTTAAATATTCTATATAGGGAAAGTGTTGTTTTGGGTTTGTTTTTGTATAAATCTAATAATTATGTATTTTCTTTTAGTACAAGTATCAAATTAGTATTGATGGAACTGTGGCAGCATACAGGTTTCCATATTTATTAGCTGGAGGATCGCTCGTTTTCAAACAGGCTTCTAAATATTACGAACACTTTTACAACGATCTCGTTCCCGGTGAGCACTACGTTCCGCTGAAGGGCGACATCTCCGATTTGATGGAGAAGTTGTTGTGGGCGGTGGATAATGACGGGGAAGTTCGGCAGATAGCCGAGAATGCCAAAAAGTTCGCCAATGAAAATTTGTTGCCAAAAAATATTTATTGTTACCACGCGTTCTTATTCAACGAGTATAGCAAATTGCTGAAAAGCGCGGTTGCTGTCTTGGAGGGTATGGAGAGGATCGAGCAGCCCAAGGATGTTCTGAAGTGTAATTGTCAAGGGATGAGAAGAGATGAACTTTAAGACTTAAATATTATAAGAGAAAAGTATGTACGTTTTTATTATGGTTTATAATGTGATGACGGACTGTTTTTTTAGTCTATTGTGATCAGAGTATACTATTTTTCATGGTCAGTTAATTATAAATAATAATATTTATATTTTAATTATATTGCATTGAGTTTTTGTTTTTACCTTTTATCTGTAATCCTAATGATGAATTATTTTAAAAAATTAGATAGTAATTGTTTTGATGCTAAAATTGCATTAAATTAATTGAATAATCCCGCCAGCAGGTGCACTCGTAATTAAATCACAACATCCGCACCGTCTTGCACACTCCCTTAAATAAATACGTCTTCCACGTCGCAATTAGAGCCGTGGGGGCGCGCGCGAAAAAAAAGTCCCCACCCGGACCGAATACTAATTACACATTTTCCGTGCCACCACTCCACACACGCGTTCCTTACTTCTATTAATGCGATTCCGAGATTTATGCGGTCCGGATTTTGTCAGGCTCGTTTTTACGTGTTTCCGACACGAGTCGGGAAGCTTTAAGTTTCCCATCGTCTCCTATTGTTTGGCCCTTATTTTTGGAGTTTATGTTCCGCGTGCGAAACAATGGAAGAAGGCACTCGTACATTTTTTTTGTTGTTTCGAGCAGGGAGTACGAAAATAATGATAGTTTTATAAAAATCTTATTTTACGCGTTAAATCCGACTGACAATTTAATGAACGCTTTTGCTTAATTAGTTAAATAACAAAACCGCTCATCTGCAGATACGTTGGAAATAATGAAGCCGCATTCACCCCGAATTACCTTGACGGGGGCGATTGTGCGTGACAGTTTTGCGTGCGGTGGTGTTGGTGGTGTTGGTGGTGACGGTGGCCATTCATTCACGATTAAAAAAAAAGATATTTATTTTCATTTTCTTTCGTATCTACTTGAATTAGACTTTTTAAAGTATTATCGTAAAAATTTTAATTTATTTGGGTCGCAGTGTGGATCATTTTTTTTTTATAATCGCCGTCTTACGCCCGCCCTGGATGTTTGCACGTCTTTAATGAAATTATGAAATATTCAAGCCGTCGGGGCCAATATTTTCTCGGCCATTATCCCCTTGTTCGTCGTTTAGTTATATATATAACTGGGTGTTGAATCGTTCATGTATGCGTGTGTATGTGAAGGGATTTAACTGGAGAAACCACATTTTTGTAATTTCTCATCATACTATGAAAGTAAGGAAATGAAATCTATGTATATCATCTATTTGGTTTAAATCAAGATATGTAGTTTAAAAAATGTTCCATCTTGGGTTAAGTGAACAATTAATTAAATATACTCTATGTACATAATTTTCGTTGCTTACTTTGATGATTAAATCATTAAAAATAATAATGGGAAAATTTATTTTCATCAATACTGGACTTAAATAAATAATACTAATCTTTATTTAGCAATGTTGCTATCTAATATTTAATACTTATCATCGTTAGTGGGTGAATGGTCATCGCCAAAAAACAAACAAACAAAATATTTAATATACACGATCAAATAAGTAGTTTTAAAGTTATAATAATAAAGATTAAACAAAATTACCGTTCGAGTAGAACATGTCAATATTACCGAAAATCGGAATAAATCCACGTCGCCCATCAACGGAGGACGCAGACTGCAATAAATCAAAATCGGATTAGAAAACGCGCTGACAAAACCCATCGGACGGCCGAAGCGGACAATTTAATTTTAGCCCGTCGGGGAGCCCATAATTAAATACGTATTTTCATTACAACGGCGCAATATTAAAATTCAGTTATACCGAAAATCGGAATTCGATTATCGATGTAATTGGGATACAATCCCCCGCCATGAACGACAGGATTATCATTGCGGGGGTCTTTTACTCCATCGGGATTAATGAGTCGTCGCGATTCAGTTTATAAATCACCAGTCTAGTTAAAACTTACCACTTAACCGAGTAAATGAGGCGTTAACTCGTTGGGTCTATTAATAAAATGTGTGGGTGTGTTTTTTTCATCCTGCGAAGTCGTAGGAATTAATTTGATCTACTAAAAAATTAGATAATTAATTCTATTTCTTATTAAAATCAAATGTTAATTAATTATACAATTTAAAATGTAATGTTTTAAATTATTAGTTAATTTTTCAACAGGATTTAAATATTTGACTACAATGTTTCATTCCTTATTATTCGTTCTTTCATTGTTGCTAATATTACAATTAACTATAAAGAGAATATTGATGAAGTTTCTTGGCGATTTAATCTCTCAACAATAATTTTCGTGTAAAATTCACTCCGACTGTCAGTGGAAAGCTTAGACGTCGAGCGGTCTTTAATAAAATCTTCATAATTACTTGCCAGCTGATATAATTTTCTTATTAGATACGAGCAAGCAGCGTTATAATTAACGATTGCCGCCGTGATAATGTTTTAATTATGGAATCGAGACTCGCGTCTCGCATTCTATTCACCTCATACTTTCCTTTCCTTTAACATTAATTAAAAACGTAAGACAATAGGCGAGAAAATAATGCAAAATCTAAACATGAAAATATTCCAAAAGCTAATAAAGGTCTTTCTTTATTAGTAGAATATAAATATATTGAGTTTTTTAAATAATTGTTAATGTGAAAATATTCATCATTATCATGAAAGGACACAAGATACGTATAGAACATAATTATTCCATACATAGCAAAACCTTACGGTTTCTATCAATCAACGTGTCAGCCGCAACGTACGTTTTCCACGTTTAAACTCATTTATTTCCGTGACACGTTTATTAATTATTGGGTGTAATATTTATTATCGTTTCATTTCATTGATGGCGAAAGTCTGAAAGAAAACGTATCAATCGAGCGGACACCCTCCCACCCCACCGAGCTCGTTTCCGGCGTACACGAATTCCCATAACTCATCACAGTTTACAAAGCCAATTCTTTATTCGCTTCCACCCCCCCAGTTTACTCATTTTCTGGACATTCACTCCTGGATTAGGTCAGACACGACGGTTTCACCTGTATCACGCAACTATCGATCTCGGGATCTTTCGCCGTGTAATTTATGTGCATAAAACTAAACCCATTACCTCAGATTGTCACACCCCATCACTCTTTCCCTCTGTCATCAGCCTCCTCGGTATCGGCGGCCGTTGATTTCCATTTCGGTCGTCCTAACCTTATTGAGTGATTGGTGATGTTATTGGGGAAGAAATGAAAAATTGATTCTTTTTGCTTTGTATCTTTAATAATAAGAAATGCATTTATTAATTGAACTTAATTAAAACATTTCTTCACTATTTTAAGTTTTATCATCTTCACGTAAGTAAATTAATCCAAATTGTTATAGGAATGTACAAATTTAATTTGGATTAAATTACTTACGTGGAGATGATAATTAATTTCTAATCAAATAAATTCTTGTCACGTTTATGAGTCCTGGGGGTGTAATCTGTTCTGACACATCCACCACATCGGTAAATTGCTCTTAATCTGCTCGCGCGATTTTTCCCCTCCTGTCAATTTTGATACGTGACGTATCGACGATGTTGCGCCCTTATCGGTGGCGTTAATCAGGGTCGCGTTAAGATTACAATTTTTTGCATTTATCACTCTATTCTCGACGGTTTTTCGCGTATTTTTTTATGGGCAGAACCTATCCTTATCCGAGCGACCCAGTTGTCGAGCCGTCAAATGTTAGGGTCCTCTCTCCTTTATGCTACCGATTGAGGAGGGTCGAAAGAGTGATGCCCTAATAGAACATAAACACGGACCCTGCCTCTGGTAAAAAAAAATCACGGCCGCCGCCTTCCCAAACACTGGCTTATTCCAAACCAATCGAATTTTATTAATCAGGACGATTTGAATTTATGGCCACTCGCCGTCCATTATAGCCACACAATGGAATAAATTTGGTGGATAGTTTCAATAGTTTCACATTGGCAACCAACAAGATTTATAGATATTTTATTAGTTATTTACTACAACTATCATACCTGATTAGACAAAGGTTTTTATAAATAATTGTAAACTTTCATTCACCTGAAGAAGCAATAAATTTACGAAACAATTGTAGTGAAAATAAACACACATTTTGAAAATCTTAGTTATTTACACATTTTTTTGTGAAGAAAAAAGATAATTTTGTTAATATCACTTAATTTTGAATAACTTTTCTTCCCGAAAATAATATATGAAACTTTGGTATAGAAAATTCATGCTTATTTTGCTTGAAAATATAACGCAATTAAATATCACTCCAGTGCCCCTGCCTTGATGTGAAAAAATAGGATACGAAAATAAAAATAGGATAAAATGGAATAGGGAAACCAGAGCGCACTAAAAGTGTATCACGTGCCGCACATTGTACGAAATCTACTTTACTTCATATAAACGTAACGACGCAACATCTTCAGAGACGTTTATTTCCATCTTTCATTCCGCACGGCCTTCCGGATTTCCCGCCGAGCGGAACGTAAAATAGACATCGGAAAATAATGAAAAAATAAGCTCACGCGCCGAGGTCTGATTGAATTCACGATATCGGAGCAATGAAAATGCATTATTGTCGATTTTTACACCCAAGTACCGAATTTACATGTTTCGAAACGGAATCGACTGAAAAGACGGCGGGAATTAATTCAGCTTATTTTCCGAAATTATTTTTCCCCCATCTGCGGAGGTGATGGTGGTAATTGAGTGAGCTACGCTGTTTGGGTTGCCGTAACGTTATTATTGAATAATTAAATTGATCGATTCGCCATTCCACGAACGAGGTGTACATGGGGCGAAGGGATTTCTTGAGAGGATTACGGTTTAAAACAAGGTGTAAGTACATTATGCCCGAATTAATAATTTCCAAAATTTTTATATGTTATAACATTAAAGCATTAATTGTTTATGGGGTAATAATAAACACGATTTTTTTTATTGCTCAATAATTCCCAACGACTTTTCTCTCTAATACTTTGAATTGATATTTTTCACGACTTAAGGGAAACATTTATACACCTTTATCTGGGTATACGGCCAGCGTTATACGTATAATATTTTCTCGTTATTTTTCGCGAAAACAAGGCTGTAAACTGTCAATCCAAATTTATCGTTTAACTATAAAAATGTACGTCAAGAGGGTGTGGCAATAAAAAAAAAAATGTTGAACTTTATTATGTCCGTAATGAAGAGCGACAATGCGATGAACGATAAAAAAAATGGTACAGGAATTATTTTACGTGATTAATTTATTGATATCATTTATTTTAAATAAATTTCTTTACTTTAATGTAATTATTTTATTAAAAATTATTATAGTAAAATATTAAATAAATAGTAAAGGATAACCTCATTACAGAAAAAATCCTTCACAAACTCATTATAAATTGTAAATTAAACATTGATTTAAGGATGTAGTATTAATGAAATAAATGTAATAATTAGAATTATTAATAAAATAATTAATTCTAATTATTATTTTTATTACATTATAAATTTGTGTATTTCATTTGATATATACAGCTGTAATAAAAATCTAACATAAAACACATCAGTCTCGGATAATTACATGTCATAAGTAAGTGATCGTTTACAACTCCCATCATTGGGAGGGGGCGGAAGAAGTTAAAAACTTTACCTGCGGTAATTTGAAACGGGCCGTGATTTACGCAGGAAAATATCTGAATCGCCCGAGATTTATGTCGTCTGATTCGAAAAAATTGTCCGAAGTTTCCGAATCCCCTTATAACCGCGAAATTGGGTCTTGGATTATAAACGTAAACAGAACGAATGCGAAAGATAAATACGTATTTTTATCACTCATACGTTTTATCATAAAAAACAATATCCTATTTGAAGAGGTTGCGATAGTTACTACATAGTAATCCGTACTTAGAGTGAGTTGAAAAATTCATACAAATATTTGAGTAAAAAATTTGAAATTATTTTTACAAGGTTATTGTAAATATCATTGTAGTGTTCAATGTGGTTCTTAAAGTAGGTACTCACTGTCAGTCATCGGTGACTGACGTGGCCCTATCGGAATACTTCAGTGTCAGTCACCGGTGACTGACAAAGCGGTCAAGGTGTTGAGTAGAGAATCATTACATTACATATATTTTGTATATATGTAATTTTGTAAATATGCTGTTTGACTTACCTCTTCTTCGTGTGGTGTATATGGCAAGTCTTTCTTCTTCAGTGTATTTTCTGAGCGCAGACTCATGGTGGTTACTGTTAGATCTTTCTTCGATACTATAGTCCTTTTGCAGCTAATATGATTTAAAGTCCATCTCGTTTTGATGTGAACTTTGTCTTTTTGATCGTCTTACTGGAAGTGTGTGGTCACTTAAAGTAATTCTCCTGCGACGTAGATTTCGGATGCGACATGACTTTTCTTACATCTAGTTTCTTTGCCGTTTGAAATGTGTTGATGAGGATTCTTAGTCTGGATGAGATGCCCGGCAGATGGATGTTTGGTTTCAGAATTTCCTTTTTTTGAAAGAGTTGTGTGGAACTTTTCCTATACCTTGTAAATAGGCCCTACCCACTAAACCTTCTCTCTTTCTTCTGGGGGTACTGGTGGTATCGCAGGGTATTATTCTCCCGGAACACCCCTGCCTACGCTTGTCGATATTAATCGTGTCGCCCGTTTCCATTCATAGCTGCCATGATGGCCCTCTTCTCACAGATCATCCATATCTCACATTCGTGCTTCCGGCAGCACGGCAAGCATGAGGGTTTCTGCTGTTAGCGGCAACACTCCCAACTAACGCTCCAGGCGCTCCTTCTCACCACTCCAACGCACACACTCGAGAAGCGTTTGACCAGCATCGTTGATAGCGCCCCTGCACCAGAAGCACTTCACACTGTGGGCCTTCCTGATGCGCTGGAGATAACTCGAAAGCAGCCATGCCGGTGAGGAACTGCGTGAGGTGGTACGACAGCTCTCCATGTGCTCTTTTAATTCACGTCCCTACCGTTTAGTTTCGTAGTCCAGGCTCTCGTGGGTGCCGCGCTCCATCTGCACAACCACTCTTCCTCAAGTATATTGTATTGAGGTCAGGTCGCTGGCATGGAGACTGTCCTGTACCCCCGGTGCTTAGAGTGATCTAAGCACCGCTGATCTCATGGCGCTTCCCAGTCTCGTAACATTCCTCCTGGATCCCAGGCATCCGATACATTCTGGTGCGGCGTATAGCAGTTTTGACCCCCATCAGCAGTCTCCTAGCACTCTCCGTGGAACCACCCACATTTGCAGGCAGTCGGACCACCGCCCAAAACTCTTTTGCTGCCCCTGCTGTCTTTTCCAGGATCTGAGAATCTGAGAACGGGTTCGCCTCTAACTCGACCCCCAAGTTTTTCATTGATCTTTCCACCACTATTTTCCTGCCCCTGGGATGCGCCCCTCTCTTCTTGGGGAACGCCATACCGCCGTCGTCTTCTCTGCTGCCACAACCAGTTCTGCTACAGCTAACCAGGAGATCGTCAGCAAAACTTACTGTATGTATGTAAAAAACGCAGAGGACATCCCTGTCGGCGTATAATATTCTGTGTTTATTGCGAAGCATATCGCGGGAATCTTGCTGGGCCTGTCCATATGCTTGGTATCCACTTGTACCACTAACCCTACTTAGTCCTAACTTCAGATCCGTGTTTTTTCTTTTCACTGGGCTGTGAGCTGGATGGTATTGTTACATAGTAACACTCACAAACTGTATACTGATTATTCTCTTGGGCATTCCATAGCGCACTTCCACTAGAGTTCTTCCGCAGGCAGCAGCTATTGACGTGATGTACACTATTCTTAGGATCCACTTAGGACTCCTTCCCGGATCCCTCTGGAAGTGCTACGAACAAGTCAACGGATAATACCTCGAACTGTCTATTCATCAATGGCTTTTGGAGGAGTCCCTGGTCTTCTGGTTTAATGCTTTATATTTTTAGCACTCGTGATATTACTTAACGTATTAGGTGACGTCGTAGAGTATTCCTGACCAACAATTGTTCCTGAGTATCTTCTTTAAGGTTCGTTCTGCATCATAGTGTGTTTGGTCGTTGTGAAATTTCCTGAACAACTCTTTATTTCTTTCCTTTGTTGCTTGGGAATTATGAGCCATAATTTGTACAGTATCCCTTGATTTATTATACATCCACGAGCTGCCTATTGGTGAGTTTTCTCCGGTTCATTTGCTTCGGAGATTTTCATAATCTTCCGAACTTCTTTATCTAGCAGCTGCTCTTTCCGTAAGACAATGCTAGAATTCCTCTTCTGGTGGCCTGGATAAGAAATCCGCAATAACGTTCGCCTTCCCTGAGGTGTACACTATGGTGAGATTGAAGGGCTGTAACTGGAGTGCCCATCTTACAAGACGTCCACTGTAAGATTTCAATGACATCAACCAAGAGCAGAAGAGAGCGTTGGTGGGTAAGTATTTCTGTGGGGGTGTCTTCTGTGTATCCCCTTAATCTTTAAACTCTTATTATTGTGCTATAGTTAATATCAGATTTGGTGATAAGACGGCTGGCGTATTCATCTGGTTTTTCTTCTTTTTCCTCCCTCTGAATCAGTGGTCCTTAGCACATAAAGTTGGTTCGCTTTCGCCTGCTGGAAGATTGGCGCCGTGATGAAGGCTTTTTGGTCCTCGAATGAATCCTGCGGTGGTCCCCTGGTCCACGATGAGTCGGATTTGGTGAGATTGCTTGGCAACGTTCGTGATGTTTATAAATGCCTTTTCACGTCCTCACATGATTCCTGCTGTGGCGGTCACCAGGTCTACGATGAATATCGGTTTTGGTGAGATTGATTAATTTGGTAATGCTCGCGAAATTATTTAGAAACTTTCTATATCAACTGCAGATTTGCAGCATGTTTTGTAGCTAGTTCGCGTTCTTCTTAGCGGTACGTTTTACTAAGGCGTCCACCTTTACCTGGTCTTGTAGGATCCCTTCGTTACTGATAATGTGTGCCCAAATATTTAACAGACATGCAGCAAAAACGGTATATCCTTAAATAAAACTACTCCAGTATATCGACCACCTTCTTTAATTTGCGTAGGTGTTTTGCTATGGAGGTCGATAATATAATCATATCGTCCAGATAAACCAAGATTATGATTGGGTACGGCTTTGACAAGACCCATTAACCTCTGGAATATGGCGGCGGCGTTCCGAAGTTCGAAAGGCATTCTTGTGTGATAAATTCCAATTTATCTAGAACTTCCTTTCGTACTTTCACTTGGTGGTATCCAGCCTATAAACCTAGAGTGGATATTTTCTTGATTCCGCTGGTGAAGTGCAGTAGGGAGCAGGTGTAGTTATTCAGCTTTGTAATAGCATTCAATTTCCCCTAATCAATACATAGTCTAACTTTGCCGATCAAGTTGTGGATTAATACCACTGGAGCGGCCCATGCGCTCTCACAATATCCAATGATGCTTTCCTGGAGTAATTTCTTAAATTTTGCCTTCAAGAGTTCCGTCTTTTGTGGAGATAATCGATAGGGGGTTTCGATATGGGAAGATAATACATGGATTTTTATGAATGCTCTAAAGCTTCCGTTTCGGGATTCCGTTCCTTCAAAAATTTCTAGAATATTTTTCAAAATGTTGTAGAATCTTTGATTGTTTCGTCGAAGTTCAAGGTAGCTAGTTAGACATCCCCAGTCATCTTAAAAAATTGTCATTACCGCAGGTTTTCTGAAAATCATTTTCTTGCGCTCTCGCAATCCTCCATGATGCGGTAATTTCTTAAGTTCTGCCTTGAAGAATTTTGTCTTCTGTAAAGTAAACCGATAGGGCGGTTGCGATATCGGTAGATGATCCCTGGTGTTTCTTGAGTGCTCTGAAGCTTCTGCAGGGATCCATTTTCTTCAAAAAGTTCTCGAAAATTTCTAAAAGGTTTAAGAATTCTGCCCTCTCTTTGATTGTTAGCATTATTTCTTGTGGATTGATTTCTTCGAAGTCCAGGGTAGCTAGTTAGACATCCTCAACCATGTCAAAAAATTGTCGGAGGCATAAAAAATGCTGAAGTTGCTCCTAACGTTCCGTAGGTTTTCTGAAAATCACTACTACGTCAGAACCCGAACTGGCTTTTGGATAACGCCCGCTCACTTCTAGGATAGCGCTTGCTCTGTCCACCAAGAGTCGCTCTAACAACATACCCTCGCCGTCCAGCAAGAATATGGGTGTATGCCCCGGCAGAGTTTTCTTTTCCGTTTGAAATGTGTTGACGAGAATTCTTAGTCCGGAAGTGATGTCCGGCAGATGGATTTATGTTTTCAGAATTTCACTAATGTGCTTAACACAATAGTGGTTCTAAGTTATCTTCCAAACAAAAAAAAAAACGCAAAGGACACCTCTGTCGGCGTATAATACGCTGTGTTTATTGCGAAGCGTATCGTGAGAATCTTGTTGGGCCTGTCCAGATGACCCACTTGTATGGCTCACCAGGACTTCAGATCCATATTTTTCCTTTAGACTGGGTTGGGTGCTGGATGGTATACCAGTGGTTAATTTTCAATCAGTAAGTAATTTGTTGCCTTACACCGAAAGGTAAAAAGGAGTAATTTGATTTAAAAAAAAGAAGTAATTTGTTACGTAGTGGCACTCACAAACTGTGTGCTGATGATTCTCTTGGGTATTCCATAGCATAGGAATACTTCTTCTACTAGAGTTCATCTGCAGGCAGCGGCTGTAGCAGCTCTACCCTCCTACCCTTCGCCCACTATTCTTATGATCCACTTTTCCTTCCCGGGTCCCTCTAGAAGTGGTACGAACAGGTCAACGGCTAATACCTCGAACCGCTTATTCATCAATGTCTTCTGGGGGAGTCCATGAGGCTTTTGGTTTGATGCTTCGTAATTTTGGCACTCATTACATTGCTTAATATATTCGGCGACGTCATAGCGTATTCCTGCAAATAATTGTTCCTTCTTCTTCTTCTTTAAGGTTCGTTGTGCAGGATAGTGAGTTGTAGCTTGGTCGTTGGGAAATCTCCTGAACAACTCTTTCTTTCTTTCCTTTTTTGCTTGGGAATGATGAGCTATGGTTTCTCCGTTTCATCGTCGTGGGCATATCTGGACAGTGTCCCTTGATTTATTATACTGGCTGTCTATTGGTGGGGGTTCATCTCTTTCGAAGATTTCCAAAATCTTCCGAACTTCTTTATCTGCCAGCTCCTCTTTCCGTAACTAAGTAATAGTTTTGGCGGGTAAGTCAATGCTGATAAGTGTTACCTGGAATTCCTTTTCTTGTGGCCTGGATAAGAAATACGCTATCTTTCCCTAGGTTGTACTTAATAGTGATATTTAAGGGCTGTAATTTTAATGCCCATCTTACGAGACGTCTACTAAAAGATTTCAACGACATCAAGCAAAGAAGAGAGCGGTGGTACGTAATTACTTCTGTGGGGATGTCTTCTATGTGTCCTCCAAAACTTTTGATTGCCAATTCCACGAACGAACGCTTCTCTCCCTATTGTGTTATAGTTCATTTCAGCTTTGGTGAGAAGACAGCTGGCGTATTCAACTGTTTTTTTTTCTTTATCCCCTCCCTGCATCAGTGCTGCTCTCATTGATCCTTAGCACATAAGGTTGGTTCGCTTTCGCCTGCTGGAAGATCGGCGCTGTGATCAATGCTTTTTCCAGGTCCTCGAATGGCTCCTATTGTGGTGGTCCCCTTGTCCATGATGAGTCGGTTTTGGTGAGATTTTTTTAAGTCTTAGTAACGTTCGCGATGTTGTTTATAAATAATTTTTCAGGTCCTCACGTGATTCCCCAGGTCCACGATGAATCGGTTTTGGTGACATTGCTTAATTTGGTACTGCTCGCGAAGTTGTTTATAAAATCAACTGCTGATTTGCAGCATGCTCTGAAACTACTTCACTTCATGTTCTTCTTGGTGATACGTTTTGCTATGGCGTCTACCTTTTCCTGGTCTGGTAGGATTCCTTCCTTGCTGATAATGTGTGCCCAAAATATTTAACAGACGTGCAGCAAAAACAATTTGTTCAGTATATAGTATACCTTCTTTAATTCGCAGAGTTGTTTTGCTATGGAGGTAGATAATATAATCGTATCGTCCAGATAAACCAAGATTCTGATTGGGCCTAGTCCTGCTTTGACACGATCCATTAACCTTTAGAACGTGGCGGGGGCATTCCGAAGTTCGAAAGGCATTCTTGTGTGATAAACTTAATTTTATCCCGAACCTCCTATCGTACTTACACTTGGTGGTATCCAGCCTGTAAATCTAGAGTGGATATTATCTGGACTCCGCTGGTGAAGTGTAGTAATAATCAATCCTAGGGAGCAGGTGTAGTTATTCAGCTTTGTAATAACTTCGTTTTCCTGTAAGTAATACATTGTTTAACTTTACCAACCGGCTTTGGATTAATAACATTTGGGCTCTCAAAATCCTCAATGATGCTTTCCTCGAGTAATTTCTTAAGTTCTGCCTTCAAGAGTTCCGTCTTCTGTTGAGATAACGGATAAGAGGGACGTGACATCGGGAGATATTTCCTGGGGTCGGTTGAGTGCTCTACAACTTCCCCAAAATGTTCCAAAAGGTTTTTGAACTCGATGGATTTCCTCGAGATCTAAGGTGGCTAGCTAGATATCCCAAATCAGTTCGATCTGTGTTTTAGCGTCATTGAACATGAAATCAAAGGAGTCTCTATGAGGCACGAAGTAATGCTGGATTGTTCCTGATGTCGAAGTTTTATTGGAAGTGGTATTACTGCAGGCTTTAGGTGACGAATATCATACCTCATCGTAGACGGGATTTCTTTCTTTTTAATGAATTAGTGAATATTTGGATTATCCCAGAACGACCAAGTTTTATTTTTGAAGTGAAGTGACCTGCTTCCTCCACGAAATCGATTCTCAGCAACGTTTTGGAATTTAAGTTATCAGCTGTATATATGTAAACGTGGTTGGGTTCCATCTTCCCTGTAGTAGCACTGTAACCTGGGTGTGCATAGCTTTCCTCTGGTTCTATCGGCGGGAGTTAGACAGGTATTGCTTTCTTCGAACCAATTTCCTTAGAGCTGGAGTTGATCCCTAACTAGTAGGCCGACGTCGGCGGCCCAAAATCCTACTGGTGACGACTGAGCAGAGGTGGCTCGTGTTAATTATTTTGGATAGTTCCCTTAATGCGACTTGCTGTCTGACATTCGTAGCCACAGTGCTCTTTCTTCTCTGTGTTTCTTTTGAATGACCAACAATCTTTCAGAAAGCGCTCTTTACTCGGGCCCTTTGTCTTTCAGGGCGAATTTGCCACATCTCTATGATATGAGTTTCTAGTAAACCATCCTGGTTTAGACGCTCTTGGAAACTGCACTACAGTTTGCCGGATTCTATTCCTGATATCATATTTCAGAAGTCCACATAACATATTTAATTGCATTTCTTCTGGCAACAGGTTTTGTAATTGGGAAAATGACGACCTCTCAGTTAAAATAAAATCAAAGGTAACGAATATTTCAATTAAGATTTTGTATTCTGATTATATGGGCCCATACTCGTTTATATTGCCTGTTTTGCTTGTTCACAGTAGCACAGTTATTTGACAATATCACACGCGAGAATTTATCCTTTATGCCTATCCACAACGTTCTTGCAGCTCTTTCCAGGAGCATTCTCATCCTCGGATCGCATTTGTGTCTGAAATTTGCTCTATTGACCTTTTTATTTCGGAATTTCTTGATCCGGACCATGTAGTTTATAAAGTGCTTTTACGATAGTTGGATGACATTGATAAGCTGCTGGAGCTGTTCGGGTGAGAGTATCATCCTTCTGTTAGATTTCTTGTGGCCTCTCCTGCTCCTTTCTTACTCTGGCCCTACATTGGGTGCCAATTTGTAGTTGCCAATGTGGTACTTAAGATAGTTTATTTATAATGGGCATGGGAACGGCGGTTTCGTAAGCGATGGGTTTAGATATCTCTAGGCAGCAGTGTGTTTACTCGGCTGATTCTTCACAGCACAAAGCAAAGCAAAGGGTGTAAAGAAGCGCGACTGACTATGACGACTTTCAAGGGTGTAGCTGTATTTAACCTTTGGCTGATCCTCTCTTTCCCCGTGGTGGTTTTGCGTAGGGGTGCGTATGACGGTTCGCGACAGTTGTGCTTGCGGAAAGGGTAGTACTTACATGGTGTTCCATACTTATCTTGTTACACCACCTATTTTTGACTAAATTTTCTTACATCATCTATTTAAAAATATTAAATCACACATAAGTTTCTAAATAAAATCCCAGTCTGTAACACCGGCGTGAATTAATCCTGCCAAAAATGAATGCGTACGGCGCTCGGACTTTTTTTTTTAACTCGCGACAAATTCTAATGCGAACCGCTCGATTTATCAAAATTTACATCTGGAAAACAAATCGGTTTCTATTTCCAGCGGTTTCGATTAGGTGTTTAGCGGACGGAAAGTTCGTGTGTCGACACGGGAACGGATTTCATACTTGGCGTGAGTTCAAAAAGCTCGCGATTAATTGCATTTCACCAACTTTCACCTGTTCCCACATTTATATACCGCACGCACGCGCATATTTACGTTATTACGAAAAGGGAAAATGATACCTTTGAAGATGATCGACGGATGGCTGATTACTAAGTGGAATGATATTGATGAAAATGAGCATTGAGTTAATTTTAACCTATTCTTTAATTATTAATTTATATTAAATAAAATTTTGCGTATATTTAATAAATTGGAGGATGTAATACAGACCGGCTTATATATATATATATATTTTAATTAAAATAGGATCAGGTTTAAAGTTAGTTGGAATTTTAAGCATTGTTCGTGTGAAATTATGTAAAATATTAAAGTTAATATTTTAATGCAAATTGGACGTACACTACCTCACCATACGATTACTATAATATATGGGAGGTTTTGCAGGAAGTAATAGAAATAAAAAAATATTCATGTAGTACATATTGAATTATAATTAGTTCCATAAAAATGAATTTATTGGTATAGTGCATTACCAATACATTCATTATATATCATATATAATGATAAATGGTGGATGCGCCGGGCTAAACATCAAACTTCTACAAGTATTGATTAAATTGGATATTAAAAAGCTGCATTTACGAGCAATAATAAACACACATATAGAATAAATAATATTAATGACAATAATCACATTTATATATTTAAAAGATAATTAGAAAAACATGAAAATTATTATTATTAGTTGTGAAGGATTTTAATACATTTTTATTATTATATATTTAAAAGATTCATGTGAAATAAGCCAAAATTAAATTATTGATATATAAATACAAATCAATTAATATTAAAATCCTAATAGGTAGTGAGAGTCGCACACACGTATTTCCAATTAAGCTCGTGAATCGCGGGGATGGATTTACATCGAAGATTAAGACCCACAGTTGCGAATTGTTGAGTGGTTGGATTCTTAGAATAGCCGTGTCTCCTTTACGACGGAATCGTAAATAGATGAAGCATCCCTAAAACACCTGAAGACTGGTGCGTCAATTTCATGAATATTTTAAGCTCAATAAGCGCTCTCAAGGTATGTTACGGAATGTAGTCTTGTTTTTTTTTTATCGACGTTCCCAGGAAAATCGAATAGAACGCAATAATATATAAAATTCACGTTTGTGAATAAAATTTTTAGAATAACTACGAATTAATCAAATAAGAATGGAGAGGGAGGTTTATTTTTGTCATTTATAATGGTACATTAACCTGTCACTGTGTAAATATTTCATTTCTACGCGTTTAATAGCGACGGTCTCGCCGAACTATTGTGCCTTCGCCGATTTTACACGATTCTAATGATAAATGTACGCTTGCTTTCAATTTCTCACCAAACAATTTACAACGTCCCTATTTGCTGCCGCTGTTGTTGTTGTTGTCAATATTAGTGAGTAGATGTTCATTAATTTCACTGCAACACGCTCTGCTGTTTCGTTACATTTCGCTTGAAATATTTTGCAAATGGAAGTTCACGGCGTTCGTTTTATCGATCGCATCAACTTAATTATTTGCACATAGTTAATTAGTTTATTAATAATTTAAAAATACGAAACAATGTTACTTATAATGTTAGTTATAAGTGAAGTAAGGAATTTTATTTTCGTTTCATCATAATATATAACTTCACATTACTCAACCCGAAATTTAGTACTATTATACGTTTAAAATTTTACAAATTGTGAAACTTATTTTAAAAGTAAATCAATTTTATGTTATATATTTTTATAAATAAAATTGTATTTTAAACCGTCCCTATATCTAGGAAAGACGTGATGGGATAAAAATAAAAATAAAAGTATTTTAATAGATAATTTACCGTGCAAAATGCGAAGTTAGCTTACAGTTTAAACCCTCTATTATTGAAACTTACGCAAGTAAAGTATAAAATATTAATAGGTTTTCATGGAATAAGAAAATTACCTCGGTATTATTTTCACGTTTACATATCCGTATCTGAAATAAGAAAAATTAAAATTATTAAATGTTAATATTGAATATTTTAATGTAGTAATATTTACCATCTTCAACAATACAATTTATATTAATTAACATCCACATCGAATTTGAATGTACGTTGCTAATTAATCCACTCCAATTTTATCAAGAACAAAAACATTCGGCGCGATTATCGAAATTAATTAATTATTTTTTAACGAGCAAAATCGGCCCGGTGATAATTTCCTCGTTATATTAATTAGAACACTTGATTTCATCCAACATTTCCAATACTGATTTTTTTGTTATCGTAATTATGAATTAAATAATTATTAACGAATGATCGATTATATTTTAAACGTGCGGATAAAAATACTCTTAATGAAATTAAAATTAAATCTTATAGAGAACGCGGAATAAATAACAAAAAGTATTTTTTATTGTTCTGTTAAACACAATAAAACCAGAACAATGTGATAACTGAGTGCTCAAATTAATTTATCACGTCGTTATTAAATGTTTCATCTTTTATACACGACTTACCGAACGAGCTAATTTTAATTATTTAATTGTTAGCATGTATACCGCAGGCTAATTATATAGTCGAAGGGGGCCGCCTTTTGCTTCTGATCAATACCAAGCCTATATAACATTTACTAAATAACTTCCACCCACACGATCTAACTTAACGACAAAATAATAAGAACTTGGTATTGTGATATTATATATAAATTACAATTTTTAATTCCACGAAATAATAATCCCCACTGATATAATCTTGAATGGAAAACGTTATTCTATTAATAAGAAATTAAAAAAAAAACTGATCGTCTCGTCGGGTTTTTTAATGAGCCGAAGATTATTGAAAAAGAAAAAACGTTGATCGTAATTAAGATCGGCAATAATGAAACTTTAAGTAATTGAAAAAGTTGGCCGATTATTAACGGTCGGTTGAATGGCGACCGGCATTATCTTCCGATTAAGCGATAGAAAAAAAAGTGTTTATCTTCATTTTCGCATAAATAAAACGTTTCGCGAAATTCTTATTATATCCTAAACTCGAGTTCAATATGCGAGCTTTCCAATGGGAATATTTACTTGAAACGAACTTTTCAATGCATCCGGTGTGTTTGCCTATCGGTCTAGGTTTTTAATATGGCCGATTTCATATTTCCGTTTTCGAAACTTTTTGTCTTGGGTAAATCCTGAAATATTTTGCTTTAATTTCCAGTGAAATAATTATATTTTATCTCCGTTGCAAAACACAGTGTTTGTTGGCGTTTTTTGCTTCAGGTGTACGTCTTCTCTAATTAGTGCCTTGTCCGGGAGTTTTGAAGCGTGTGCTTAAAATAAATAACGCTTTTATTAACTGGTTAAGTGTTAAACAGGCAGACAATAAAATTAAAGCTTTAAAAAGGGTTCTAAAAATATGACTGTAAATAACAAATAATTTATTTGTTGTAAATATTTATAAAGCGTTAATTAATTAGTAGTAAATCCAGGATGAATTAGTATAAAACTTATGTACTTTAAAGATAGAGTTAATGTGGTTTCAACAGGATGGAGCTATTATCCATACACCAAGAGTTGTCCAGTATGAATTAGTATAAAACTTATGTACTTTAAAGATAGAGTTAATGTGGTGTCAACAGGACGGAGCTATTATCCATACAGCAAGAGTTGTGTGATTTTATGTTTTAGAGATTTTATATTTTCTCAATGCTTACCTCATTTTTATCTGTAATAATTCTTAAAATCATGTATATTTAAAGAAAATTAAAGACTGCAATATATAAAACGAATCGGTGAAGTAAATTTAACTAATATTAATTAGTGTCACATTTATTAATTGAAATTCAGGAACTCGGCGCGGATTCATGTCGAAAAATTAGCGAACCAGTTCCACAAAGGCGGCCAACTTTATTCAACACCGGAATACGTAAAGACAAGATGAGTGGGCGAAACGTTCGATTCGATTAGATCGCAAATGCCGACATTTAAACGCGCAAATTGCAAGACAGAAGAGAGACGGGGGCGAAATCGCAATTCAGTTATTATTCATGTAAATGAATTTATAATTCAATTTGGCGAAAGTAAACGGCAAAGTTTTCACGCGAGGAACGAACGCGGAATAGTGAAACGTCTAATTTTCGTTCCATTCAAAGGGCTCGGGGGCCTCCGGTTCTTTCTCGTCCTCCGCCCATGGACCGTGCGCTGGAACAGAAAAAAAAAACAAACAAAATTAAATTAAGGAGAAAATTAAACAAAATAATTGTGCGCTTCTCATTCGAGCCGCTTTATACGCTTGTCTTTGGTCCTTCCTACCCGTCCTACAACTCATTAAATTTAACTGACTCTTTTCCCCGTGTTTGGTGATGTATTCAATTACATAGGTCAATAAAGCGTCTGCTTAATAGTTTAAGTTAAAGTTAGAGTAACCGCAATGGATTTGTTTTTAATTTACAAATAGCTAATTTGGAATATTGCTATTTTTCAACATTTTGTTAAAAAACCGTTATAAAATTATATATTACATTAAAAAAGTCCTTTACGTTGTAGAAAATTAAGTGTAAATGAAAGAAACCGTATATGATAAAATTGGCGCCCAACTAGGAGCCACCATTAAAAATGTTTGTAATTAGATTTATATATTATTACGCAATATTCTCTCAAAGCTCGAGCTGGAGATTTGCTCCAATCAATAATTTAAATTAGCATTCAGAAGTAATTGCATGCATTGACATTGAGTACGGTCAACGGGTTATCAAGTCCTGATTAATACGAATGTGTCGAAAGCGCATTAGCGAAACAATTTTGATATGAAACTTAAGATGAATTTATATATATATATATATATATATATATATATATATATATATATATATATATATCTGCATGATAGGTTGTATAAACGTGTGTTCGGAAATTTCCTTCCCCTACCAGTTAGATATATTCAGTGGGATTAGTCGGATAATCCAATTGACAAATGAGGCGAATGAAATTTTAATTAATAACTCAAGTACAATTATAGTTATCCACGTCCATTAGTTCCGTTCCGGACGTTGGGAATTATTTGTGCAATTATCGCTAATGTGTTTTTGTAATTGCTCACAAATCTTTTATCCGGTTCAAAGGCATCGGGGATGAATCGGGTGTAAATAAATGAATTTCGCGCCGGCCACCTAGTTTTCCGGGAGAGTTATTCGGTCGTGCATCGGAGCCGCTTCAAAGTCGATAGGAACTATCAACAGCCGTATAAATTACGGAAAAGTTTTTAATTCATCTGTTGCCTTTAATCCAGGAAAGTGTGAAAATTTTTTATCCTTTGACTTTTTTGGTTTACTTTTGTTACTCTAGTATATTTTTAAAAGTATTCATCTTGTTTAATTTGTATCTTTATTATTCCACTACAAAAAAATAGTTTTACCAAAGCCATTCATTCATTTGTAGGGTAAAGTGATTAAAGTTTTTTACTTTACATCTTTTGTGGCAGGACATTTTTAGTTGTTCTGACATCTCTTTTCGTAGGTCTTTAATTCAGTGAATTCTTTACTAAGCGCTTATCTCATTGCACCTACAAGCCCTCCCTAGATATTTCTTATTCTCATATCTTTGATGGATCTCTGAGAGCAATTTCAAGTGTGCAGTAGATCTTTCCATTTGTTTTATCTGATAGAAATTTCGAGCAACTAGGAATAAGTCATTGCAAGATCTGAATAAAATATTTTTTTGAATAAGATAAACTAAGTGTATCATGTGAATTAATTCATGAATTAGGATTTAAAGTAATTCTATGAAATTTAATAAAATACTGACACAGTATTTTATTAAGTGATATGGAGTTTCAACAAGTAACAGCCTCATCAATCCAGTTGTTAATTCTCTGAAAGATCTAGAAGTTAGTAATTATTACACAGTAGTGTTCTTCTATTGACGGCCATTAAATACACTCACCTGGTCATTTGTGGGTATTATAGCACCTTTAAGAAAAAAAAGTAAAGTACGACAGATCTGTGCTACATTAAGTAATCACGTCATCTTTCAGCGACGTCCTTTACAGTGTTCAGGTGCGTACGTGTCAGGCCTTTGCGTCTAGAGCAGCCTAATTGCTTGTTATCTCCACGCCACGTGTGTTGATACTCTCATGAGCTCGCGGTTAGTCATTAGAAGTGGGGCGTGCTTACAAGTTGGAATACTAATTAAGGCCAATAAATCCTACCTATTCATAATTGTGTAAGGTCGTTACGGCCAAAAATGATTTTTCGATACGAAACAGCGCCGTTAATCTAGTACCTCAAGGATTATTGCAATAAGCTATACTAAATGCATAAGTAGTTTAATCAGTGATAGAAATATAAGACAGGAAACGGAGATCCCCGTGAATAATTACAAGTTGAGAGCAAAGTGAGGACGATCCTGTTCCCACTAAATGCAATTTGCACGTACCTGCTACTAATTCAACAATTTCCTCTTGTTCGGGCTTGATGTTGCGCACCATTATAATTCCTCCGGTACAGACATCTTTAATGGGAATGTATTGTCCGTCGTCAACCAGCCCCAAGACCTTTAATTGTTGTTGCATAACACGGGCCGGGTTATTTATTATTTCGAACTCTGCCTCGTTCTCCTTATCCCCGTCCTTGTCCTTCTCGGTGGCGGCGGCACCACCCACCTTCGCCTTTTTATCGGCGGACGTAGCCTTCTTATCGTCGTGCTTTTCATCCTTACAAGAATAAATATAATTAATTTCCCATTGCGAACGCGTCGCCCGTGAAATACTCACCACGTCCATTTTCACCCTGTACTTGTCACGCCGCCCCCGCCTAGCGGCGATGCTGAGTAGTGCTGACGAGGTCTTCGCCATCTCCTCGCGCTTCTTCTCCTCCGTGGGCGGCGGGTACGCGAATATCGATGGCCTCGAGTTGGACTTGAACTGCATCTTCGGCATGTTCAGGTCGCCGTTAAGGCCTATCAGACAGGTAGGGGTGAACGCCAGCGACAGGCAATGCGATAGGGGGAACCAGTACCAATACTGGGTGAAAATTAATGTTCCCACCACGGCCAGCATGTTCACGTGACCGGTGCGGGACTGCAGGCACATTGTGGTGTTTCTTCCGCCGGCGTCCATTATTCCTGAAACCAGCGTAATACATCAGACACGTACGACTCGAAAGGAAGGGTAATGAATTATATATTTAATTACAGCTTCCTTTCATGAATGTAAACACTAAATTATTCGTTAAGATCTTCACATTTAACTAAAATAAAGTCATTAATTTATCAATACCTTGTGCGAGTATAGCACCAAACTTGGCCATAACGTCCTCATGCTTGTCCTTCACAACCTCAGCGTAGTGCTGGCGGAAAAAGGTAACCTTGGGGCACGTCTGCTCCGTCTGCTGGATACAAACCATCGCAGACGCGATGAGGGCTCCCTGCCTTACAAAGTTGACGCGGTCTGACTGCATCATGGGCTCCAAAATAGTTATGGCTTCACGTAATCCGGTCCCAGCGCAGGCAATTCCAAGAGCCATCGCCGCCCCATAGCGCACGTGAGGATTATAACTTTCCGCCAGCAACGACACCACATTAGGACACTGGTCAGGAGCCCTGTAAATTAAAGAGTGACTGCTGGATTAACGTAATTCCGAGTCGTAAAGTAAAAAGGGACGAATAGGGATGAGGGACGGGGCAGTGAGGGGCGGAAGTCCCATTCTTCGAGTCGGTTTAATTAACTTCCGATTACGGGAGCGAGTTGAAAGTGGCCGTCATTATTGAAAGTGGTCCGCCGTCATATTTTTTTCCGCATCTTGGCGCGGAAAACCCGTGCGGAAAGAGTGGCGGCAATTAAGTGTGACGCAAACGGTTCTGGAAACGCTGTGGCCAGAGACGAATTAAGTTCGCATGAATTTGTCGTTTGTAGTACGTGAATTTCGGGACGGTGGATATATAGGTCGGTCGGTTGGTCACATAAAATTAAATAACGCAAAATGATAATGTTATAAAGGAACTGCTGGAACTTTTGCCTTGTAATTACTGGCCTAACTTGCAGTTTATAATTAAAGCATGCCGGACACGTTCCCTCGCATGACAATGCAGTATTTAAGTAAACATTGCGTTTATCCCTTTTCTTCAAGGGGTTACTTTTATGATGATTTGTTTTAAATGAAGTGTGAACAAAAGGAACAACAAAAAGATATTTTATACAATTTGCATCTCGTTGAAAGTGTTAGACACAACTTGAAGTTTCTTTTACTTCTCCTGTACGAAATACGGGAAAGTATTGTGATCGTAATTTTCTTGAAACCTATATTTCAGCCATTATTGAAATAGGTGGTTGGTGTATTCCAATAAGCGCTGAATTTTCAATTAAAATTTTAAACTTTCTGGGAACAGCTCATAAACTTTTGATAAAAGAGAGTGTTTACTCCAGGCCGGTTTTTGTTTTTTAGAATTTCCCTCTATAAATACCAACAATTTTAGAAAATGTTTTAAACAAACGATAAAGTTAATAATAAAATAAACAATTTTCTATATATTGATTTGTTTTCAAAACAAATAATAAAAACAAAAAACAAAATCAAAAAATTTTCACGAAAACAATACTTTTCCTATGTTTTAAATAGGGAAAGTAAAAATAGATGATAAGGTTAATTAGTAATTAATATCACTTGGTTGTACTTGTTTCACAATTTTTATTTATTTGGATGGATTCAAATTGTAGATGAATTGATTGATGATGGGTTTTTAACGGAGTTTTTAGAATTTTATTTTTTAAGCTTATTTTCAACCATTCCTTCAAGGCTGACCTCTGTTTTCAGACTTATCCTTGAAAGTGATTTCGTTACGTTCAATACCGTATCGTGTTCTTAATAATTTTATTGTTTATATTAGGAATTAATGAAAAATTAATGATTGACATTGGAATTTCGGTGATGTAATGGAGGGTTTTATTGTCGAGCACATCGCGGCGCACAAGTGTTCCACATGGACATGTACCAATAACCTAATGACATCAATTATCAACGAGGCATAGCCGATGAAAGCACTCCACGGTCAAAATACGTCAATCTAAAATGTACAAGCAAACAAAGCTGCGGAACTCCCTTAGGTCGCCCGAAATAATTCACGCACATTGAAGGCACTACCGCCCAGATACAATTCACCGTGAGCATTAAATGTAATTACTACCGCCAAAACGATCCTCACATATACACACCCACGCACAAATTAATTACGAGGTATTAATTTTGAATGGGGCGCAATTACCGGAAACTGCCCGCACGAATGAATTTATACTTAAAATTAAATTACCTTAACTCAATCGATAAATGAAATCCTTATTTTTAAATTTTTACAAGCTTAAACTATATTTGTTTATAATTTTATGGCCACCTCGTGCTACAGAATTTAATTAATGATTTACAGCGGTAATCTCATAAAGTTCCAGCCGCGCGCAAAATAATTGGTAACAATCTCGCAAAGGCAATTATTTCAACATTAATAGAGGGAGAATCACTGTACGATAAACTCGAACAAGTAAAGTAATTATGTTGTTTACCATAATTTAGATTGCAGCAAAAACATAGTTCGCCTTTTTCCCGTCCGAGCGACGGCATAATTGTGACGTATAATTTGTAACCGCCCCCGCAGTGTCGCCCAATCGGCGTTTAATTAAAACGCTGCCGTTCTTACTTTCGGTAAATTAGAAACTATGGCAAAGTAAAATTTGATGGGTCTGCGGTAATTTCATTTGCGCCCAGAACTAATAAGCGAAATATTTGCATGCTGCAAGGTGATTTAATTAATATTAATTGCGAAACTGGAAACATCAAAATTTCGGGGCGGCCCGTTAGCAACGGATAACTGATCCCCCCATTGAAAAGATCGCGGCGCAAATAGACAAACGGAACGTTTTGCGGCGGCACTTAATTAAATGCTGATCCCCCCATTCCGCGCGAAATATTCGCAGGAAGTTGCGGAACTATCTCCTGCAATTATGAATTCCGTCTGTATCTCCCGGAAAACGTCTTACTTTTTTCAAGTAACCACTTAAAAGTATCCGCCGGGGGGTTAAATTGAAACATGCTCAGGGATTATACAATTCGCCGCCGCACGTACAAATACCGGTGCTCAAATAATCCGTCCGTATTATCGCAAGAGGAATTATTTCATGTGCACTATTATTATACAGCGGCGAGGGTTATCTTCATATTTGGTTTAAATAAATACGCCTCGTACGATTTGCATTTATATATCTCAATTCGGGCTCTTATAACTTATATATGTGGGTTGATAATCAGAGAAGTGTGTGTGTTAATAATTATTTTAAACTAAACCCTTGTTGAAAAATAAATAAATAATTAAATAATTTCAATTGCAAAAAATCATTATATGTATGTTTGAAATATTTCTCTCATTATTAATAAAATTATTTTGTATTTATACAGTGATTCGCAATAATATAGATATTTGTTATTAGGAGAAAATTTAATTTCATTTCAATTAATAATTAAAATTGAATTTTAATTTTACTATAAAGGAATTTTCTCCCTAGTAATCAATAAATTAAAAATTTATTTATTTCAGCATTATAGGAAATGATGTTTTTAAAACTATAAAGTTCAGTATTATTCAGTCAATTAAATGAATATTTCTTTTATAATTAAAATATTGTAGTGCTAAATTATATTCAACTGTTTAATGCTTGAAGCCATCACTTTGTGATACATCTTGAATCAGGAACTTCAAATGAAAATACACTTCGATGATATCACACACAGGATTTATTACGTGACTATAGTTTCAACTTTGCCTTGAGTGGCCTTTTAAAGGTTGAAACTATAGTCACGTAATAAATTCTGTGTGTGATATAAACGATGTGTATTTTCATTTAAAGTTCCTATATTCAACTGTTTTCGCACTGATAAATTTATTATTACTGCCTTTAATTTTTAAATTAAACTAATTAATCCTTATTAATCTGAGAGACAAATTATTGGAAAATAATAAAAGCCTTCAAGAAAATTTAAAGAATCTACAAAATATTGACGAATAAAACACTAACCTTTCTTCATACATTTATTTGATTCGTCAAATTAATTTGTTTTTTTCGTAATTCAATCAACCAATTTATCTACAAGATAAATCTATAAATCTTCCAAGATTATTTGTGAATTTTTGGATATTATTATTACCTAAATAAAAAAAATACCGGTTTCTTTTATAAGCACTACTAGTCGAGTAAATATAAAAAAATCAGTGAAAGAAACCAATCAATTCTTTCCCTATTATAGTTGAAATCTCTAAGAATATTATTGAAACATTTTGATGATCTAAATAAGGAACATTTCGAAATTTGGAAGAAAATCTAAAGAATATCTTTAGAAATTAATCTGCAACCAGAATCTTAGAAGGAAAACTATAGACTCGTGTATTTTTCTTGTTGATACCCACCTAAATTAGTGACTCGTGCGCTTGAGGTTAAAGCCTCCAAAAACTGGAATTGGAAGTGAATTGAAAATTAAAATTTTAATTATTTCTTTTGCAATAATATAAAAACTTTAAGAAATTTAGATATAAGATTTAATTTAAAAAAATTAAAATTGATTTAATAATTTCAAATTGAAGGGTGGAATAGATAGAAGCCACCAATCCACCCTACATATGCAGTGCATTTCAATCACCACCCTACGTTTAGTTTCCCTAAGAACACAGTAGTAGGGTAAATGTTGTTGTTAAGGAATTTTAAAACAGTTTTTCAGTTTAAAATTCAATACATATGTATTCACTATCCCACCCTTTTATTACTGTAATATAAACGGCGGTTTTAATAAAAAGAAAATCACAATAAAAGAGAATGTATACTTATTTTATAAAACAAACAATCGTTTACAATTAAGTAAGAATTCATTAAAACATTCGTGTATGTTTTAGAAATTGGAGGGTGGGATAGAGGCCACCCACCCACCCTACATATACATTTAATTGTAATAAATATCCAACGATTAGTTTCCTTAAAATAATAGTAGTTATAATGTTGGTGTTTAACGGAAATTAAAATCAAATTTTCAGTCTGAATTTCAAACAATCACAAACAGTTATATAATTAAACTAAACATGTTTATGTAGGGTGGGTGGGTGTGTTAAGAACATCATGGCCAAAGGAATCAAGTTGAAAATTTTTAATTACATTCAAAAATAACGTATCTTTAACATACTTATAAACTAATGATCTAATTTGGCCAGAAATAAAATGGCAACAGTGTAAACTTAATTTTACATGAGACGATAATTATAGCTCGTGCATTAAAAAATTACCGTCCGAGGAAAATTTGCAATTATATTTAAAAAGGACGTGTTTTTAATATGTTCAAAAAACAATTGACTAATTATGGCTGAAAATAAAATGTCAAGAGTTTAAACTTAATTTTTGATGAAACGAAAATTACAACGAGATTAAAATTTGTTTAAAAAGATTTGTGCCTTAGAAATTAACCTCAAAATTCAAAATTATATTTAGATATAACTGATTTTTAAATATAATTGAAAACAATTAGTGTACTATAGGTAGAAATAAAATGGCAACTGTCTAAACTTAATTTCTGTTGGAACAAAAATTATAATTTGTTATTTAAAAATTTGCAGAAGGATTATTGTCCAAACAATTGGCCTCAAAATTGGTATATACATTCGGAAATAATGTAGTTTCAATATACTGCACAATAATTACTCTACTACGGTTAAAAATAAAATGGCGATAGTTTAAACTTCATTTTTGATGAAACGAAAATTACAATTCGTGATTTAAAAATGTGCAGAAAGATTACTGTTCACACAATTGGCCTCAAAATTTGTATATACATTTAGAAATAATGTAGTTTTAATATACTGAGCAATAATTAGTCTAGTACTGTAATAAATAAAATGGCGATAGTTTAAACTTCATTTTTGATGGACCGAAAATTACAATTCGTGATTTAAACATTTGCAAAAAGATTATTGTTCACACAATTGGTCTCAGAATTGGTATATACATTCAGAAATAGTGTAATTTTAATATACTGTCCAATAATTAATCTAGTACTGTTAAAAATAAAATGGCGATAGTTTGAATTTAATTTCCGATGGAACGAAAATTACAACTCTCAATTTAAAAATTTGTAAAAACATTACTGAAAATATCTTAAAAATTAACGGGTATATTCAAAAAGAGGTTATTTTTGATATTATTAAAAAAATAGCGATATGTCGTTTAGGGTCTTTTTATACATTTGACATAAATTTGATTTGAAATTCTTGAATATCATCCAGTAATACTGACATTTGTTTTTGGAAACTGAACAAATAAATATGGTGAAAATTTCAATGTATATCTAGAGTGGGTGGGTGCCCTATGTGAGCTAAATTTTTGTATTATTTTTATGTGTATTTTGAAGTTTTTCATATAACAGGATTTTGTAAAGTTAAATAAATATACATATACATATCCTACCCTCCAATTAATACAACATTAATACCAATTTGAATTATTAATGCACCACCAAGCAATTATTATAAGTTTGTATTTTGTTTTCTAAATCATACGATTATAATAAGTTTAAAAACACAAGTAAACTTTCTTTATGTAAGTATAAACAAAGTAAAAGCGTCTACAATCTCGCGTTTATAATAAATTATGGCTCTTAATTGATTAGATGAAGGTGTTACAACAAATTCTGATGATTTCGTTATGCGCGCTTCGGAGAAGGAAAAATTGGATAAAATAAAGAAGAGTGCCAATTTAAGAAAGGATCCAAAGACCAACCGAAGGGAAACGCGGTCTTAACCCAAGAATTGGACACGCACTATCCGAACAATTAGGAATTTAATAATAATAATCCTTTATTACAAAGATTTTTAAAAAAATGGTGATGTGGCCATCATAGTACTTTCCTATATTTTACTCAAAAACTATGACGTTTAAGCAAATAGGCTATTCTTCATAATTTATTCAATTTTATATTCTGTACAATTAGTTGTGATATAAATTTCACTTAATTCCAATACTTTATTAGCAATTTGCAAAAAATGTCAAAATTTTTAAGTTTTATTTTTTTCTCGAAAATTAAGAATATTATGAAAAATATGTTTTAACAAAACTTGTTTAGTTTCTTATTCCCTTTAACTTGTGTTTGAAAAATTTTGTAATATTTTTCATACTAAAAAAATATCGGAAAAAAACCAAAAACGCTTCGAGTAAACAGCCACTTTCGGTTTATGAAGGTTCACCAAAAGCTTTTCAGTTCCAGCTTTTAACGATAAAACCTTAAGTTTAAAGTTTCATCTCAATAGGATCATTCGTTTTTGAGATACAGCCCCCATCGACAGATACACACACAAAGACAATTTTTTTTTCCAGAAATCAGTGGAATGCACTAAGGGGCCTCAAAACGGTTTATCCGCAAAAAAAAAATTTCAAAAATAAATCATGAAAACAATACTTTCCCTATATAACATATATTACGTATATAGGGAGAGTAATTATTTGCTGCGTTTAATAAATTTTAAATCACTCCGTATTTATTTTATTTTAAACCTATACGAGCAATTGTCGATAACAATAATCAAATATGAAAATTGAAATGTTCAGCGATTTTGGCATGAAAATAAGTTTAGTTGAAACAATTTGATGTCCGGCAATTATTAATGCAACAATTTTCAGCCACAACATATATCGATTACAGTACTCTCAAATTAAATTACTGTTAGCGTAGCCTGCGATTTTATTTATTACGATGCAATACCTGTCAATACCATAGTATATAGTTGAAACAATTATTCCACTGTTCAGAATAAATTGTTGATATCAGTGTGTGTAGAATACTGTCAATATAAAATAGTATACGCCTTACACCGAAAGGCATATGACTGAATAAATAAATAAATAAACAAATAAAATAGTATAGCGAGGAACATGAAGGATTTTTAGTTAGTTTGAATTTTTACTAAATCTTGGTGTAGTCGCTCTACTTTCTCGTCGCTCGCGTCGCCCAAGTTTTGTTGGGGAAAAATCAAGATGTGTATGCAGATAATGTATCTTGAAAGACATTCGAGCACCAATCTTCTGGTAATTTTGCAAAAAAATTGCCGATTACTTTTTTGTGGTTACCGACAAAGTTGTGAACAACACTTTGAAACGGTGCCCATGCTGCTGCTTCACCAGGCGTTAAACATTTTGTAAACTTTGCATCAGCCATTAGTTTCCGAATATCAGGTCGGATAAATATTCCTTCTTTGATGTTTACGCATGATAGTTTTGGAAACAATTTGATTAAGTACTGGAATGCCCGTACTTCGCAATTTAGTGCTTTGACAAAGTTCTTAATAAGGCCAAGTTTAATGTGAAGAGGTGGCAATAAAACGTCCTGTGGATTGTGCTTAGAACCATCTATGAACAAACGCCATTCATTTCGATCATATGGTGTATTCATCACATCAAATAAACCTTTATTATTTATTTATTTATTATAATTCTTTGGATTTCCTGTTAACAAAATACATTAATAGATACATACATAAAAAATACAATAAGTTTTGAGCACAGGATATCATTGCAGAAACACATGTCATTTTCTTTTTTGAAGAATGGTAAAATCGTGTGATTTCTATTTCTGTATATAATGCCTTGTGTTTCAGGGTCAAGATATTTCCATTTCTGTAACCATGATGCAAGCAGTTCTGCTTTTGTTTCAATAAATTCAAATCGCAAATCAAACCACTCTTTGCGATATTAAATGCTTTGGTTCTTATGGCATTTTTTGCACTTATAACTGGATAAATTGGCAATGAATCAATGTCCGTTCGTGAAAATGGCTTTGGCACTGATATTACGTCAAGATATTTATACTAGTTTTTTTTGCATTTATACCAACGACATTAATCTTCATGATTTTTCTGTTCTTTTCATAACGTCGGCACAGAAAATGAAAAGTATACATTTTCACCAAGTGACCACTTGTGCAGCTTTGTTCAGCACGCGTTACAAAACAATTTCGGTACCCATGGCTTGTCAGTTTTTACTACAGCAAAACCAAAGTATTGCAAATACGCATTTGTCAAGATTTTTCCACGTTTTCCGAGCATATAACATCCACAAAAACACTTTGAATCGACTTTGCAACGTTATCTTTGCATTTTCACACGTTCTGAATCAAAATCACTGCACAAAAACAAGTTCCAAATGATGTTTAATATAACGTGATCAACTGACAGCCGTTATAAGACCGCAGGGCTGCCATCATGTGCGAACTTGACAACTAGAACCAATCCTGACACACTAATTGAAGATCTGAGTTCGGTGCATTCAATAACGTTAAGAATCGTTCTTATCTGCTCGGCTCCAAAAATTGACTCGAATTTGTAAACTTGTGTTATTAGTTCTATAAACTTTATAAATGATGTTTGGTCTTCTAAAATTAAGATTGGTAAGAATAGGAGCAAAGGGTTGTGTAATTGCATAAAATACAGTCTCAACTTTCAGGAATTTAGTTATTTACTATGATATTTTAAATTTTTTTATAAGCACACGAATAAGAGATGAAGAGAAATTTGGTCGTAAACAAAAGCAATGAGAATAAATTGTTTTATCAGGGTTGATCCAATACTCGAAAGGACAAATGGAACGGGAGAAAGAAGAAAAAATATATATTGGTGGATGTTTTGAGTTGAGAGTAGTCTATAGAAGAGGCCTTCAAAGTTTTCGTTATAAGCTTAATACGATCAACTTCAAATATAAGATAAATTAATGGAGGTAATTTTAACTTAAAGTTTGTAATTTCTGATTTACACTTTTGTTTCATCTGCGAAAAATAGAAAAAAAAAACAAATGCCACTGCTAATGTAAAAGTAAGAAAATGTATTAATTATTGATTCTACTTAAAGGTTTTGTAAAAATCAGAAAACATTTTTGCAGAAATTTTTGAAACAATCGCACTTAGTAATTTTTTGTATATGTAAGGTGGATGGGTGGCCTCTATCCCACCCTCCAGTCAGTTAAACATACACAAATTTTAGTTAAAAGTTTATTAAAACACAAACGATTTAATTACAGTTTACAAGATGATTTGTGCATAAAATTTTCTATACAATTTTTTTAATGTTTTAAATGGTTGGAGGGTGGGATAGAGGCCACCCACCCACCCTACATATACAAAATAATTAAACTACTAATTGTGTTAATATTTAAAAAGAATTAAATTACAAACATGAGAGTGTGTTGAATTAAAAATCCCACGTATGTTGTCCCTAATAGAAAAGTGGCCTTATACCCACCCACCCATTCTAATTAAATTATTTTTCACCTAATCTAAGATTTTGTTTTAAGATTTTGTAACCACACAAATAGTTTAATTTTAAGTTTAACTGCAAACTTAGCAACGATCAATAATTTAAGTTTAAATGTATATGTAGGGTGGGTGGGTGGCCTCTATCCCACCCTCGAATCAGTAAAACATACCCAAAGACATAATTGAAATTTTTATTAAAATTAAAACGTCTTAATAATTATTTATAAGGTGTACAGTGTATAAAATTTTCTATTTATAATATTTTTTTGATATTTTACTTAGTGGAGGGTGGGATAGAGGCCACACATACACCTTACAAAAAATTGACTACTGAGTCTGTTATACTTTGCAAGAAATTTATTCATTAAATTGATATTGTGTATTATTAAAAATCGCACGTCAGTAATTCACAATTAAAGAGTGAGCTTGTGCCCACCCACCAAACCTGATAATAATTTTCTTTACCTAATCTGAGATATTGTCGTAAATTCAGATAATACAACTCTACAATTAATGTTTCTTCAATTTAACTGCAAATCAACAAGGATCTATATATAATGTTAAAATGTATATGTAGGGTGGGTGGGTGATTTTCTAACTCCACCTTCATATAGTGAAATATTTACAAAGAATTAATTAAAAATATATTAATATAAAATTGATTTAATTACATTTTACATAATGATTTATGCATAAAATTTTCTATATATTTTTTTTGAATGTTTCAAAACGTATTAATAATTTTTAATAAGATGTATTGTTCACACAATTTTCTATATTATTGTTTTTGATTTTTTTTTATCCACCCATTCTAATTATAATATTTTTTCACCTAATCTAAGATTTTGTAACCACACAAATAGTTTATTCTTAAGTTTAACTGCAAACTAAGCAACGATCAATAATTTAAGTTTAAATGTATATGTAGGGTGGGTGGGTGGCCTCTATCCCACCCTCCAACCAGTAAAACATACCCAAAGACATAATTGAAATTTTTGATAAAATAAAAACGTCTTAATAATTATTTATACGGTTATTTTCTATACATAATATTTTTTGATATCTTACTTAGTGGAGAGTGGGATAGAGAGAGTCAGCCAATTGTTGAGTCAGCCGACAAGTGCGTTTTGCTCATACTTTTACGTTATTTTCTTTCATGTTATTCCATTTTATGTATGAATTTTTTAATACATTAATTAATTATGTTTTATTATATTTAAAATTTATAAATCATGTTATTATTAATAAATATCAAGAGTCCCGAAGCAATAATTCATAAAATAATAAAATGTATTAAAATCCTTTAGTTCGTAAAAATACGAAAACATTTCGTGAATGAGTCTTACTAAGACTACAAAACAAATTAATTTGAAACAACTACTTCTCTAGCTATCATTGTATGCTTAGAGAAAGAGAGAGAGAGCAATAATTCGTGCCAATTTGTATCAATAAATTCTCCATGCCTGGTTAAATACACAATGCAGGTCATGGACGTTAGGGTGGCAACATCCATTTTAATTTAATCATGAACGCTTAGTTGATTAAGTTGCACGAAGATGCAACATTTTTTTAATTGACACTTAAGGAATTCGCGTAACGTTGGCTGGAAATTACGATGCTATTAACTTATTTGCTCGAGCCAAAATGTAATAATGTTTTTATCCAATTGCCACAAAAATCATAGTTACTGTACTTATTTGCTCAAGCCCAGAGCAAAAAAAAAAAATTATCCATTTTAACTGTCAATTGCTAACAAAAATTATGGATTCTCTTTAATATCAGAATAGATTTTCGATTGTATAGTATAGCGACAGTTCGGGATTAACTTTATAGACTCCGAAGCAACGTACGGAATGATATTTCTTGAATCACTTTCTCATGTATCAATGGGTCAAACATTTTGAACTATTACTGATGAAATTTTTCACAAATTGTGAAATAAACCAAGTGTACTTTAATTTAAACCTTCATCAGTAATAGTATGGAATGGCCTCCCTTTTATATTATTATAATATGTATTTAAAATTAAACACGGGTTGCAAATAAAATTTTAAATTTAAGCTTTAATTAAGATTTAGCGTCATATAGTTTAATGGAATTTGGTTAAATGAGTAGAATCCTCAGTTTGTGACCTATTAAAATTGGTAGCAGCATCTTAGAGAATGCGGACGTGGTAGTATTTTTAATTTTAATATACACAGGCGAATTTTTCACAACTAGTAATATAAACTAATTTACACCTAACTAATTGATGAATCGCTTCGGCGGAAAACCGCAATAATAACAATTTTTTTTTTGCATTTTCGCACTAAATCACGCGAAATTAATGGAAAGAGAAATCCGATGTATTGCATTAAATTACAGAAGAAAGTAATTACGGCAATTAGTCGGTGCCGGAAAATAATACCATCCATTAATTAGCACTTGTCAGATATTATCCAGATGAAAAGTGACCCATCTTCGTACTATTTATTTAGGCGGCGTATAAACATTATGTGCAGATTTGATAAATAACGTCCGCCGCCGTTCGGACGTTTGTTGCTGTGTAATTTCCGATTCCATTCGGCGGCGACTAGTTAATTAATTAATTCGTTAGTAATTAATTAATTGGCGCGAGGATAATGGCCAGATGATTCGGGCGGTTTTTAATGGAAGAATGTACCATGATGCTGCGAAAATTGTGATTTTTTATAATAAAAATGCTTCAAATAATTATATATATATATATATTATCAAAAATGCAATTTACCTTTCGGTGTAGGCTATTATTAAATAGAATATTTTTAATTTTTAAAAATATATTCTTAACCCTACACTCTTAAAGGGTAGAAGGGTATATGATTATATATATAAATATATTCATCTAAGATTTTACGATTTTATCAAAAATTCATTCGTCATAAGCTGGCATTAAACGGCGACGTTATCCCTGACATTTTAGAGAGGCGTAAAAAAAAGGAATCACGGCGGCGAGATAATGAAATCATCAACGATTATTAAAATTTGTTTAATGAAAGGTAGCCCAGCACCTACACACGGTGACATTTTCGACGCATCCGATTAATAAAAAAACGGCGAACCCGTCCCGGTATCATCTTCACCGAAAAAAACCTGTTTCTAAAGGTTACTATGCATTCATTCATTTAGCAATGCCGACAATTTCGGTATAAAACCTCGGGCGGGTCAATTGATGAGCACAGTTCTGCACCAGAATTTCAACAAACAACCAACATGAAAGTGGTGAGTATAGATAAATATTAAAATCACGTAAATTACATTATTTAAAAAAATTAATAATATACTTAATGTAAATATATAATAGGAGTTTTAAATTACAAAACAATTTCTTTTGACAAAAAGCAATAATAATTATATCACAATGGATATTCAATTATAACAATAATGTTAATATAAACAAACGTAATTATATTATTATTTATTACAATAAATTATTTATTTGTTACGTAATTCAATAACTAATATCACAATAAATTACTAATAAATAATATGTAGTAATAATCATATTGTTTCTTTTTATTTGTAAAATTTTAAATGCAATTAAAATTTTTATAGTAATGAACCAAAGCTCTATTAGTTTGGCTATACAGGATACCAAAGGATTTAATTCAATATCTTCCCTAATCTTCGATTAATTTACAATATTTAATTGACAATAAAAATGTCCTTTACGTTGTATGAAACTAACTAATAATTATAATTCGTGTTTTTTTTAATTATTATTTAATTGACATTCCAACGCTCTACCAACTAGTCTACGCAGGGCTTAAATGACCGTGCTCTAACAATTTACACGCTTAAACTAATAAGTAAACCTGCTTTAAATCGAACGATTTTATTTTTCTTTTCAGATCATTGCCTTCTTCGCCATCGCCGCTTTGGCTTACGCTGCTCCCCCATCCTCCAACGATAGGGACGCCGTAGTTCTCAAGAGCGATTTTGACAATATTGGAGTCGACGGATACAACTTTGCGTAAGTATAAAATATGTTTTAACATTTAAAACGTATTCTGACGTTCAAAACTCTAACTTCGTTACACAATTGGTTATAAAACAAGAATCACGTCTTTAATCTATAGCAAATGTATTAATTAATTAAATAACAATTGAATTTGATTGTGAGTTTTGAAGCCGGTAAGTTGTAGAAACTAATACAGCAAAGACTGTTATTAAGCAAGATATTTAATGAGTTTAGTTTTTGTAGCTGATCTTAATATATATTTTTAATAATAGGTTGTTGAAAAAACCTATTATTAATATAATGTTTCACCAAGTGAAAAATGAGAATCAAATACAAGATATATATTTTTAATTTTTTTTATTGACCATTCAGTCAGTACTTTTAATTTAATATTAACTTAACTCTAAATAAAAAGACTGGGGCAAATCAGATGATAATCAAGTAGTCGATGAGTGAAGTCATGACATTTAGGATATCAAGCATAATTATTTTTTCTTGAATAATTTTCTCACTTATTTCTTAGTGAAACATTATGAAATAATTAATACTCTAACTATTACTTTAATTGCTATGTTAATCTTTGTTTTTAAATAAGTTTCTAGAATGTTGTGATTAAATTTCATAATTCTTTTTATAGTTATGAAACCAGCAACGGAATCTCCCAGCAAGAACAAGGACACATCATCAACGCCGGTACCGAAAACGAAGCTGTAGCCGTCCGTGGATCCTTCACCTACACCGCCGCCGATGGAGTCACCTACACCGTCAACTACGTCGCCGACGAGAACGGTTTCCAACCAGAGGGAGCCCATATCCCAAAGGCCTAAATTACACGACCCCCAGCTAGTTAAATGCACTTTCTTGTTGGTTTTATGTAAATAAATAACAAAAAAGTATTCCTCTAAATTATTTCAAGACATCTGAAACTCACCTCTAAGTTGCAAGCAAAATTTGCCTTTTTATGATCATACAGGGTCTATTATGAAAGTAATGCGCATTAAATGAAAATAACACATAAAATGTGTGCTATTTTCATTTACAAAACACATTATTTTATTGAGACGGTGATGTGATGAGGGTCTACCCTTTCAATGTAGCCGGTCGTCGCCAGTTCGCTCCGAGCAGTCTGAGTGGAAAGACGTGTCACCGTGTGAAGTCTGTTTTTCAACTTTGTAACACGAGCGTTCGATTAACCCTTTGACCTACATTGTTTCATCCGATTGTGTGGGCCAGTCGCGAAGTAAGTGCACAGATGCATTAGCTTACGACACGAATCGCGTTCGTTCTAGAAGCAGTTGGCCTAAACTTTTAGAAACGAGTCGAACTCGTGGTTGCAGGTCAAAGGTGTAAACAGCGTCACGCAATGAATTTTTGTGTGCAGCTTGGAAAGGATGCAACATTTCAAATACTTCAAGAGAGCCTTAAGCATCAAAACTATGCTTATTGTTTTTTTTTCTCAAAAAATGAGCATTATTTTTGTAATGAACCTTGTATAATAATATGGCTATTTTTCTTAACACCACAATCTTGTTTCTTCTAATGATGCGTTAAAATAAGAAAGAAACTTTGCCATGAAAATAAACTACCGTTTAGTAAGGATTCAAGTTTTAGAATATAAATTTTTATCATATTATAAATTTATTAAACTCTCAAGAATTTCTAAGACGCAAAATTAATAAAACGAATTAGTTATTTATATGTGCAGTTCAGGACTTTCAACATTTAAGAAATCCCTCCCCCCCTCCTCACCCCTTTTGATTATTACCATTAAATCGATTGTTTTTTTCTTTTGCCGATTCGTTTCTGCCGATTATATTCGTGTAATTCGTTTACTCTCGACGCACTCGGCATGATTCTACGAATGAGTTTTACAGATGGCCGGGCTCCTCGTAAGTCGGCCTCATGTGATTAGCCAGAAAAGTTCTGAAATAGACACGTCATTAGTTTCACTCAATCATCAACTTGATACGAAGAAACGTACGGATTCTCGTTTCTCTTTTTTTTCCGATTCTTATTATTTTAGATCGGCCCGTGGCCGCACATCTGTTGTGTTTTAATTCGTGTATCAAAAAGCATATCGATCTTATTTTTCATAACTTAAATATTTTACAAAATGATTTAAGTTGTTAAAAAGGAGTTTAGAGAATATTAAAATGATTAAACATTTTATTTTATTATCTAATACCAAAGGAAGATGTTAAGTACGTGTTAGTACGTAGCATTGTAGTCAATGTGGAGAAGTTTTATTAAGAAAATATATTACAAAAAAATTAATTTATAAACTTATATAAAACTCATTTGCAAACTTGCGCAGAATTCATGACCTCACACCTGAGAGATAATTAGGTAAAATGAAATAATGGCCTTTTTATGTCCGAGCAGCGAACTTAATTTAATTTTCATTCAGTATTAATTCGCCTCTTTTTTTTGCATTTGAAATTTCGTCTTAAGGAAGGCCGGGGAGTTTAATTATGGACGGCCCGTTTTTGTAATTAGGGTCTACCCCTAATCATTTCTGATGGATATATCCTCACACACACACACACACACACCAGATAAGCGTATACGAGATAACCCCTCTATTGTCCTCCGGCCCAGTAAAGTAAAATGTACAAATAACACTTCATTCGTCCTTCACTTTATTTGCATACCGGATTATCCCACAAAAGAGTATATTTACATTTAGGAAGAAGTAAAATTCGCTCAGGAAAATAAAGATTAGGCGATGTTTTATTTATTTACCGGGGTGGAGGGGGCGCCTCTCTATTTTTCATAATTCCGGCCCTTTCACTCGGGGATGTGGAACGACAATGTTTGTTGCACGCGCGATGTCGTCCGCTTGTTTCCAGGGCGAAGGAAGGGTGAGCACCCTCTTTTATTCCAAAGCTACTCGGCTTTTATTTTTCTCGTAAGAATGTATTATATTGCGTATTTTCGAATTTTCAAGGAACGGTACACCGTTCCACATATGCAGGTTTTATGATAAAGTAAAAATTTCTCTATCCTTACTGATTATTGTAATCTCGTAGATTGATTCATTGTGAGTCTTAATTTAATATTAATCAAAATGATTACGAACTTTATTAGTTAGAAAGAGCATTATTTGAAAGTTTCCGTTACGAGATGTATCACAAACTAACGTAAATTCGTGGCAGAAAATTAGTGAACTAATTAATTACCGAGCGTTTGATATACAGTGAAGGACAGGCGTTTTGTAAGTTTCTGTATTTACCCACGGAAAGTGTTTCCAGTAAGACGGCATGAATCAGTGTTGCGACAACGTATGTGGGCGTATGTCAGCCCTGAAGGGTTGAGAGCGGGTAAGCAATTTGTAAAATAGAACGCTCACTGAAAGTGTCCCCAGATTACGATATTCAGGCAATCTATTATATGGACATAATGTATTTTTTCATTTACAATGGTGGCACTCTTTATTTATTAACGAGTGTCACATAGTGATGTATGTGTGCGCTCTTACCTGCGGAACAGACGCCCGAGGCGCGACTCCGCGACGCTCCCTCAGTCACACGGCGACGCTCGAACCGCGAGCTTCGCACCGACCCAGAGCTTTCACGCGCGCGATTTCCCGACGGAGGAAAACCAACCAAATAATTCGCAAACAAAATAAAAACAATGCCAATTTCTGTGTTAATCTGTGCATTACAGGGATTTACCGGTGTTGCGTGGCTCCGATTGAGTTGACTAGTTTGCGCACTTTTCGCACCCAAGGTAAACTTTATTAATGTTTAACGCTGCTCTCTTGGATGGAAACTTAATTGCGTGCCATAACCGGTTTATATTAATTATTGCGCCCACCCCGACAGGGATTATTTCCTCAATTAATTTTAATCAATTGCGAGACCTTAGTGTTTCTCATTCATCTTTGCCATCCCGAAAGCGAACTCGCTCCCTATTATAATGCCTTGTTAAACTTTGATTTTCATCTAATTCGAGGTTCAATAATTGGAAGCAATACAAATTGTTAAGTTGTGTTATGTAGTTGCGAAACGACGCGAGGGGGAGAACATGGGAAAACACAATTTTCCACGCTAAATATCATTACACACTCAGTATTAAAAAATATATTAAATTGTCCAATTATGTAAGTAAGAGAAAATAAAGATGCAATTTAATTTAAAATTAAAACAGAAAAATACGAAAATTAAGTTTTCATTCAAATAAATGATTAAAAAATATCTTTTTAATAAATTTAATCAATTTCAAGTTCCAAAATTATTAAAGGTATTTAAAATTTTTCGTTGTTTACACTTTATTTAAAAATTTATCTCAGTGAAGAGGGTTTTACCTGAACCACTTCGGACTCCCTTATTTAAAAATGTAGACTTATCATTGGCAAATTATATTTTTTCAACGTAAATTTGAGTAGTTTCAAGTAGATGGCAATTGTTTATTAAAATTTATTTTGAGAGTCATTAAAATTATTAAAGATTTTCAAAACTTGCTTTTGCTTATAACAAAAAATTACTCGTTTGAATATCATTTTAAATACATTAAAGTACTTTTAAGTAGATGGCAATTAATAAGGATTAGTTAAGCACTTGGTTATGTTTCACTGAATATAATCCTTATTAACGATTAATTAACTTCTCACTTAACCCGTGGTAAAACATTTTTGTGTTAATAAAAGGATTATTTATATTTTACATATTTATAACATAAAAATGTTTCACTACGGGTTAACTGAGAAGTTAATTAATCGTAGATGGCAATTATTTTTCCATTTATTCTAAAGTCGCTAAGATTATTACATATTACAAAAAACTTTCTTATTGTTAATAATCAATTTATATTATAATCTAATTACGTGATTTTTGTTTGAATAACGGAATTACATTCTTGTATGTCCTCGTGGTGAGTTTCAAGTAGATTGTGTTTCCATTTATAATGAAGTCTTTAAAATGTTTAAATATTTCAAATATATTCTAGCTGGTTGTTATATAAATTTCTACAAAAATATTGATGTAATTATTGTTTTAATTATATAATTATATTTATTTATATCATTTTAGTAAATTTAGGGCAATTGTTTTTAAGTTTATTATTAGATTACTAAAATGATAAGATATTTTTAAAATTTTTTCTTTGTTCAAATAAATTTCTACAAAAATATTGATGTAATCATAGAATTATATTTATATTATCTTTTTAGTAAATTTAAGTGAATGTCGATTGTTTTAAGTGACCCAGTGTCACCAAAAAGGATAAGATATTTTAAAAATTTTCTTCTTGTTCAAACAACTACAAAAATCTAGATACGCAATTAATGTTTTAATAACAAAATTACGTTTTTGAATATCCATTTTTGTAAATTTGAGAAGTTATTGGTAAATAGCAATTGTTTTTCTATTGATTATAATGTCGCCAAATTATTAAATAATATTAATATTTCCTCGGCGTTTAAACAAATGTTTATAACCATTCAAACATATGATTATTGCTTTAATAGCAAAATTTTGAATGCTTTTATAGTAAATTTCTGTAGTTTTGTGTAGATGGCATTTGTTTTTCCCTGTCGCCAAAATTATAAGATATATCAAAATTTAATAATAAAAGTAATAATATGAAATATTATTTTCAGGCATTTCTGCACTATTTCTTACATTATGATTAATGTAGAAAGTTACCAGTTAACAGTTAAAACAACTACTCCTCGTACTAATGTCTATCAAAATTTGTATAGCTGTTTACCTAAATTTCTACAAAAATCTGAACACGTAAACATCCTTTCTTTAAAAAAAAAGTAGTAAAATTATATTTCCTAATACGTTTTTTAATAAATTTCAATAGTTTTAAGTAAATGGCAACTGTTTTTTTACTAACTATTGAATCGCGAAAATGATTAAATATTTCACAAACAAATCTCGTTGTTCACGCAGAAGTTTATGAAAATCTAGGTATATAATTATGGTTTTCATAGCAAAATTACATTTTTCGATGTCCTTTTAGAAAATTTGAGTAATTTCATGTAGATGGCATTTGTTTTTCTATTTATTATAGAGCCGCCAAAATGATTAAATATTTAATATTTTAAAATAAAGTAGACAAGAAAATTTTGTAACAATTTTTCTCGTGATAAAATAAAAACAGCGTAACCCTAGCTGATGTTTTATTGTTTGGATTGTGGGATAGAGGCCACCCACCCACCCTACATATATATTGGTACCACAATTAAAAATTCTGGTATATTTTTTCTTAAACATCACTCGTAATTGTATTTTTAGTTATTGTAAACTTCAATAGCAATTGTTTAAATTTCAAAAATATGTAGGGTGGGTGGGCGACCACTATCCCACAATCTAATTAATTAACCATTAGCAAATATTTTGGATTTGTTTTTAAATAATATAGAAATAAAATAGACAAGAAAATTTTGTAACAATTTTTCTAGTGATAAAACAAACAAAGCACAATCCTCGCCAATGTTTTACTGTTTGGATCGTGGGATACAGGCCACCCACCCATCCCACATATATATTGGCACCACAATTAAAAATTCTGGTATATTTTTTTCTTAAACATCACTTACAATTGTATTTTTAGTTTTTTTAAACTTCAACAGCAATTGTAGTTTAAATTTTAGAAATATGTAGGGTGGGTGGGCGACCACTATCCCACAATCTAATTCATTAACCATTAGCAAATATTTTGGATTTTTTTAAAATAATATATAAATAAAATAGACAAGAAAATTTTGTAACAATTTTTCTAGTGATAAAACAAACAAAGCAAAACCCTCGCTGATGTTTTACTGTTTGGATTGTTGGATAGAGGCCACCCACCCTACATATATATTGGTACCACAATTAAAAATTCTGGTATAGTTTTTCTTATACATCACTCACAATTGTATTTTTAGTTTTTGTTAACTTTAACAGCAATTGTAGTTTAAATTTCGGAAATATGTAGGGTGGGTGGGTGGCCACTATCCCACAATCCAGTTAATTAACCATTAGCATGTGTTTTGAAAAAATTTTAATAATATAGAAACAAAATAGACAAGAAAATTTTGTAATAATTTTTCTTATGGTAAAATAAAAATAACACAACCCTCGCTGATGTTTTACTGTTTGGATTGTGGGATAGAGGCCACCCGCCCACCCTACATATATATTGGTACCACAATTAAAAATTCTGGTATATTTTTCTTAAACATCACACACAATTGTATTTTTAGTTTTTATAAACTTCAACAGCAATTGTAGTTTAACTTTTGGAAATATGTAGGGTGGGTGGGTGGCCACTATCCTACAATCCAATTAATTAACCATCAGCAAGTGTTTTGGAATTTTTTTTAATAATATAGAAATAAAATAGGCAAGAAAATTTTGTAACAATTTTCCTAGTGGTAAAATAAATACAGCACAACCCTCGCTGATATTTTACTGTTTGAATTGTTAGATGGAGGCCACCCACCCACCCTACATATATATTGGTACCACAATTAAAAATTCTGGTATATTTTATCTTAAACATCACTCACAATTGTATTTTTAGTTTTTGTAAATTTCAAAAGCAATTGTAGCTTAAATTTTTAGAAATATGTAGGGTGGGTGGGTGGCCACTATCCCACAATCCAATTAATTAACCATTAGCAAGTGTTTCGAAAAAATTTTAATAATATAGAAATAAAATAGACAGGAAAATTTTGTAATAATATTTCTTGTGGTAAAATAAACACAGCACAACCCTCGCTGATGTTTTACTGTTTGGATTGTGAAATAGAGGCCACCCGCCCACCCTACATATATATTAGTACCACAATTAAAAATTCTGGTATATTTTTTCTTAAACATCACTCAAAATTGTATTTTTAGTTTTTGAAAACTTCAACAGCAATTGTAGTTTAAATTTTGGAAATATGTAGAGTGGGTGGGTGTCCACTATCCCACAATCCAATTAATCAACCATTAGTAAGTATTTTTGGAAAAAAAATTAATAATATAAAAATAAAATAAATTTTGTAAAAAAATTTCTTGTGGTAAAATAAACACAGCATAACCCTCGCTGATGTTTTAGTGTTTGGATTGTAGGATAGAGGCCACCCACCCACCCTACATATATATTGGTACCAAAGTTAAAAATTCTGGTATATTTTTTCTTAAACATCACTCACAATTGTATTTTTAGTTTTTGAAAACTTCAACAGCAATTATAGTTTAAATTTTGGAAATATGTAGGGTGGGTGGGTGGCCACTATCCTACAATCCAATTAATTAACTATTAGCAAGTGTTTTGGATTTTTTTAAATAGTATAGAAATAAAATAGGCAAAAACATTTAGTAACAATTTTTCTCGTGGTAAGATTAACACAGCACAACCTTCGCTGATGTTTAACTGTTTGGATTGTGAGATAGAGGCCACCTACCCACCCTACATATATATTGGTACCACAATTAAAAATTCTGGTATATGTTTTCTTAAACATTACTCACAATTGTATTTTTAGTTTTTGTTAACTTTAACAGCAATTGTAGTTTAAATTTTGGAAATATGTAGGGTGGGTGGGTAGTCACTATCCTACAATCAAATTAATTAACCATTAGCAAGCGTTTTGGATTTTTTTTAATAATATTGAAATAAAATAGACAAAAACATATTGTAACAATTTCTCTCGTGGTAAAATTAACACAGCACAACCTTCACTGATGTTTTACTGTTTGGATTGTGGGATATAGGCCACCCACCCACCCTACATATATATTGGTAGCACAATTATAAATTCTGCTGTATGTTTTCTTAAACATCATTCACAATTGTATTTTTAGTTTTTGTTTCAACAGCAATTTTAGTTTAAATTTAATGATTTTAAAAGTAATTTTGCAGTTTAAGTTTCTTTGTATATGTAGGGTGGGTGGATGGCCACCATCCCACACTACAGTTTTAAATTGCAGGCGTCGGTGTCTTGATTAAAAAGAAAACAATCAAAAAGAAGAGTTTATGTGTAAAATCTGCTTGCAATCAAATTAATATTCAATAAATCACTCGAGTATGATTGTAGCATGGGATAGTGGCCACCCACCCACCTTACATATATATAGGTACATCACCACTTTAACTGTTTTAGTTTACAGTAACAAAAGCAAATTTTCTGATGATGTTAAAGATTTTAGAAGCTCTTTTGTAGCTTATTTTTTATTATATATATTTGTGGTTCTATAAATATTTATTATTTAATTTTCAAAAACAAATGTAAAAATAAAGCAGAATTAAAAAAGCTCAGTGTTCAGAAATAAACTATTAATCAATTCAATTGAAACTTGTATACAATTTCATATGCATTGCGAACGCGAATACAGTTTATATTGGATTATGCAGAGGTTACAGGTTCGATCCCTGTCCGAAGTATGTTAATTTTTAATCCAATATAAACTGTATTCGCGTTTGCAATGCATATCAAATTACATACAACTTTAATCAGGGTTTTAGTATAAGTTTAAATGTATATGTAGTTTGGACGAGTGAACATAATTACAGCATATATTTTTAAAATTAATATCTGCAAAATGGATAATGTGTAAAACAATAAGAAAATTTAGTTATCTTCCTTATTTCACTGTTTTATTCAGTATTCAAACGATAAACAGTTTATTAACCATAGTTGACTATTATTATTATTAGTATTATTAGTAAGCATACATATTTTCGCGTCTTTTGTATAAAATCGAATTCCACTTGATAAAAGAGTTTTAGATCTTTATGTTGGACCATTAAAACGTTGCCTTTTACATGAAATCGATGCACGATTTTCTCAATTAAGGTAATTTAAGCGACGTATATTCCCCCCAAATGCGTATCTGTTATAAGGAAAAACTTAAGGCTTTAAACTTCCAAATAATCCCGCGTCTTACCTTCTTTGAGCGTGCAACCGAGATGAAATGAAAGAGAAACGAGATTGGTCTCCATGACGTTGACCGGGGAAGCGTCAAGGCTGCAAGTATAATTTTGAAGTACGTACACGTGTATACAATTATTATAATATAATAAAATTATAAACAATAAAATATTAGACATTTGAAATGAGTAACTAAAATTATACTACTATACAATTGTTAAGGGTTGTTTATAGCTAGGCACTTGGTTGGTTTCACAATTATTTACGGTTTATTCCGAGTAGTTTCGATTTTTACATCATTACCTAGGAATGGGGTAATAACGATGTAAAAATCGAAACTAGTCGGAATAATTCATAAATAATTATGAAACCAACCAAGTGCCTTTCTATAAACAACTCTTAATATTAAAAATCTTTCACCTCTTAATTCAACAAATACATACAATTGGTTTGTTCCATCAAGTATTTCTTATTAGTTTCTTAAGGAATATTGAATTAAAACTATTGTTGTTTCATGCCCTGCAAAGGACTTGTTTGTAATATACTGTACATGTGTTTATTTTAATTGTTTCATTGATAAGTGTCTCATTTTCTATTAAAATGTAGTACGTAGGCTACCATTATCTTAAAAATAAAAATAAAACAAACTAAGTGTATGTAATTTTAAATTCAATATTAGCTAAAACATTTTATTAAGTATTTAGATACGATGTTAAAATTATACCATTATCACCAATTAAGCAAGGATTGTAAACGCTAGCCAGAGGTGATAATTTTTCGGCACACATCCGCTAATCGACTAATTCAATTTATGCATTTCAGAACCACATGTGCTGCTGTACGGTGTTTACACGTTGAACAAGGTTAACATATATTAAACACTGGTGTTAGGCGCAGCCGAATAGTTCAATAGTTGATTAGATGGGTGACCGATACCATTCGTCATTCAGACACAATTATTGGCTCTTTAGAGTGACAGATACTTTAATGCAACAAGCTTATTTACACAAACATAAATAACTTAAAAAAGCATACTATTACTACTATAACACATAAAGTGTTCATCTTTAGGTGTCCAAAAAATAATACAATCGTCGACTTTTTTTCCCGGTCCAAAACAAATAGGCGTTATTTTTAGTTACCACCTAGCTTAATTAACTCTATATTTTCCGTTGGCATTAAACGTGAAAACAAGGTATTATCAACGGGGTGAATGCGAAATTTTAAATAGAGCACGCAGGATGTCCGCGCCACGTAAATAATAAATAAGGCTCCATTTAATCCGCCAAGGGGATAATAAATTTATATGTTGCTGAATCGCCTGCGACGCCATAATTCCGTCTACGACGTTGATTTAAGTGATAATTTGATAAATCGTTCGGCCGCTTAACCCGGTGATAAAGGACTGAAATGTTAGATGTTCGAAAACTAAAGCAAACAGCCACAAAAATATTTTTGGAAAATTATTATTTCAGGTGAATTAATCTAGCATATCTTAATAGATTATATATAGGCCTAGCGTACTCTTCACATAAGTTAATTTATAATTAATTAGGGTAGGTCAAAAGTACGATAGTGTAAACTATAAATTATTGGAGTAGGTCAGGAATACGCTAGTATGATATATTATTTAGTTCGGTAGGTCAAGAAAACAATAGTATAATACATACAGTATTGAGGTAGGCCAAGAGTACGCCAGTTTATTATAAATTGGGTTAAAGGTAGTCCTGTAAAACCACCTTCACTGAGATAGTCAATCCTTAGCCTAGAGCACAGTCGCGCATATACCGAGGTTAAAAGTAGTTTGAGGTCATGTATAATTTATTGTGATAGAAGTAATAGTGAAGACTAGATTAATACATATGAGGTAATAATTCCTTAATGCTCAATAAATGAAAAATATTTAAATTGTGATAGTAAAAATGAGATTGTAGGATTGTAACTGTAGTACCCATCGTCATAATCTTTCTTTCGGCGGCATCAGTCTTATCAATCACGGAAAATCAACCATTTATAGCGGTTAAGTAAGTGGTTGATATACTTGACACCCTAGCATAAAACTGATCTTAAGGCACAAGTATTGCATAGATGTTTCGTTTGTGCCCTAAGAGTAGTAGACAGTTCGTAAAACGAGTGCTTCAGTCAAAATACCTCAAATACCGTATCTTCTTTCTTGCTCCGCTTCCAACAGACATTCTTTTTAGGTATATGACAGAGAGGCTTTGAAATATGCGCACCCAACTTTGATATGACCTGTCGATACCACGAGCAAATTTAAAGGAATAAAATCAGCTGTTTAAAGATGCTGAAATCCTTTAGAAATTGGATAGGCATCAATTCTTTGTGATTTAACACTCTAAAAAACTGACAGATTATGAAAAAGAGTTATTCAATCCAAAAAAAGGCAAAGGTGATTCCTAGCGCCTCAAAAAACAATCTACAGAAAAATAGCTGTTTCTCACTTTTTTTTATAAAGACAAAGATGCATTTTAAAAAATAACCTTCAATGCAATTGCTTCCAAGAAAAGGTATTAAAATCGACAGCACTCTACATTAAAGACCAAAAAATATCCACACTTCTTATCATACATTTATCTCGTAAATCACATCTTATAAAGTTCTTGAGATATAATACTTGAATTATTTGAATTCTCACCTATCAACCAAAGCTAAAAAAAGTTTTGAAAATGGAAAAACGTATTGTCTGTCTGCATATTATCACTGCTAACTGAATTAATCAGTGTAATCTCACTGTCAATATCAATTATTATTTCATTAACAATTCTTAACTAATAAAGCGGTTAAGACCTTATTGTTTGGCATAATTAATTAATCAATTAATTAATTAAGGATACCTTCAGATAACACTTCCATCCAAATCATTATCAAAAATCAGATAGTTAAATATTCAATCAATTATTAATTGTTAATATTAATTATATAATAGGTGAATTAGGTTGAATAATCGCCGGATTAAACGATGTTAAATGACTGTTGGAGATCTTCAATGATATTGGATGACCTGCAAGGATATTCGAATGGCCTCTAATAAGATTTAATAAACTTCAAGGAATATTGAATGCCCAATAAATATTCTTTAATCATCATTGGATGACCTTAGTTAAACTTTAATGATCTTACATAACCTTGATTAATTGTTGGGCCATTTTACGTAATCTTGAATTACCGTTCAATCATCTTCAATCCATCATAGAATGATTTCAAAAAAATCGGTAATCTTAAGCAGTCTTGAATGAATTGATTGACCTTCGGAGATCGTAGGGTGACAAATAATTGTATTATCGGAGGATGCCTTTAAGGGACCTTGAATGCCGATCTAGACCTTAAATAGCCTTTAATAGGTGAATAATGTTGAATAATTGACCTTAAAAGATGTTAAATGATTGTTGGAGATCTTCAATAATCTTGAATGACCGCTGAATGATTTGCAAGGCTATTCGAATGACCTCTAATAAGATTTAATAAACTTCTAGGAATATCGAATGCCCATTAAATATTCTTTAATTATAATTGGGCAACCTTAGTTAAACTTTGATGACAAATAATCTTGATTAATTGTTGAGCCATCTTACTTAATCTTAAATGACCGTTCAATGATCTTGAATGATTGTTAGATGACTTTAGGGGTTTTGGAATGAATAAACTAAACTAAACTAAACTCTTGGATGACCTTAAATAACCTTTATAGACCGTTTGAATGATAGCTTCATTATTTTGAAAGAATTCTAGCAGTTTTGCGTCTTTCGTTTTATTTTAGTTTCTATAATTTAAAAATCCATAATCTTTAACAGCACTGAATGACTATTAGGTGACTTGAGGTATCGTTAGATGACTTATAATGGCTTTGAGTGATCGCTGGAAGACCTTAAGGTAACTTGAGTGACTGTTAAATAATCTTGGATAAATTGTCGTTGGATGGCATTAAATGATCTTAAATCGATTAATCTTAATAAAACTTCGACGACGGGTGGGTTACCTTGAATGACAACAACAACATTTTTATTTGGACAAACATAAGTACATTCAGAACAAAACATTTTAATTTAAGAAATTGAATTGACGAGGCGGATACATGATGAAACTCCATAACAAATTGAAATAAAACAACACAGTTGGACCTGCCTGATGAAGCCACTGTTCAACAATAAATGTGAAACCCTCCCAGCTGTGTTGTTTTATTTCAATTTTAATTGAAAGTAAGGGATTTTCCTTCGGTCTTTCTGCCCTATTTCCTTGAATGATTGCCGTATGATCGTATAAAATCTTGAATGACCGTTCAATGATCTTAAGTGACTATTTTATGACCTTGAGGGTTTTTTAAATGACTATTCCTTAAATAATTTTTCATCTTATTTGTGTCATCTTCATTAAATTGTTTTTTTTTTCAATTTGGATGATGATGATTTGACTGATATTGACAATAAAAACATTCGATAGAATTTAATTATCAACTGTTAACTATCACTGGAAACTCTTAATCTGCATTTATGAATCATCACTGTCAAGTGTCACTAAAAACTGTCACTGTCCTTAAATAATGTCACTATCAACGATAACTGTCAACTGCGACTATCTATTCTCACAGTGAATTTTCAACTGCGATTGTCAATTTATAGAAATCATTTATAAATTATCAGCTGTCATTATCAACTGCCATTCTGAACTGTCAGTGTAAACTATCACTATGAAATGTTTCTGTTCACTGTCACTGTCGTGGTTGGTTTTTACTCTAAACTGCCATTGTGAACACTAACATTCAATTATAATATACAAGTATCAACTATAGTACGTACTGAATATTATTACTATCAGCTGTCACTGTCAACTCTGACTGTCTTTCTTACAGTTACCTATATTATAAACTGTCAGATGTCATTCTCAATATCAGGGTAAACTATCACTATCAAATATTACTGTTTACTGTCAACTGTCACTATCAGATGCCATGATTGACTTTTACTGTAAACTGCCACTGTCAATTATTTGTCCAATTACAGCTAACAGTGGTAGTTCCCAGAGACAATTGATAGTGATAGTTTACGCTAATAGTTAAGAATGACAGTTGATAATAATAGCTGACAGTTAGAAATAACAGTTAATAATGATTGTTGATTACGCTGATAGTTAGAATTGTGACTGGTGACTGGCAGTATAAATTAACCGTGACAACTGACAATGACAGTTCTCATAGGCAGTTTACAGTAAACAATGACATTTGATAGCAATTAGATGATAATAACCTCCAACAGTAAATAATTGAATTCTAATAATTAATAGTGACAGTTGACTGTAAGAATAAATAAAGTTGTTAGTAACACTTGCTAGTGACAATATTCAGTAACTGAAAAAGTTTATAAATGCAATGACATTTGACTGTTAGAGTTAACGGTCAATCTAAGCAGTTGATAGTGACAGTTTACAGTAAATGGTAATATATTATTGTGATACCTGAGAATGTGAGTTGATAATGACAGTTGACGGTTTATAATTGAATGGCAGTGCAGTTGACAGTAACTGTTAGAATATATTGTCACAGTTGACAGCTGATGGTGAAAATATTCAGTAACTGTAAAAGATATTACGTGAAATGACGGTTGACTACTATAGTTGGCAGTGGTAGTTTACAGTAAAAGTTAATGATGACAGTTGATAGTAAAAAAACAATATTTGATAGTGATAGTTAACAGTGACAGTTGAGAATGGCAGCTAACTTTTTATAATTGAAATGTAACAGTCGACAGTGACAATGATAGTGACTGTTACAGTTGACAGTTTGTAGCAAAAATCAACCGTTATAGCTAACAGTGGCAGATTCCAGAAACAGTTGATAGTGATAGTTTACGCTGATAGTTAGAAATAAGAGTTAACTGTCAACTGTCATTGTACGTATCAACTGTTACTGCTACAGCTACTGAGTATTGTCGCTGTCAGCTGTCACTGTAACAATCTATTCTAAAATTTAACTCTTAACTGCGTTTGGAAATTGTTACAATTCAATTATAAACTATCAACTGTCATTATCAACAATCAGTGTAAACTATCACTATCAAATATTCCTGTTTATTGCCAATTGACACATTAGCTGTTAAAATTGACTTTTGCTGTAAACTGCCACTGTTAATGCAGTCAACTGTCACTGTAAATTTTTACTGAAAAATGCCACTATCAACAGTAATTGCACGTACCAACTGTTATAGTTACTGAATATTGTCATTGTCAATAGTGACTATCTATTATTATAGTCAAATGTCAACTGCGACTGTCAGTTATTACAATTCAATTAAAAACTGCCATTAGTCATTATCAAGTGCCCTTCTCAACTATCAGTGTAAACCAACACTATCACATGTTACTGTTTACTGTCAATTGCCTTTGAAAACTCTCACGGATCAAACACCGCCAACTTTAATAGTCAAGTGTCATTGAACGTATTAACTGTTATAGTTACCGTCAACTGTGACTGTCTATTCTTACAATCAACTATCAATTGCGACCATCTATTGTTACAATTCAATTATTTACTTTCAGGTGTCAACTGCCATTCTTAACTATCAGTGTAAACTATCATTATCGCTATTATTTATTATCAACTAACTCTGGAAACTGTTACTGTCAGCTGTCATTGTTAACTTTTACTGTAAACTGTCACTGTCAATTGTCATTGCACGTATCAACTGTCTTACTGTTACTGAATATTGTCACTGTCAGCTGTCACTCTCAACTGCGCAAATCTATACTTACAGTCAACTATCAACTCCGACTGCAAATTATTATAATTCAATTTTAAACTGTCAGCTATCATTATTAACTGCCAATCTCAACTATCAATGTAAATCATCACTATCAAATATCACTGTTTATTGTCAACTGTCTCTGGAAATTAATACTGTTACCATGGTTGACTTTTACTGTCAAGACGTATTAACTGTCTCAGTTACTAAATATTGTTACTATCAGCTGTCCTTATCGACTGCAACTATCTATTCTTATAATCAACTGTCAACTGCGACTGAAAATTATTATAAATTAATTTTAAAATGTCATTGTTTGCTGTCAACTGTTTCTGGAAACTGGTTATGTCAGCTGTCATGGTTGACTCTTACTGTAAACTGCCACCATCAACTCAAACAGCCAACTGTTTACAGAAAAATTAAACCGTGACAATTTTCAGATTGACTATAAACAGTGATATATGATGATATGTCACTGTTTACTGTCAATTGCCTCTGAAAATTGTCACGGTTTAATTTTTCTGTAAACTACCACTGTTAACTCTAATAGTCAACTGCTATTGCATGCATCAACTGTCTCAGTTACTGAATATTGTCACTATTAACTGCGATTATTTATTCTTATAGTCAACTGTCAACTGCGAATGCAAATTATTATAATTCAATTTTAATCTGCCTGCTGTCATCATTAGCTGCCAATCTCAATCATCAGTGTAAATCATGACTACATGCTGTAAATAAAAGAAGAGCAATTAATAAAATGGGCCACTCAAAACTTCCAAAGCGAGATGCATCGTGGCCAATACAATTACTTGAAGCGCACAGTGCACGCGACGTTGTGTTCCTGAAAATTGGAGACCGCAGCGAGCACTGTAAATATCCGACGTGTCCGAAAGTAACGAAACACAATAAAATTGGTTATCGGCCAACTATTTCAAAGCCGGAGAAATCGATTTTAGATGGAACGGTAATCTTCTCCGGGACTCTCCTCTGCCACACTGCGCTTACTATAATTGCACGCTCGCTGTAACCAATAACGGTCTTAGAAAATATTCCCTGTTAATAAAGTTAGAAGTTACTTTATAATAACGTTTATCTCAATCATAATAAGTTACCTCAGAAGAAGGTAATTATTGTAATTAGAAACATTAATTGGGTATTTTGGCCTTATCTCTAAGGATATTTTATTTTTATATCACCAAAAATTGTAAATAAACACTTTTGTTATGAAGAGTCACAGATGCTTTTAATTAATACATCATCAATTGTTTCTTAATGTAAATGAAGAAAATAATAATTAGGTGATTGTAAACTAATGAAAAGAGTAAACCATCATCATTTCCAAGCAAAAAAGAAAGGAGGTCAAGAGGTTCTATGATAATGCGGTCAATATGGACCAAAATGAACTATATAAAAGATTCTTATTCTGAATACGCCAGGCAGTGACAGGAATACCAAAAGTATTAAACGCTTCAGGGACTCCTTAGTAAGTGATGGACACATTTCGAGGAGTAGCCGTTGACAAGTTCGGACCACTTCCAGAAGGACTCGGAAAAGAGAAAAGAGATAGAAAACTATATTTCTATTAGAAGCAGAGAAAAAACGTTTTTCTCTATTAAATGATAAAGTAATTAAAACCAACAAGAGAAGAAAACTACAATACCTTGGACACATTGTGAGAAACGAGACCAAACACCGCATTCTAAAATCTGTTCTTCAAGGGAAAGTCTATGGTAAAAGAGGACCAAAAAATGGTAAAAGAGGACCAAGCTTAATAACTAAAAAGAACATAGCTCTCAAAAACTACCACCGCACTATTCAAAGCAGTCATGAACAAAGTATCGATATCCAGGATGGTCGATAATATTCGGAACGAATAGACACCCTAAGGAGAAGATGAATTTACTTCAGCTTCAAACTATAATCATTACAAAATCATTGAGAATTCAAGAAAGTATTTATAATCATTTTTGCTAACAAACAAGCAACAAAGTATCTCTAAGAATATAATTAATACTTTCGCTGCTGCATTCTTGATGGAACATAATCACAGGGGTGTATTTGTAAATGAAAGACTTCTTTTGTTCTATAATTAATTTATCAGTTTGCTCACATTTGTCGAAACTGATAAATTAATTATGGAATAAAACAAGTATTTCACTTAAAAATCCACCCCAACAAAGTATCATAAATATCCCTATGATCATTTTGTATTATTTGCAACAACCAGAAAAAGATATGAATATTTGAATTCAAATATGACTTACTACTTAATAATGATCATAACTATTTAGCAGAAATAAATTACGTTTCAGAAAATAAAACTTTAATATAACCACTGAGGAAACACTCCTGTGTAATAAATCATGAATAAATTTTATTAAATTCTCACCGATCCCTCCGGTAGGTGGTGAAGTTAAGGGAACGCGCTGACGTATCTGTGGGATCAAAACAGTCTGGGCCGTCCGCCGGAGGGAAGGCCCAGCAAGGGCGAAATTAGTATCGATCCGAAACAGCTGTGAAAAACATGTATGTTATTATGGCTTCTTCAGTTTCTCCTCCTTAAACGGTTTGGCCTCTAACACCCGACAACTTGTCAAAAAAAAATGGGATCGATTGTACAACCCGTTCACATGGAGGGGAAAAAGCGCACTGGGTTGCGAATTTTCGCGACGGTGGCAAATTAAATGATACGTGAAGGGTTTTTTCTTTCTTTCTTTATACGGTAAATTGCATTAATAGAGTACGTGATGGGGTCTACGTGCAGTCTAGGTTAAGGTTCGTTATAGAGGAGGGAAAAAACGAGTGCACTTTCTGCTGTATTGTTCTTGTTGTGAGGAGGTGAGAAGTGCTTGTGTATAAATAATTAGTGCATTTCGACTGGAACACGGCTAATTTTATTTAAAATTCTAACTTGATACCATTGAATGGGACGAAAGAGAGAACATCCAATCGAAAAGAAATGAATATGAGATAAGAAGAAAGGAAATAAATTAGATTTACAAGAAAAGAAGACGTAATGTCTTGGTAGGATCAATTACAGTATTCATTAACTATTAAATATTTAATTAAGGGTTTAATTTTATGATCCTAGTAAAAAAGTAATAGGGTTTTCCTTTCGCTGGTGTATTAAATAATTATCACTATAAAATATGCAGGTGGCAAACGAATTCTTAAAACGAGAATTAGGATATTTTGCTTATATTTATAGTAGAGGTGAGGAGGAGGAATGGCAGTGTAGAACTTAATGAGAGCCATAAAAATATTTTTCTTGGTATATGGCGAAGGGTGGGCACGGCACGAGCATTCCGGGCACGTAGGCCGGCATCACTTTTGAATTTCAATTATCCGAGAGATCCTTTGCATACAATTTCATTAGAATTTAGTAAGCATTTTAATTGTTTGCTCAGCCCTTAATTACCGTCTTCTCGGGATTTCATAATAAATAGATGCACGGGCCCATTTATCAACTAAACACCCAAATATTTGCCCGCCGGGTCCCTGATTAATTTATGTGTTACGGCGCTTTCTCATATTTTTCTGGGCGGTGTTTTATGAATTCGTCAGCTCGAATTAGCAACCCCAAACGTGTCAATATTATTATTTGTTTTCATTAAAAACACCGCTGTTTGCGTACGCGAAGAGCGAACAATAACACACCGGTGCGGAAAACACGGTTTTCGTGAATTATCAATATCATATAATGCGGTTAAACAAGCTTACGCAAGGTATTATTGTTATTTTAACAAATAATAATTGTTTAAAACCATCCCGTAATTTTTATTAGTAATATAAAAGTTTATAATTATAGTTATTGTTTTAAAAAGACATTAAGCGTAGGGTACAAATCACCTACGTTTCATGTCCGTACATTTTGAATTAAATAGAGTGATATTTTTATTTAGAAATATTATTGTAGTAAATAGCATAGCGAACTAACTGACGAACTTTAATCCATCGTAAATACCAAAACTCGAGCTTTATCTCGCGAGCGAGCGTGTTGAGCCAGCAGAAATAATTGAAATCATCCGTATTTATCTGTGACAATTCGCAGTGATGCGATTACGAAGCTACGAGATTTCGAGTTCGAGTCTGTTTGCGTTCCGTGTAAATTTTCGGACGTGGGAACGGCCAACTTGGAAAAACACCGCCGGCCTCCGGAATACAATTTCTCTTCGGCGTTCTGCATCAATTCACTTAAACGCCGTGAAAAGCCCGGATTCGCCACTTAATTTCAACTCTTTCTAACTTATTGCTTCTGCCCTGCAACGAGAAAGAGCGGGGGCGAACAGTCGCCGATTGTTTCCCTTCGTTATGTATGGCTCTTGGTCCCGCTATATCGTGATGCTGGAGCGAGCGTCAAGTTTCTGAAGATTTTACAGTACAGTAAAGTTCAAACGATTTAGGGATTGAGGATTGAATGCGCCGTTTATGAATTATTGTTCAGTCTGCAAGTTTGCAGTAATAAATTATTCTTGCTGTTTTTTTTTTTTGATGCAATTAGTGCTACCAATAATTACACAAAGGATATTATCCACTCACTGATAAATGTTGATTCCTCAGCAATATTTATTGATCAGCGAGCAGATTCTTTTATTTATCTCCAGTCTGTCACAAATGAATTTAGCTTCGATAAAATCAGTAGCAAAGATCCGGTGGAGCGCGAAGGGATTTCGCAAATCCGATTTAGGCGGCATACAAGTGTCATCCTGAACACATTGTGATGAGGAGGTGGGGAGGTTGCAAAGCTAGCACCCCTCACCACCCCATCCGCCGAACAAGCCATGCCGTGCCGATGGACAATTACGACGGACGACTTTTTTTTTCCCCTGCCCGATTTAAAACTGTTTCGTTGTTTTCGCAATTTGTAATTCGGATGAGGTGAAAGCGGCCCGGCCCACCAGGTCCTTTAGGTCCTTTATATGCGCCGCGCACCGCGACCGAGAAGGGTTACAGATGTGGATTGCCTGACATCAAAAAGCTTTATAGAACTTAACAACTACTGGAATGCCCGGGCTGTAAAAGTTGGCCGTAAAAAAGGAAGCGGAACGGTCCTAAGACTATGTGTAACAAATTATAAGGGTTCTAAATGCAAATACGCCGCGCAAACAGCCGACACTTAATCAAATGATAAATCAAGGGTTTTACGGCTATGGGTAAACACTGAAGGGTGAATTATTAGAGATGGATTTGCCACGGTGACGTCCTCCTACAATAATCGTGAAACCATTAATTTCCGCTCATAAGCCTCACGTCCGAAAACTCTCAAAGCCGGTTTATCAATCTCACCTAAATATAATGGAATGATTTTAAATCAGCCTTTGAAAAAAAAAGTCTATACAATTTTTAGTTTGGCTGTGTTTATAAATGACTTTGTTACTTTAAGTCAATACATAGTTTATCAAATTGGGTCAGGAGTATGCAAGAGATTAGTCAAAATACAGTTTATTAATATTGAAAATATGTTAGGTCTTACGGTAGGTCAATATTACGCTATGTGAATACATTGATAATTGTGATAGGTCAGAATTACGTTAGGTCAATATACTTACAGTTTATTGTGATTAGTCAAAAATACAGTTTATATGTAAAAACTTAGAATGTGTTTCATATAAAGTACGTTATCTTCTCCAAAACTTTTGGTGATATTTAGAAGAGAGAGTGAAGGAAGTTTTTGTCAATTATCCTTAAAGAAAAGTTGATGATTTATAAAAAAATTGAGTTTTCAACTCCACTAGGTATTTTAGACATACATAATTAACATTTGATTTTGAATTTCAAAAGTCGAAACTTAAATCGTGTATAAAAAGGCGCAACGTTTATGAGATCTTTAATAGATGAAAACTTATTTGTGACATAAAATTAATACTTCTGTTGCTACATTCATGGTGAAACACATATATCACAAGGGTGGATTTGTAGATTAAATTGTTGTTTAGTTTTATATTTAATTGATGAAAACTAGACAAGTGTGAAATGTACAAATCCACCTCTTTGATTTGTGGCTGTTTTTTATAAGGAAATTCACTGACAATTTTTATTTAAGGCATTAAATGCACTATGCAATAAAATTATAAAAATATTTTTACTGTATTTATTTATTACATTGTTATATCTCATGTTTCTTTTGTATTTATATTATTTTAAGTTAACAAATAAATATATATTATTATTGTCATTATTTATTAGTTAAAAAACTTGTTAAAACTGTAAAATCAAATGATTTAGACGGTTAGAATCTTCACAAATAAAAAACTTTTTAACTTTGTATGTATAACACAGACTTTATTAAGTGACTATAGTTTCGACAATTTTAGCTTGTCATTATCTTCATTATCTTCTAGTTTGATAATGACAAACTAAAATTGTCGAAACTATAGTCACAACAAAGTTAAAAAGTTTTTTATTTGTGAAGAATAATGTATTCGACAATTTTAGCTTGTCATTATCTTCATTATCTTCTAGTTTGATAATGACAAACTAAAATTGTCGAAACTATAGTCACAACAAAGTTAAAAAGTTTTTTATTTGTGAAGAATAATGTATAACAAAGTAGAAGTCTCCACTGTTAACAGGTTAGAATCTTAATGAAAGTCTCAGAAGAATAATTTTCCTACTTGTCAATATTAAACTGTGCTTGAAAATTTATTCAATTTTGAATAGTCGATATTTCTGAGGTAGAAAAAAAAAGTCCCAGCCGAATTTAAAATAATGTGTGAAATGACTGACACTGATAGGAGCCTGACAGGTCCCCGAAGTGATACTGGAAAGGATGTCAAATTTATTATTCAAAGGAATTGAGCACGCATCCCCGTGACAACCACTGAAAGGATTATATTTCGCCGTGTCAAAAAAGTAGACAATAAAAAGTAAATAAAGAAAAACAGATGTGAAAAGATAGTGGCGACCGTTACTACATAAAACCATTAATCGGTTGATGAAGCGTGCCACTTCCGTCTCGCCTCCAGAACTTTATTCGAACTAGAAACGAAGTTAGAAACGAAATCGATGCCGGGGGTTTATTTTATAGGTGTAATGTTATATTTCCAATTCTGTACAATTTTCACATCGAGAACGAGTATTTCGTTCGGATGGGTTTGGCCGTTAATACGTTTGTATAATTGAACTTGGCCTCCCTGAAGCGTTCCCATTAATTGTCGCTCGTGCCAAATGGTTTTGGGGTAAGCAGGAGCCGCGAATTGTAATTTTGATCATGTGAATTTATTATGGTGTGCAAGATAAAATTTATCATCAATTGTGGAATTTCTTAATAAGAATTAATCTTGATCTTATATTAATAGAAGTTAAATCAGAAATTCATATTGGGAGAAGTAATACACTTGTTATGTTCCATTTGTTTATTATTGAACATAACAAGTGTATTACTTCTCCCAATATGAAAATTTGGTTCCATCAAGAATATAGCAAAACAAGTATCGAATTTAAATCAGAAATTAATCTTACATGCTTACCCACTTTTAATTTCTGATGATACCTTTTTTGGACTCTGTAGAAAAACCAATTTGTAATAAGTATTAATAAGTACTGATTGTCTAACAAATGCATCAATAATAATAATAAATAATAGCTACATTATTAATTAAAAATTTTATTAGCTGATTTGGACATTGTTATAAATGATATTTGTAAATTAATGAAATGGAATATTCGCTCACTAATTGAATAGAATATTCACACTTTAAGTGATGTCTTCATTAATTACCTAGTTGTCGTGCGTTTGTAGGAATGTCGCAAGCTTCGCCAAAATTATTTTTACTACCTGGATATGAGAATACATTTAGCGGCAACTTTCCTTCATTCGAAAATACATTACGGTAATTGCGTAATCGTGACAGTGAATATATTTCATAAAATATCAACACACGCACACAGGCACTTCTCGCTCTTGACAGAAATTGAAACGAATTAGTATTCTATTTATAGAAGAAGTGTTACCTGTTATTGCACCTAATTTAATGATTAATAAAAAATTTCATCTCCTCCATCTATGTTATAAAAAGTTTTAGAAATAATAAATATAATGAAAGGTACTATTAATAGATAGGATAGGAGCTATTTTTGGCAGAAACTCCAAACTTTTCATGAATTTATGTCAGAAATTTGAAGCATCAAGTACTAAAATTCCAGGAACGAATGCATAATTTAATGCAGCAAAGATACTCCATTACTAATGCATAGTTTAATTCCATTGCAGATATTCCACATATGGTAAATGCCAACATAATCCGACAAGATGAACAAATAAAATTACGATGTACACACCACACGGCCAGGAGCTGATCAATCAATCACTGGTGAACGCGTTGCAATGCGGACATTCAGACGACTACCATCCAATATGTGCCAGGAATGTCACAGAGGTCATCACTTGCACGACCGGCAACATCAGCAACATACTGGGGGAACGGATCTACCACTACTACACCTGTTCAGTGCTGAACGACAGCAGCAGCTTGGATGCAGAGGACGTATTCAATTGTGCAGAGTGTAATTCGACGGCGAACGTAATCCGAATAAATCTGCAGAGTATTAACCATAACCTAAGTGAGTTCGTGTTTGTGTCCCCTTTCGCGGCGGATCTAAAGTGTTTGCTGTGGAACGAAAGTGATGCCGATGTTTGGACATGCACTTTGTACGATGCCGTCAGTAATGCAACGGTCGGGAACCTGCTCTGGGATTCGGACTGGAGCTTCCTCTTCGTGCTGGTGTTCATTTTGGCGGGTGGAGTCGGCAATATTTTAGTGTGTTTAGCCGTACTATTAGACAGACGGTTACGGAATTACACGAATTACTTTTTACTGTCCCTCGCCATGGCAGATTTATTAGTGAGTTTGTTCGTTATGCCTTTAGGGGCGATTCCCGGATTTTTAGGTAAGGAAAACTTTTATATCCAACCCCGCGAAAAAAAACCCGCTCCGCTCCGCTTACTTCTCGGGGGGTGTTATTGAATCCGCGAGAGCGAGGAACTAAGCCGCCGCAATCCATTTTTACCCCGTCGCCAACTGATTCCCTCAACGGCGACAGCTGTATTTATATTATGATTGAGGATGATTAAGTATCCGCCGCGGCGCTTGCAACCAGAAACACCCCCACATCTTCACCTTGGCGACGTTATTAATCGCAATACTGATTTATTTAACGCGAATTTATAATTATTTAATTAATATTAAGTTATCGTTTAATCCTGTTTAATTAAGTTTTAATCTTACATCATTTGTTTTTCTGTTTTTAATCCTTTTGTCTGTCTCTTACATCGCTTTTTTAATTAATCCGACCTTCGCTCTTTTCTCCGATTTTTTTACAGATCTTGAATGCTTATGACTGTTTTTTTCTAATAGTTAGAAAAACACGAAAACATTTCGTAAATCTTTTTTTTTTCGTTTATTTATGTTTAACATTTCGGTTGACTGTTTTTTTACCTGCTTTTTATTTATTAGATTAATACCTTTATAAGAAAATGCAGACATTTAATTTATTAAAATTACGTAACCCTTATTTCCACCCCCTCAATAAAGCGTCTTAAAAATTCATATCATTAAAATTCAATTTATAGATTACCTTACATATCGTCATCATTTTTTTTGGCACCGACCTTTATTTCTACGACAGCCTTACCTGCAAAAAAAAATTACATGAATAAATCATCTAATTTAATTGAGTTTAGAGATGAAATACTCTGAACGTTTTTATTAAAGCAATTCAGCCGCGGTATAAAAATGCTGGTTATTAATTGAATAAACCTACTGCTATCGGTCTAACTTACGTAAGTTATACCAACTAATAATTACAATGTCCTCCGATACGCCCGAAGGTAAGGGACCGGAAATTCCTTCCGGATTTCTGCGCCGGGAAAGCGAATGGTTCCCGATACGATGTACGAGATATATAATGAGAAATAATTCGAGCAGATAGTGTAAATAGTGTTAATTTCATGGAGATTAGAATAAAATTGGTTTTACTGAAAATTTGATAATACATTTAGATTCGGGTTTTTTCAAAAATTATAATAAATGTGATGAATAACATTCACCATTGGGTTACAATTAATAGTGCTTTAGAGTGACGGGGGCGAACCTTTAAAGTATCAAGCTCATTTACACACAAATCACACGGCAGAAGGACCACGTAGTCGATAGACAAACACTACTACTACTACTACTAATAAATGTGGTTTACGATAATGCCAATCAGTGTTTAATATTATATAATCAATAAATAATTTATTTATTCAATAAGTAATAAAGGATTAAATAAATAAATAATTCATAAATATCTGTGTTGATTAAACTGATTACTTGATATTTATTTAATCTGAATGCATTACCGACGTTAATTATAAACACGCACGTTCAACGAGCTCTTTTTATAAACCGAGTGCCGTAGGTGGACGGATCAAAGAAAATTTACGCCAACTAACGAAACACATAAACCTAGGAGAAAATATTAAGCCCGCACACATTAATAAATGCCGAATAAATCACCGAGTATCAGAAAACAACATAAATTAGGTCCTCCCGACGCGCAAAAATAAATATTTCGGAAATCCACCACCCCCGGCAATCCATCTTCGCCGCAGGTTTAATTGAATCGGTCGGCGGGAGCCTCCTAATCAGAGTTTTAGGAAAAAGCAATTTCCATTGTAAATCGGTACAGATTAAATCCACCTCAAATATGTAATGCACCGCGGTACGTTTTCCCATTTGCGAAAGTGCTGAAAAGGGATTTCGACCTATATTTAGAGGGGATAACCAAATAAGAGGGTGCACGCATATATAATACATCACGGGGACTGGCAATAACGAACTAAATTACGCCGGAGCCGTTTTCGAATATTGGCGGGGCGCAGCGGCGGGGGTTAGGGTGAAGGGGAGACCGCCCCCCACAACACGTAGCAACGGCAGGCTGAAATAAGGAAATTAAAAGTATACAAGTCTGAAGTTATTTCCCCAGATATGGAAGTGAATTCGAAATTAGTAATTATGGGAAACGTTTTTTTTTATTTCCGGGATTTCGTTATGTATTTTTAAACCAAATAAAATCGTGGAATGTATTAAATTAATTTAAATAAGCATTAATAATAAAAAAAAAAACGTGCGAAAAAATAACCCACCATCCATTCAGTAAAACATATTCAACTATTTTACTGATTTTTTTAAAAATCATAAATAAATTACTGTTCAAGTGAGTGTTTAGTTATTAAAAACATTAATTAAACATTTTCTTAAATAAATATTTATTCTTAAATAAAAATAAATGTGTATGTTTTGTGGTTGGAGGGTGGGATAGTGGCCACCCACCCACCCTACATATACAAAGGAAACTTTAATTACAAACGCTGTTTTTATTTTAAGGAAAAATACCACAAAACAGTGTTTGTAATTATTATTTTTTAGATATGTAGGGTGGGTGGGTGGCGCCTATCCCACCCTCCAATCACTAAGACATACTCAAATAATATACTGAATTTTTTTTAGAATCTAAAACATGTTATTGTTAAAGTGAGTATGTAGTAGTAAAAAAACATTATTTAAAATTGTTCTTAAATTAATATTTATTAACTTATAGTTTGATAATGATCATTGTTTGATCGAAACTGCAGTCACTATTTAATATTTATTCTTAAATAAAAATAAATGTGTATGATTATTGATATAGGGTGGATGGGTGGCCACTATCCACCCTATAAGCACTAAATCATATCCTCCCTACATATACAAAGGAAACTTTACTTACGAACACTGTTTTAATTTTAAACTATCATCTCTCATCTCTCATCTATCATCTGTCATCTGTCATCTATCATAGGTCATCTATCATCTGTCATTTATCATATGTCATCTATCATCTGTCATCAATCATCTGTCATCTGTTTTTTGATCTCTGCCGTCTTCTATCTGTTATCTGTCATCTATCAACTGTCATTTGACATCTGTCATCTGCCATCTATCAATCATTATATGTCAGATTTCATTTGTCATATGTCACTGGCAGCAGGTTATGTAAACTACAAGTATGTCTTTAAATTCTAAACAAAATTAATAAAGATACATTTATTGAAGATCATCTGTCACCTGTCATCAGTCATGTGTCATGTATCATTTATCATCTGTAAGCTTTCATTTGTCATCTGTGATCTGTTATTTGTTATCAGAATTTTAATTAAGAGAATCTAAAAAAAACCTGTAGAAATATTCTGAAAAACTCTAATTGAAGTTGTATTATTTCATAATTTTATGACCCTGTTATCTGTCATCTATCATCTATTACTTGTTGTCCGTCATGTGTCATATGCCATCATCTCTTATTCGTCAACTGTTATCTGTTGACATCTGTCGTCTGTCATATGTCACATGTCATTTATCATCTGTTCTTTGTCGTCTGCTAGCAGCAGATTATGTAATCTACAAGTATGTCTAAAAACTATAAACAGAATTAATAAAAATGCTCTTATTGAAAATCATCTGTCATCTATCATCGTTCATCTGTCATGAATCATTTATCATCTGTCAGCTTTCATCTGTCATTTGTTATCCGCAATTATATTTAAACGAACCCAAAAAATATTCTGAAAAATTCTTATTGAAGGAACCTTATTTTATTATGTTATGACTCTGTCATCTGTCATCTATCATCTGTTATTCGTTGTCTGTCATATGTCATACGTCATACGGCATCTGTTATTCGTCAACTGACATCTGTTATCCGTCATCTGTCTTATGTCATATATCATCTGTCATCTGTCATTCGTCAATTATCATCTATCATTTATCATCGACAATCTGTCATGTATCATTTATCAGTTGTCAGCTTTCATTTGCCATCTGTCATCTGTAATCTGTCATCTATCTACTGTCATCTGACATTTGCCTTTTATCAATCATCATCTGTCAGTTTTCATTTGACATCTGTCACTAGCAGCAGATTATGTAAACTACAAGAATGTCACAAAATTAATAAAAATAATCTTATTGAAATTCATCCATCTGTAATCTATAATCTGTAATTTGTCATCGTTCATCTGTCATGTATCATTTATCATCTGTCAGCTTTCATTTATCATCTGTGATCTGTCATCTGTCATCTATCATTTGTCATTTGTCATCCGCAATTATATTTTAAAGAATTTAAAGAAGTTGTAGAAATATTCTGAAAAGTCATCTGTTATTTGTTGTCTGTTATATGTCATATGTTATCTGTCAACTGTCCTCTGTTATTCGTCATCTATCATCTATCGTCTGTTATCTGCCATCTATCTACTGTCATCTGACATCTACCTTCTATCAATCATCATCTGTAAGCTTTCATTTGTCAACTGTCACTAGAAGCAGATTATGTAAAAATAAAATTATAATTCTGGTTTGTATTTTTTCTTAATAATGATTAAAACAGTAATTTAAAGATTATCATCATCAAAAACAAATGAAAATCAAATTTTCGTTTTCAACGTTTATAATTAGTAAACCATTAGTGTAAGAATTTTTAAATTTTAATTTTTCGTTCTAGAGTTATGTATCAAAAATGAAAAACAAATGAAAATAGAATTTTCGTTTTTAACGTTTACAATAAGTATGCAACAGTTGTGAACCATCATTGCAGGAATTTTTAAAATTTGATCATTTGTTTAATAGTTATGGCAAAAAAACGAAAAACAAATGAAAATCGATTTTTCGTTTTCCACGTTTACAATTAGTATGCAACATTTGTGAACCGTCGGTGCAAGAATTTTTCAAATTCGATCTTTAGTTTAATAGTTATGGCAATAAAACGAAAAACAAATGAACATAGATTTTTCGTTTTTAACGTTTACAATAAGTATGTAACATTTGTGAACCATCATTGCAATAATTTTTAAAATTCGATCATTCGTTTAATAGTTATGGCAAAAAAAACGAAAAACAAAAGAAAATCGATTTTTCGTTTTTAACGTTTCCAATAAGTATGCGACATTTGTAAACCATCGGTGCAAGAATTTTTAAAATTCGACCTTTCGTTTAATAGTTATGGAAAAAAAACGAAAAACAAATGAAAATCTATTTTTCGTTTTTAACGTTTACAATAAGTATGCGACATTTGTGAACCATCGGTGCAAGAATTTTTAAAATTCGATCTTTCGTTTAATAGTTATGGAAAAAAAAACGAAAAACAAATGAAAATCGATTTTTCGTTCTTAACTCTTACAATAAGTATACAACATTTGTAAACCCTGGGTGCAAAAATTTTTAAAATCTGACCTTTCGTTAAAAAGTTATATTGAATAAAAGAAAAACAAATGAAAATCGATTTTTTGTTTTCAACGTTTACAATAAGTATGCAACATTTGTGAACAATCAGTGCAGGAATTATTAAAATTTGATCTTTCGTTTAAAAGTTATGGCAAAAAAACGAAAAACAAATGAAAATCGATTTCTCGTTTATAACGTTTCCAATAAGTATGCGACATTTGTAAACCATCGGTGCAAGAATTTTTAAAATTCGATCTTTCGTTTAATAGTTATGGCAAAAAAACGAAAAAACAAATGAAAATCGATTTTTCGTTTTCAACGTTTACAATAAGTATGCGACATTTGTGAACCATCGGTGCATGAATTTTTCAAATTCGATCTTTTGTTAATAGTTATGGCAAAAAAAAACGAAAAACAAAAGAAAATCGATTTTTCTTTTTTAACGTTTCCAATAAGTATGCGACATTTGTAAACCAACAGTGCAGGAATTTTTAAAATTCGATCATTTGTTTAATAGTTATGTTCAAAAAAAGAAAAACAAATGAAAATCGATTTTTTGTTTTTAACGTTTACAATAAGTATGCAACATTTGTGAACCATTAGTGAAAGAATTTTTAAAATTCGATATTTCGTTTAACACGTTAACGACGGCGGGTACCACCGGTGGTACACTAATTTTTACGCTTTTGGTACGCCACTGATTATTATTTCTATGGTGACAATAAATCATTTTATAGCGCATCTAGGACTTAAACGTAAACGCAATTATTATTATTATTGTTATTATTATTATACATATATATAATACTGAACACACAAGGAGTAAACACTTGAAACATTTGGCAGAGAGGCCATCGAAATGTTGTGAATATAATTTACAAAACAACAACAACAACAATTATTATTACATGTGAGAAAAGATTTGAGAGAATAATACCAAATAATAGATCTTTAGAATCCACTAACAGAAATCTTTGAGGATATACTTAAATCAAAGTGGCGTTGATTAAAAATTTTGAAAAAAAAAACTGGTATAAATTCTACAGTTTTTGTTAAATGTGAGAAAAATATGACATTAATTTAGAATCCAATTATCTTTACTGATATTCTATGTTCTCTTCTCTTCTCTGTCACCTGATGTTCTCTGCTGTTTTCTGCTATTCTGTGCTGATAAAATGAAAGAAACGCGCTATGACCTTTAGTTTTTCTGTTCTCCGCACTTTTTGACGTTCTCTGTTTTTCTATTTTTCTACTCTCTTCTCTGATGTTCTTTGCTCCTCTCCTCTGTTTTCTGATGTTATATTTATTTATTTTTACCCAACAACCAAAAGGCCAATAACTGAGTAAAATTAGCATTAAAACTTAAATGAATAACTTAAATATTATTTTCTTCTGTTCTCTTCTGTTCTTTTTTGTTTTCTTCTGTTCTCTTCTCCTCTGATTTCTATTCTCTGCTGTTATCAATGTTCTCTGATGTTATTTGCTGTTCTTTGTTGTTCTGTGTTGTTCTGTGCTATTTTCTCCTATTCTCTGCTGTTCTCTGCTCTTCTTTGATCTTATCTGCTATTTTCTGCTGCTCTCTGCTGTTCTCTGTTTTCTTCTTCTCATTTCTGATGTTTTTTTTATTGTCTGATATTCTATTTTCTCGTGTTATTTGCTGTTCTGTGTTGTTCTGTGTTGTTCTCTGTTATTTTCTGCCATCCCACGCTGTTATATTCGTTGCTCTGACGTTTTCTGTTGCTGTCTTCTGTTCTCTGTAGCTCTCTGCTTTGTTCTGCTGTTCCCTTCTCTTCTCTGATGTTTTCTCTGGCATCTGATGTTTTCTGGTGTTCTGTGCTGGCAAAACAAAACAAACGCGCTAATATTACTTATAGTTTTTTTTTTCTGTTCTCTGCTGTTTTGTGTTGGTAAAACAAAAGAATTGCGCTATGGCCTGTAGTTTTTTTCTGTTCTCTGCGGTTTTTGGACGTTCTCTGTTTGTCTCTTTTCTTCTCTGATATTTTCTGCTCTTCACCTATGTTCTCTGATGTTCTCCGATGTTATATTCTCTTCTGTTCTTTTCTGTTCTCTTCTGATATCTTCTGTTTCCTTCTGTTGATGATCTCTTCTTTTCTCTGATGTTTTTTTTTTCTGTTGTCTCTGTTCTCAATGTTCTCTAATGTTCTTAAATGTTCTGTGCTGTTCTCAGCTATTTTCTGATTTGCTGTTCTCAATGTTCTCTGCTTTTCTCTTCTCTTCCCTGGTGTTCTATGCTGTTCTTTGATATTTTTTAGGTACTCTGATGTTCTGTTTTCCCATTTTTCTCATGTTATCTGCTGTTCTATGCTCTTGTCTAACGTTCTCTACAATTTTCTACTGTTCTCTGCTATTACCTTCTCTTCTCTCCTTTTCTCCACTGTTCTTCTTTCTTCTCTGATATTATTCTCTGCTATATGATGTTCTCTGCTATTCTGTACTAATAAAACAAAAGAATCGCGCTAATATGACCTGCAGTTTTTTCTGTTCTCCAAAGTTCCCTCGTTTTCTGTTATATGTTCTTTTCTCTGATGTTCTCTCTCTTCTCCTCTAGTCTCTGATGTCATATTCTCTTCTGTTATCTTCTCTGTTCTTCTGTTCACTTCTGTTTTCTTTTGTTTTCTTTTGTCCTTTGATGTTTTCTTCTGTTATCTTTTGTCCTTTGATGATCTCTGATATTCTCTATTGTTTTCTGATGTTCTTTGTTGTTTTCTGATGTTATCTGCTGTACTGTGCTGTTCACCGCTCTTCTATGCTATTTTCTGCAGTTCTCTGAACTTCCCTGCTCGTCTCTGTTATTCTGCTGTTCTGTGATGTTTTCTGCTATTCTTAAATTAAGATATTTCAAAATATCTAAAAACGATCTCGCTTCATTGCTGCGTTTATTCCTATGTAATACATCGACATACATTTTCGACCAATATAATTTAATTTGTGGGACTCGTGTTATACCCATAATTATTAGTATTCTAAAAAATCTTTTTGTCTCATCGAATGTTACAGGTTTTCATAATATTTTTGGATTTCTCTTGTTATTGTTGTCATTATTATAATTATTGACTTGAGATTGATTGGAATTCCTATTTGTTTCTTGCACTATAAGCTGGATAATATTATTTGTCACAAATAGAGAAAATAAAGAAAATTGACAGTTTGTTTCTACATCATTTTCTATCAACTCTCCGTCCATTGTATAATTGTAAAATTGAATTCTTCTTTTCGTTATTGGTGACCATTTATTAAAAGAGTCGTTCATTGATATACAATCATCTCTAGAAGAATTTTCAGAATCTAGGTCAATCGGCTCATTGCCACAAGTAGCAATCCTAATATCTTCCGAAGAAGACGTAATTAGCGGCTTTGATTTTTTCTGCTATTTACGATAAATGAATCTGATAAACTTTCGTCTTCCGATAATTTTAATTTCAATTTGTTCAAATAATATAGAGCAAATAATATATTATAACTGTAATACAATTTAATTAAATTAAAATTAAACCTAAACATCACACATTTTTGACAATTGCACGGGTGAATCAACGTGTGGTTCACTTCAGTCACTCGTTTCCATAGCAACAATAACAACCATACGCGTACGAGCCAAATTTTTTCAATTTAAATGAATAATTGCATAGTTTAAAAACGCCGGCGTCAACGTGTTAATAGTTATGGCAAAAAAAGAAAAACAAATTTTTCGTTTTCAACGTTTACAATAAGTATGCGACATTTGTGAACCATCAGTGAAGGAATTTTTAAAATTTGATCATTTGTTTAATAGTTATGGCAAAAAAAACGAAAAACAAATGAAAATCGATTTTTCGTTTTCAAAATTTACAATAAGTATGCGATATTTGTGAACCATAGGTGCAAGAATTTTTCAAATTCGATCTTTCGTTTAATAGTTATGGCAAAAAAACGAAAAACAAATGAAAATCGATTTTTCGTTTTCAACGTTTACAGTAAGTATGCGATATTTGTGAACCATCGGTGCAAGAATTTTTCAAATTCGATTTTTCGTTTAATAGTTATGGCAAAAAAATGAAAAACAATTGAAAATCGATTTTTCGTTTTTAACGTTTACAATAAGTATACGGCATTTGTGAACCATCAGTGCAAGAATTTTTAAAATTTGAACATTTGTTTAATAGTTATGGCAAAAAAACGAAAAACAATTGAAAATCAATTTTTCGTTTTCAACGTTTACAATAAGTATGCGACGTTTGTGAACCATCATTGCAAGAATTTTTAAAATTCAATCTTTCGTTTAATATTTATGGCAAGAAAAACGAAAAAACAAATGAAAATCGATGTTATTAAAATTAAGACTAATCACTAATAACGTATATTTTAGCTGTTAGCAATAAAAGAGCACGTTAAACCGATCGTCGTAAGATTAAAACAGGGTTTATCTATAACCATGAAACTTTAGGAACAATTATGAGGGCGCCGTCATGCCCCTAACAAGGACAAGCAAACATAATATTTGCTTAAGGAATTAAACCGAAGAACGTCCCGAATTACCGACACAAAGGGCGGAATTCATTCAATTTCGAACGTGGAAAAACAGCGCAATTTTAGTTTAACGCACGCCATAAAATCCGTTTCGTAAACACTCCCGCCAATTAATTGGGGGAGGGCGATTTAGAAAAGTGCCGCCGTAATATAAATCCGCGCATTAAACCCGTGGCCCTTTCAAAATAATAATAATAACAATAAAAAAATGTATATAATACAAAAGGGCGCGCTGACCCGTTTAATGGATGACTAGTGACCCGGCCGAAAATTTATATCTCGAGTCATTAATCCCGAAGATATGTTTTGCGGCCCCGAAAATACAGGCATTAATAAACACCCTACACCCTTATTATTACAAATATTAACTTAGGGCGGTCCCTCGCATTTCTCAGCGGCGCAAGATAAAACGGGAATTAAAATGTACGGGGTGAAATATTGCGTTTCTGGTCAGAGTTCTAAAACGGGCCCGGCGGAAAAGTTTCGACCTTTTTAATAATTAATATGCGGGCGTATTTAATTTAATGCGGGATGAATTTATCTCGCATATTCAATTTCGAGCATGTCGAGATATTAATTTTCCTAATTATTACTCGAAACTATTCAGAAAAATATTGTAAAAACCTTAATTCAAAACATGATATTAATAAAATATTTAGAAAAAAAACACCTATAATAATTAGAATAAGGGCTGGTCGATAGCCATTTAACAGACTAACCCTAACACTCATATCATCATATATGTATTATATTTGACTTATCTGTATTTTATTTTTGTCTGTTAATAAAGATGTTGTATTTATATATATATATATATATAATTAGAATAATAATAAATTTATATAGATAAATATGAGGGTTAAACAGTTAGTAATAGTTTTTAGATTGGCTCAGTAATACTAAAAAAATAAAATTGTTTTCATGCAAAAAAAATTGGTTTCAAAAGATTGTAAAATTGCTTTTGGAAATAAAAATTAAACTTTTATATTCTCCTATGAAAAACTTGACACATAAAACTAAAATAAACTAATGGAACTTTATGAAATATCGTCGAGACGGCGCGAACATCTAAAATTAGTCTTAATCGTGCGTGCGGTGCAATTCATCATCCAATTAAATTTAAAATTACAAAGTGCAGAACACCCAATTCCAATTATTCATCCAATTGAAACATCTGTGGCGGCGGACTGTTTGTAAAATCCGCGCTTCTCCGCTCAGCCGTTTGTAATATTGCAAATATTTATTGCAACAGAAACAACTTTTCTTTTACTTTTTTAGGTTAACATTTATTGTGGCAACCATTGTACATCGTGAAATGAAACGTACAACACGGCTGAAAATAAAATATCGATCCGAGTTTATTTTCTTTATTACACCCACTGTATAAATTGTTTAGTGGTGTGTAACATCAAATGTACGCTTTAGTCTTGCTTTGATTATCACAGTCTGATATATTTACTCAATAACAATAACATCACGTTCTGTCGGCTAGGTGTGTTTACACAGTGTCTGAATGGCATGTAATAAGACTTTTTTCGATATCCTATGTCTGGAACTATATTTTATTATTATATATGTAATAATAATAAAAGTAGTTGTTTATTAAAATATAAAAATTATAAATATCCAACATTAAATACTCCTTACTAGATATATTAAATACTGCATACAAAACATTTTAATATGGAGATGTTTCTTTCATCCGTGCAGGAGAAATAATAGCCATTCAAGAAAATATATACGTGTATACCTTGCAGAAATAGAAAATACGCTTTTGTGTGGCATTTGCAAATAAATATGTATGTATATTCCTCTTCAAAGCTCGCGCATATTAAATACATTATTACGACGGGACTTTTCAATAAAGACCGAGCAATCCACTTGATGCCGGTAAACGCTAAAGGAAACATCCCTTCCGTCGAAATTATGCAGAGTGGATGTATGATCCGTGCGCGAATTTATTTCGACGAAGCAAAAAAAAATAACGCGTGTTTTCGCTCCAATTTGATTTGGCCCATCATCCAGTATCTTGTAATTCCGGCCGCAATCGTACGGTAAAATCCGAGCCCGGGGATTATGCCTTCGTTTGCTGGTCCGGATAAATATTTATGAGAGTCCGTTCTTTGTCGAGCAGTTTTGTATGTAAAATTCATAACTTGAAATTGCAGATACTTTGTTAACTGGAACTTGAGACTTAATGCGTAAGCAGTGGTTTCGTCTTTAAAGAATTATTATTAGTTTTTTGTGATGGACGTTTATTTTATATAGAACGTCGGGAATTCGCGGCAAGTGCTAGAGTTATGTTCAGAACTTTAAACTTTCAGAGTTTTGGGCGATCAACGAATTTACTGCCATACAACGAAAGTTCGTCTCGTGTCTCCAGTTAATCCAAAAGTTACAAACCGTCCGCAAGTAATTATTGAGATTCTACTACTATTTTAATACCATTTATATTAAACAAATCGCAAAATAAGTAGTAATTTAATATATTAACACTTTGGTGGAGGCGCCGGGATAAATTATAAATTAATCTTCTTTTTTTTTATTACGAAAAATCAATATTAACTGCAATAAAACTCCAAACTAAACTCATTTGAATTTATTGACATAACCACAATTATAAACAAACTTTAAAATTCAAACACTACACGTGATTTATTTCAATATGTAAACGATGAATAATTAGTCACCACAAAATGTTTTAATTTACATAACTCATATGCATACATGGATTTGTTAACAAGCATGAGTAAATAATATCGCATGGAATATTTGATTAATCACCAAAAACCATCAATTTATCCACCTATATTTTCTGATACTACGCCAACTTGTTTAGCGCAATTATGATCCCAATTAACAACTCGCCCGCTGTAATATCTTGATAACGCCGTTAATTGTTTATAATTAGCGGCGTAATTGCGCTGGTAATTGATTGTAGGTGCAAATAATTATGTTAAGGCGCTACTCTAAACGCCCTCAGGGGACGCTCTAAATTAACAGAAGGAGATTAACGAGTAAATAGATCAAGAGTAAGAGTGATTGTGGTTATGTATAATTAAAAACCTTCTTTAAACTATTTCCGTTCATATCCGTATTTATAATTAAACATTTCCGCTCGTACTTACGTTGTCCTTTTTTTTTGTATTAGAAGATTATATAGTAAACCGATGTACGAAATGTAAGCCGTTCCATTTCCTCGGAGTATTGGACGCTTCGGATAAAATATCCCAGCTATTTTTCCACTTTATTCTAAGACGCAAAAAGAAAATTAAAGAAGATAGAAATCCAAATTGCGGCAAGCCGTCCGGATTTCCGTTTAATTCGGTGTATTGTACGGCTTAATCTGTTTATCGATCAAACAAGATGCCTAATGCCTTGGAGATTACCCTCACAAATTGCGTTATCAATACAGGCCAACGTGGAGCAGATCAAAGGGTTGTGTTTCGCTTGTCTCGCAATTTAAAATATCACGACATATTAAGAATGAAATTATTTGTTTTACGCTTGAGTTAGATATCAAATAAAGTCATATTTGTTTTGTTGTGTATTACAAAAAATATAAGGAAAATTCTAAAACCGTTTAAGAAACTTCGCATAAAAAATTTAGAAAAAAGTTCTAAAATTCTACAAAAAAAAAATATATTCTACAACCCTCTAAGAAAATTCTCATAAATTTTAATTAAAGATACGGAAAACTTTTAAAAACCTTCAAAATAAATTGAAGCAATTTCTGGAATTCTTAAAAAATTTAATAAAAATTCTGGAATATTAAAGAAATCTAACAAAACAAACATCAGAAAAATTCTTGAACCATCTAAAAAAATCTCGAAAAATTATATTAAATTATTAATAATCGGCGAAATGTTCTAAATATACTGAAAAATTCCAAAAAACTACCAAACAAGTTGAGAAAATATTTTTTAAGAAAATTATTGAAAGATGGAATGAAAAATACTGGAAACTACAAAAAAATGGAGACAATTTTAGAACTCTAAGAAAATTTTTCAAAAAACTATTAAAAAATTTAATAAACGTTACTGAAAATTCCTAAAAATCTATAAAGGAAGTTGAGGAAAATTCTTAAAGATGGAATGAAAGTAACTGAAAAGTTCCAGAAATCTACAAAGGTTATTAACAAAAATTCAAGAAGTCTCTAGAATAATTCTTCAAAAATGTGATGAAAGTGGTCGAAATATTCTAGAACTCTACAAAAAACTCTAACAAAATCCTTGAAGAATGAAATGCAAGATACTGGAACTTTCTAGAAATCTACAAAGAATATTAAGAATAATTCAAATTTTTTCGATTTTTTTTTTCAAATTCCCACTGTGAATTTTGAAAACTTTAAACCGTCTTTGTTGCAATTTCAAAGCGTGCATTTTCTGTGTTTGTTTAACCATTATAAATTCACTTGTTATATCTTAACGATTTTTTTCAATTGTTCCAAAATCCCACTCGCGAGTTTTGAAATAATTCTATTTTAAATCGTCATTGTTGTATTTTCGAATCGTGCATTTTTTAAATTGTTTGAAAAATAGGAAAAAAATCTATCGACTAGAAGCACTATAAATTTACTCGGAAGTTCTTCTACTTTACGGCTTATTTAATTTTTTTGAAAATCTTACTCTGTGTTTTGAAAACATTCCATTTTAAACCGCCACAGTTTTATTTTGACGTCATTCATTTTCAAAATTATTTTAAAAATAGAAAATCAAAATACTACAAATTTACTTACCATTTCTTTTATTTTATAATTTTCTTCAATTTTTCTTAAATCCCACTTTTTGTTTTGAAAAAAATCTATTTTATATCACCATTGTCGTATTTTCAAATTATGCGTTTTCACAAGTGTTTTAAAAAGAGATAATCAAAAGCTATCGACTTATAATACTAAAAATTCACTTGCCATTTCATCCGTTTTACAATTTTGTTTAATTTTTCTAAAATCCCACTAAGATTTTTGAAAAAAATCCATTTTTAACCGCCACTGTTGTTGTTTTTAATCAAGCATTTTTTAATTCTTTTAGAAATAGAAAAACAAAAGCTATCGTTTTGAAATAGTACAATTTCACTTGTCATTTTTTCTCTTGTACGATTTTTATCAATTTTCTTAAAATCCCCCTCTGCATTTTTGAAAAATCCCATTTTAAACGTCAACTGTTGATTTTATTTTTGTGATGCATTTTCAATGTTCTTTTAAAAAAAGAAAAACAAAAGCTATCGACTTAAGGCTGTATAAAATTGGTTATCTCTTCTCCTACTATGCGTTTATGTTTAAATTTCCCAAAATCCCAATTTTTAACTTGAAAAAATCTTATTTAAAACCACCACTGACGTATTTTAAAATTATACACATTCAAAATTTAAATCAATTTTGAATGTGTATAATTTGAAAATACGTTTTAAATAAAAAAAAACAAAAGCTATCGACTCGCTCATTTGTCATGTTCTCTACTTTACAATTTTCTATAAATTTTCCAAAATCCCACTCAGAGTTTTGAAATGGTCAGATTTAAAATCGCCACTGTTGAATTTTTAAAACACGCATTTCAAAAGTGTTTTAAACATAGAAAAAGAAAACCTATCGACCTGAAAAGATTAAAATGCAGCGGTCACTTCTTCTATTTTACGTATTTATTTAAATTTCCGAAATCTCACTTTGCGTTTTGAAAAAATCATATTTTAAGTCACTCGAGAAAAATTCTTTAAAAGTGTGATGAAGGTTTCTAAGATGCTCTAGAAATCTACAAAAAAATATGAAGAAAATTGTAGAGGCTCATAAGAAAATTCTTAAAAAAATGGAATGAAAGTTACTGGGAAGTTCTAGAAATCTAAAAAAAAACAAATGAAGAAAATTCTAGAACACTCTAGGAAAATGAAAAATTGGTGAGAAGTTCCTGAAATATACAAAAAAATATTGAGAAAAATTCTAGAGGCCCATAAGAAAATTCTTGAAAAATGTAAAAAAAAAGTTCTACAAACCAACAAAAATAACTGAAAAAAGTCTCTGAGAAAATTCCTGAAAAACTGAATTAATCTTTCTGAAAAATTCTAGAAATCTAAAAAAAAAACAAGAAAATTCTTGAACTGATAACATTTAATAAAAGTTACTAAAAATATCTTCAAAAAATTGAGGAAGTTCTAGAGGCATATGAGGAAATTTAAAAAAATTAGAATGAAAGATACTCGAAAGTCTCTAAGAAAATATCTGAAATATTGAATTAAACTTTCTAAAAATTCTAGAAATCTACAAAATTCAAGAATGCTTTAAAAAATTTCTTCAAAAATGCAATGAAAGTTGCTGAGAAGTTCTAGAAATTTACAAAAATATTGATTAAAATTCTAGAGGCTCATAAGAAAACTCTTGAAAAATAGAATGAAACATTTCTAGAAACTACAAAAACTACAAAAAAATGAAGAAAATTCTAGAATAGAAGTCTCTAAGAAAATTCCTGAAAAACTGAATGAAACTTAATAGGAAAATTCTTGAACTCATAACATGTAATAAAAGTTACTAAAACGATCTAAAAACCTACAAAAAATTAAAGAAAATTCTAGAAGTAAATAAGGAAATTCTTAAAAAATAAAATGAAAGTTACTGGAAACTTCTAGAAACCTATAAAAAACTGAAGAAAATTCTAGAACTCTTTAGGAAAATTCCTGAAAAACTAATTCACACTTTCTAAAAAAAAAATGTAGATATATACAAAATTCAAGCACCCTTGAGAAAAATTCTTCAAAAATATGATGAAAGTTGCCGAGAACTTTTTGAAGTCTACAAAAAATTATGGAAAAAAATTCTAGATTCCGATAAAAAATTCTTGAAAAATGGAATGAAGAAAAGTTTTACAAACCTACAAAAAAAAACGCAAGAAAATTCTAGAAATCTATAAAAAAACAAACTGAAGAAAATTCTAGAACACTCTAGGAAAGTGAAAAGTATACAATTCTATCATTAAACTTTAATTAAACTCTCTGGAAAACTCTAGAAATCTACAAAAAAAAATAGGAAAATTCTTGAACTGGCAAAATTTAATAAAAGTTTCTAAAAATATATAAAAACTACAAAAAAAAATGAGAAAATTCTAGAGGCAACATGGAAATTAAAAAAAATGGAATGAAAGATACTCAAACGTTTTACAAAAAAAATCTAGAACTCTCTAAGAAAATATCTGAAATATTGAATTCAACTTTCTAAATATTTTAGAAATCTACAAAATTCAAGAATGCTTAAGAAAGTTTCTTCAAAAATGCAATGAAAATTGCTGAGAAGTTCTAGAAATTTACGAAGACAATGATTAAAATTCTAGAAGCTCATAAAAAAATTCTTAAAAATTGGAATTAAAAAATAGTTCTACAAACCTACAAAAAAACTGAAGAAAATTCTAGAAGTCTCTAAGAAAATTCCTGAAAAACTGAATGAAACTTTTTAGAAATCTACAAAAATAAATTAGGAAAATTCTTAAACGCATAAAATAGTCTAAAAATATACAAAAAACTAAAGAAAATTCTAGAAGTAAATAAGGAAATTCTTAATGAAAGTTACTGGAAACTTCTAGAAACCTATAAAAAAAGTGAAGAAAATTCTAGAACTCTTTAGGAAAATTCCTGAAAAATTGATTAGACTTTCTAAAAAAAATTCTAAATATCTACAAAATTTAAGTACCCTTGAGAAAAATTCTTCAAAAATATGATGAAAGTTGCTGAAAACTTTTTGAAGTCTACAATAAATTATTCTCGAGGCCGATAAAAAAATTCTTGAAACATGTAATGAGGAAAAATTTTACAAACCTACAAAAGAAACTGAAGAAAATTCTAGAAGTCTTTAAGAAAATTCCTGAAAAACTGAAAGAAACTTTATAAAAAAATCTAGAAATCTACAAAAAAAAATTAGGAAAATTCTTGAACTCATAAAATGACCTATAAATATACAAAAAAACTAAAGAAAATTCTAAAAGTAAATAAGGAAATTCTTAAAAATTGAATGAAAGTTACTGGAAACTTATAGAAACCTATAAAAAACTGAAAAAAAAACTGAAGAAAAGTATAGAACTCTTTAGAAAAATTCCTGAAAATCTGATTACACTTTCTAAAAAAAATTCTAGATATCTATAAAATTTCAAGAACCCTTGAGAAAAATTCTTCAAAAATATGATGAAAGTTACTGAGAACTTTTTGAAGTCTACAAAAAAATATTGAAAAAAATTCTAGAGGACGATAAAAATTTCTTAAAAAACTGAATGAAGGAAAGTTTTACAAAATTACAAAAAAACTCTAGAAAATTCTAGAAGTCTCTAGAAAATTCTAGAAATCTATAAAAAACAAACTGAAGAAAATTCTAGAACACTTTAGGAAAATGAAAAGTTGCCGAGTTCTTGAAATCTACAAAAAAATATTGAGGAAAATTCTAGAGGCCCATATGAAAATTCTTGAAAAATGGAATGAAAAAAAAGTTCTACAAATCAATAAAAATAACTGAAAAAAATTCTAGAAGTCTAAGAAAATTCCTGAAAAACTGAATTAAACTTTCTGGAAAACTCTAGAAATATACAAAAAAACAGGAAAATTCTTAAACTGATAAAAATAATAAAAAATATCTAAAATCTACAAAAAAATGCGGAATTTCTAGAGGTACATAAGGGAATTTTTAATAAATGGAATGAAAAATACCCAGTTTTACAAAAAAAAAACTGAAGAAAATATCTGAAATAATGAATTAAACTTTCTAAAATTTCTAGAAACCTACAAAATTTAAGAATGCTTTAGAAAGTTTGTTCAAAAATGCAATGAAAATTGCTGAGAAATTATAGAAATTTATAAAAAAAAATTATTAAAATTCTAGAGGCTCATAAGAAAATTCTTAAAAAATTGAATTAAAAAACGTTCTACAAAAAAAAAACTGAAGAAAATTCTAGAAATCTCTAAGAAAATTCCTGAAAATCTGAATGAAACTTCTGAAAAAATTCTAGAAATCTACAAAAGGAAAAAAAAATTCCTGAATTCATAAAATGTAATTAAAGTTACCAAAACGATCTAAAAATCTACAAAAAAATTATAGAAAATTCTAGAGGCAAATAAGGAAATTCTTAAAAATGGAATGAAAGTTAATGGAAACTTCTATAAAAAAACTGAAGAAAATTCTTGAAAAACTGATTAACACTTTCTAAAAAAATCTAGATATCTACAAAATTCAAGCAAAAATTCTTCCAAAATGTGATGAAAGTTGCTTAGAACTTTTTGATGTCTACAAAAAATTGTTGAAAAAAATTGTAGAGGCCTATAAGAAAATTCTTGAAAAATGGAATGAAGAAAAGTTTTACAAACCTACAAAAAAACTGAATAACATTCCAGAAGTCTTTAAGAAAATTCCTGAAAAACTGAATGAAACTGTATAAAAAATTCTAGAAATCTACAAAAGAAAAATAGGAAAATTCTTGAAAAATTAAAATGTAATACCAAAACGATCTAAAAATCTACAAAAAAATGAGGATGAAAATTACTGAAAACTTCTAGAAACCTGTAGAAAAACAGGAAAATTTTAGAAATCTAGGAAATTCCTGAAAAACTGATTGACGTTTTTTGTTGAAGTAAAAAAATGGAAAATAGACCAAAATTAAGGCAAAAATTAATAGTAAATCGAAAGAAAGAGAGACTCTCGCTATCTACCAGAAATAAAGGTTAGAGTAGAAGATCATCGCAGCTGCAGGAACTTCGCCCAATCAAAATTTTTGTATATTTTATATAATATTTTTGTATTTTCTTAGTATTCTGTTGGAAACGAAGCTAAAGTCTTGACTATGGTTCACTTCACGCAAGTGTAAGCTATTGAATTATTGTTTCTCCGTTAACAACAACTATGGACTGGTTTCGATCTATTTTGTATCTCATCAGCGCAGTTGAATATAAGGAAATGGAATTTTAATATTAAGTTTTAAAACTTCTGGTATCCTTATTGGTTTAGTTGTGAGTTGAGGTTGTACAAAAAAGAAACAACAAAGAAAAAACTTTTTTTTATAAATCCTGGGGATCGGTTGTAGCGATTTCGATGTATCGCAGTAGGCCAAGAGTTAATTAGAAATCAGATTATCCGGCTACGTGCCTTCCAAGCACGAGTTATCCTGCGGGACAATCAAGACAATCCAGTTAATCGAAGCCAATTGCTCGTGTGGGAAGAGATGCGTGATAGGGAGTGATATGGACGTCCTGATGGAATCTAATAGGCGCTACTTGTGCAGGAATTATCGTGCTCATGCCAGACACGAACCGCCGCCACCTCGACTGTAAATTCCGTCTTACGTGGCGAAGATGTTAGGTAGACTGTCGCGGACATTTCTAAGTGATGTTATTGCGAATCTGATGGTAATTTGATTAAATACCGACGTTGCTAGCAAACTATGCATGTTCCATCCGTGGATGCGGATGCCCGATTATCTGACAAAAGGGCGGAATGCGCTGAGGGAACATTGTTCGTTCATGTGCGAATGTGCTGATTTTTATTTTGTTTGGTTTTTGTTTCGTGCGCGCACAGTTCAATTCCTGCTACAAATTGCATGCACCAGCAGGTTTTCACCAATATGACAATTATGCGTTTTCTTTTACTTACTAATAGTATTTAATAAAAATATTCAATACAAAAAAAAATCGGGGCCAGTAAAAATTGCACGAAGGTTTTTTTTTGTATCCCGCATGACCCTCGCGCCACCAACTTGCCTTATTAAACTCGTGCTTTAATATACAAGCGTATTGCCTTTATTACGCGACAAGAAACTCCGCAAGAAACTTCTCTAATATCAAAGCGAATCAATAAGAGATATTTCGCCGGGATCCGCAATCCGCTCGCCTTCTCTATGTTAGGCCTTGCCAAATGTGAAATTTGATTATGCGTATGTATGCAGAAGTGCAGCCACTGCCAGACACTACACCCCAAAACCGCATTTCCTGCATGTTACGCAAGGAGCCTCATATATCGATCTATTCATTTGAGGATAATTCTGGTTGTGCATAATCGTAGTGAATAAAACTTGAATAGGGGGAATCACCGCCGGCGATTTATTACGGATCTAAATATATTTCTTCTATGAGAAAATGAAGGCTGAAAGACCTACGGTCGATAGCCGTGAAGCAGACGAAGAAGTACAATAATTATGGTTATAACTACATAATGTCTATATTAGTTTCAATAATGATGTTTTCTCTCTCTGAGAAAATGATTATAAGTGCATTATTGGTGAACAACTCTTTTGATATATTGAAATGCAGTAAAGCAAAAAAATTGGGAGAAGTAAAACTCTTTTTATGTTTCATTTCTTTATTTTCTGATAACTGACACGTGTTTCGGTCCTTACAGATCATTATCAAAGTTAAAACTAGTTATCGTGTCAGTTATCTGAAATAAAGAAATTGAACATAACAAGAGTTTTACTTCTCCCAATTTGAAAATTTGGTTCCATCAAGAGAGTAGCATCGATTATAAAAAAAAAAAATATTTGCAAGAAAACAATACTTTTCCTATATAGGGGGAAAAGGTTTGTGTAGAGGATGTATACATTTCTTGATTCGATTTTAAAAGCTCTGGACATGGATATTTAACTTTCAAAGGTGGCGTAATGTATTATGCAGGGATCAGCTACCCTCATAGCACGCACGGAATTGCATTAATATTTTAAAGGAGGATGTATCACCAATAACAAGCCCACTCAATTATTTAGTTATGGTTCTAATACCATGTGGGTTATGTTTCTAATTAGGTATAATAATAATAATTATGCAAAGATTAAATATATCATCATCATTCTTTTGACCTGATTAGAGTTATAGATCTCATTATCATAGTGTTGACCCATAATAGAAAGCCAGTATTGTTGTGAGTGTATATTAATAATATAAAAAGTTAGTTTAATTAATGATAATTATATATGTTTGCGTTTTGATTATTCGATTAAAATATCATGTCGAATAAATGGATGTTAAGCCTCGTTTGACATTTATTATGGGCCAAAAACTATAAATAATTCAGGAACAGCGCGTTCGTGCAATAAATAATGAAATAATTTATACGCCGACGCATTTATTGTGTAAATTGACATGTAACAGGAAGTAGATATCTTGTTTTATATTTATCAAACGTACGTGTCAAATATCTATAAATACCCATTATGCCGGGAGCAGATGCACGCGAACATTTATATTTATATTCACAACGTTGTTTCGGCTAGTAAGCTGAGTTAGCCGGGTCACTGGAAAGTATTCGAAACGCACGGCTCCTCCGCGGTCCATTTGTCCCGGTATTTCAATTTCGAGGGCGTCCCGACGCCCGTCCGCCCATCCGCCCCCGCTTGTTTTCATTTTTGTCTTCATCGGGTTAATTAAATGACGGGCCGCGGATTCCCGACCAACTTTCCTATTGCGCCTCTAATGGATGCCGGGTAATTGCCCTTCCGCCGGACGCGCCGCAAACTTGCAATTTTTTTAATGGAAACGACGGCAACTTTTGATTAACCGGGGCGGCCCGAGGGCGGTTGTTTAATTCAGCGATCAATCGGGCGTGTATTGAACTGTTTTCGAATAAAAAATCATAACCTGTGCGCTCGGTGGATGAAAAATGATAATTCGCACACCTCATAGCGTGATGGGAATCCCCGGTTTCCAATTGCGATACTAATTATTTTTTATTACCTTGCGATTAAAACAAACGCGTTTTTGTGTTCCCAATACATTTTCGTGTTTAATTGAAAGGCTAAAAACAAAGATTATTCTGGAAATTAAAAGTTTAAGGCAAATATATTCAATTATTGTTTCCCTTTTACACAAACCACTGACTGGTTTTAATTTATTTTGGATCTCATAAGCGTAGCGTAGCTAAAGAAATGGAGTTTTACTTTTGAGGCAAATATATTCATTAAATAAATGGCCACTCTTCATAATTTTAAGTAGAAAACTTGTCTAAAAAGATTCAAAAATATAGTTAAGTTCAACAAAACAAAAAAATGTATGAATCCCAAAATCCTGCATTTACGGATAGACACTCTAATCATTAAGTTAAGTGAAGAGTCAGTCACTCGTACAGATACATATGTAAATTTTATATTCATACGAATGTCGACTTATCATATTTTTTGTCAAAGCATCATTATCTAAAATGCACATCGAATACGTTTTACATTCCCATGACGCCGATGCAGTCTCGCACTCTTTTAACGGGCTGAAAAGGTGAAATTATTCAAATTTCTTCCACGAAACTCGGCGAGAGGTCCCCGTTTTAAAACGGCACAATTGTGCTGAACAAATACCAGACAAAGATCCGCGAGCGAATTCTCCATTTGGAAACTGACCCTCGTGCGCCGGGGCGTAAAATAAGTGCCGGAGTGGGCCCCACTTGAATGATAATGAGGAGATTTTTTTTTACGAGAACTGGTTCACAAAAGCCATTCCGGGAGTCTGTCATGGAAGTGCGAACAACAATGAGCTACAAGTGTATTGGGTTGTGTAATGAATTCGTTCGGTTTTCAATAGGGCGGGGGGAACCTGGGGGGACAGGGATGGAGTTGCCTAGTGCAGATGTGTGTGTGTGTGTGTATGTGCGGGTGAAAAACTGCCAGTAATTATTATTCCGCGGGGTTATCAAGCCGTGGGCGGAATAATTAATGCGTGGGATAATTATTTTTGCAGATGATTGGTACGTGACTTAATTGAAGTAAAGAGGAATATCAATAATAAATATCTTATGAATTATTTTGAAATCATAATAATTTTTATAATTTTTACTACTTATTAATAATAATATTGATTGTTAGAAGCATTTAATGATAATAATATGCAATTCAGAACTACTACCATAATTCAGCAATTAGGTTAATTTAGGTTAATTGGTTGACTATGGAGGCTTCTACTTCGTTATACATTTTAATCACAAATTAAACACAATAATTACTTTGTTTTGTATAACAGTTATTTATTTAAACGGTGACCAATGGTTTCAATACATCCACGTATCATTTTCAAACCGAACTTTCGGTTTGAAAATGATACGTGGATGTATTGAAACCATTGGTCACCGTTTAAATAAATAACTGTTATACAAAACAAAGTAATTATTGTGTTTAATTTTAGGTTAATTGGGTTTATTTTGATTAAAATTTTATAAATATGTATTTTGCGTTATCAATTTTAATCCTCATATCTGAAAAACGAAGTAAAACGAAAGTTCTTTGTTGGTTGTTCTATCTGGAATACAAATTATGGGGATGTATGCGTCGGTGCACACCATTTCTTCCTAATTACGAAATAAGTTCTGCTCGAGTGGGGTTTTAATTAAATAAAAATAATTAGCCGCCGCAAAAGTATGATCACGTCCCGAACTAGATCATTAATCTCGGCGTCGTAGGGCGAGGGCATCATTGTGATACCTGAATTTTAAGCGGTAGGACCACGAGACGAGAGATCTATTATACTTGTTTAACTTTTCAACACAACAATGCATGCCGCAGCATGCTCGGAATAACATACTTAATACTTGAGGGGGAACTTATGCACGCCGGCGACCTTCACTCACTATTAAACCTAAGCTGAACATTATTCAAACGTTGAACTGCAAGTAACTCATTATTTCGATTCGTTTCTAAGTAATTATCCAAATAACGTTAATAAATTTGTAAATGATTACTTTATAATTTATATTATTGATAATCAACATTAATTACCTATACACGAGATTGTATGTTCTGTTGTCGAGGATGGAATTGCGTGGGAATGTTTATTTTATTGACCAATACTATCTCTGCAGTTGAAAACCCGCACATTTGTTACAAATAGCCATTGCAATAAGTTGGACCTGAATTACTACTCCCATTAGATTTTTTTCCTACTCTTGCTCCTTACCAGCCCTCGTGATTTGCTACTCACAAATGTTTACATCCTCGATTTGTCAATACGATTACTTCTAACTACAAGTTGCTTTATCAGGATCGTCTACAAAAGAATAATTACAGCATCAATTTAATTTAGCCACTTAATTTAATAGTAGTAACTGTCATTACTAATCAATTCATATACGAGGAGGAAACCAAAAATAAACCCAATTTCTTTGTAGAAAGCATTTACTTTATTGTTTTTTCAAATATAAACTCTTTAAAGTACTATCCATTATCATTAATTCACTTGTTTAATATAGTGTTAAAAGCACCTTATAAGTTTATCCTCTTTGATCCCTGTTAGTAACTTTATGATATGATATGGCTTTTTGAACTTTTAGACATCAGAAAAACGCCTTCCTTTGATTTCTTCTAATTTTTTGTTCTCATATACAAGGGAGTTTAATCTGCCGAATAGATTGCGAGTGTCAAGACACACACTCGCCGAAATTCTACAAAGACGAATGTTATCACGCTGAACTTATGTGCAGCCTGTTCATATTATTCAAATAAAATTGTTGGTTTTAAATGAACGATTCCTTCGATGTCAAAAAAGATTTTATTTAAAAATCAAAAAGTAAGTAACACTTTTTGATATATAAAACATCTTTATTTGAAGATAGTATTACATTTAATAATAAAATAAATAGTATGTTTCTTCTCTTCTTGTTTTCTTCATTGGCTATCGACCGGTGGTCTTTCAGCCTTACACTTTTTGATTTTATTGAATGTTTTTTAGAAAACGTACTTCATTTTTATGTGTCGATCAATTTGAGATATCGGCAAGTGATATCATCAAATCTTTGCTGAATTAAGCTCCAAAACAATCCGGATAAGAAATCTTTTACAAAATCCTGAAAATCAATACAAAAAATAACAATCGTAATTGACTTGATTATAACGAGCGCTCGAAAAACTTCTCCTCTTTCAAACACGATTATTTCCCTCCCTCCCTTTTATAACAATATCATTCAAAATCCGGCCGCTTTGGGGACGCGTAGGAGGAGTGAAGGACCGCCGCGTAGCGATTGTGAAAATGAAATTCTTTGTCGGGGCCGCAATAATGGAACAAAACCGTGTGTTTCATTATTTCACTCAAATTTGCTTTTGTGGAGCTGACGGCCGCCGCCGCCCGGAATCGCAGCGGGGCGGGCGATAAAAGTACTTTTCCGAATTTTTAACAATATGTTAATTGAAGGGGATTACGGGTATGAAGTGAGCCGCGCGGGCGCAAGTTTCAATCAACGCGAGTTTTAAAGTTTTTTTTATTAATACACATGTGCGCCCACTCGACGCGTTGTCAGTGCAAATAATCAAAACATCAACCCTTTGTGATTTTTTTAAAATTTATTTCACGTTAGGGTGGCTATTTTCCAAACGTTTTCATCAAATATTGTTCGTATGTTGGGCAGGGGAAATCAATTTTTTATTATTTGATTTGCTTTATGCATTCATTTCGATTTGAAATACTTAATTATATTTCAATTTTTTTGCAAAAAAATATCATTATTATTTTGATAAGTTTATATAAGATGAAAACAGTTTTCTTAATCTTTGAAGAAATCATAATTATAGGCAGTATTCATCAAAGAAGAAATTGAAATCAATAAATTTTTGAAAGAATCTTTGAAATATCTTTGATTTGAAAGCATCAAAAATAATAATGTATTCATCTCTAGGAAAATGACGTTTAGCAATGTTTCTACAAAAATATAATATTTGTGAGTATTGCTTAGCCTAGGCTTCTTTGAAAACAAAACAAAAATAAATTGATCTTAAAAATATTCTTAAGAATATATAGATCGTAAGCAGTCTTTCAAAAATAGAAAAAGAATAATTAATCTTGTATAAAATCTTAAATATATGCATATGAGTTGTGATATTTTTTAAAGATTTTAAAGAAACTAGAGAAAAAGATATTTCAGAGTATGAAGTATGCTTCAGTTTTAGAGACTACCAAAAAAGTTTTTCATAATCACCAAAGGAATAGTTTTGAAAATTGAGAAACAATTCATTTAAGGCGAAAGGCAATTTGTTTTGAAGAAATTTTTAATAAGCGCACTTTCAATAATATCTAATTAGAATTAAAATAACGTATATATTTCTCTAAATATATAGTTAAACTCAACCACACCAATAGCATTCCTGCATAAGTGTATGAAACGTGTTACTCATTCATTCAAAGTGATACAAAGTTACGTCGAGAACGCTTGAAACGTACAAGCGCGCGATTCCACAAATTTCAGCATTGTTATTGTGTCTCATTTAGTTTTAATATTAAATTATACACCATATACTAGTATTACAAGTATATTTAATGTATTGTAATTTACACGTTAAAAGCACTTCGGCTTTAATGACGGCATCCATTAGAGGAAATACGCGCTGCTGTATGCGTCTCGCGACAAATTTAACCGAAACCGCGTTTATAACAAATGAACGGTGCAATAAATTCGTTTCGCTATAAACCAGATAATTGTGATGGTGCCGCAACAATTTATAGGCTACTAAGTGAGATTGAATGTACTAACGATAAATCAACGGATTATAAACAAACACGTTATAAAATCTATAAACATGACAGGTAATTGATGCGACGCATTTTTTTCTCCTCATTCTTCGCGAAACGCTCGTGCCTTAAGGGAGGGAGTTTCAGTTGAGCTTTATCCGAACGGGGTCGGGTGAGTAATTTGTGGTGTTTGGCAGTCCCGCCGCGGCCATTAGTTCCGTGCTGGTGTAGATGTTTTAAGCTGAAATAATAAATGCTTATAATAAAACGTGTGTTCCTGCGGGATAATATTTAACTGTCTCAAAAATGGCAGACCACCGAAACGTACTTAATAAAGTGGAATCGAGGCCGGCTAGTGTGCGGGCGCTGCAAACAAAATAAACACCACCATTTGAGAGCCGACTGCGCCGAAATGAGATAATTTATCAGGCGCCCCCTAAAAATTCAAAACACGTATGCACTTGGAACACTGGCTGTAACAAAGGACCTTGCCCTAAATTACTCACATCAACACGTTTAAATCTCCAAGGGGATTCGATCGACTTTCCCGTGATTAACTACTGAACTATTTATTTAATTTGAAAAATCAATAAGTTAATACATTAAGACATTGAAAGTGTATTATTCTCAAGTACTTCTAAAGGAAAAGGACAGTGTGTACATTTTTGTTACATTTTCATCCTACTGATATCTTTAGGTTTAGTTTGATGTGACTAGGTTTAGATTAGTGATATGATTAAATTTTCTTAAAATGATTAGGTTTAGTTAAATGTTATGAGGTTTGGAAAAATGATATTTTCTTAAGATTTGTTTAATTATCTGAGGTTCGAGAGAGTATGAGAATCATATGATTGGTTAGGTTTGATTAGGTTATGTTAGGTTAGGGAAGTGTGCATAAGTGTTTTAATAAAGGACTAAGGGATTGACGACCAAGGGGCACTAGTGAGGTATTGTAACAGTTCCGCTGGTGTCTTTTCAGGGACGATCATTATGTCGATAATAAAAAAAAATGTTAGGGAAGTTTCGACTAAAAAAGAGATTGGCTCCATTATCGAAGATGAAGGAAGGGCGATGATTACCAGGGCAAGTGGGGTGGTCGCTGAAGTAAAACTGGTCGGCGAAAAGGCTAATGAGGCAGTGACAGGGTAGGCTCTGGAGGGAGTCGTTGGGGAAAGAGGAATCATTCAGGTCAAGTAGATCCGACTGTACGGAACTGGCCTAAGGTAGATGGCGATTCATACGTTTATAACGAAGGGGGACGTGAGAGTAGGATGGCCCAGGTGCATGGTTCAGGGACGGCCGGACAAACTGAATTTGGCGTCACAATGTAAGGAACCGAGTTTCACGACAAAATGTAAGATGTGCGTCGAGGAAGAAGTGTAAAGGCGAACCTCAAATGTAGCCCATACCGTGATGCAGGAGTTAACGCTTCAGAGAAAGCGCAGCCTGTTCCTGCTTCCAACCGGAGGTGTAGGATAAAAAGACGTGTAGAAACGTGACGAGACCATGACGGTGCGCACAACAGGTACAGGGCTGAAGGAACATTATTGGGTATGATAAAATTAGAGAGGAAAATAAGGAAATTGTCCTGGTGGTACCAATATCCATTCTACATGTGAATCTCAATAGATGCTAAGCCACCAACGACGTGATGGCAGTCCTTAATTAAGAACGGCATCCGGACATCACAATAATCAGTGAACCCAATCGCGCGAGGCTGAATGCTTCGTGGGTAACGGACGAGGATGACAATGACGGCCATAAAGATCGGTCCGGAAGTTAGTCATCTTGTTTTGGTAATCAGGATCTAGACATGGGTCAGAGTAGCATACATCACATACATTGCTTGTTACGCTTCACTCAACGCCGCGAAGCAGCGGACTGATTTTGATCAGTAATGGGAGTGGTTCATCGCACCGACTGCCCTGTGATCGTTACAGGGAACCTCATTGCTAAAGCCCCACACTGGGTATCACCACGGATGAATCGCAGAGGCGAACTGCTTCTGGTCATAATGACGGGGCTAGAATTTGAGTCTGTCAATGTTCCCTTCATTGCCTTTCAGAGACATAACTCAGAATCCATACTAGAAGTCACTTTGCCAATGTTGGCATATGCATCAGTAATATGGTGGCCAAGAACGACCATGAAAACAGCCGTAAGGCTCCTAGATCACGTCCAACGAAGCGCTCTTCTGAGCGCGGCAGGAGCTATGAGAATAACACCAACAGCGGCTATAGAAGCCCTGCTGCACCTGACACCCTTGGACATATATATCAGAGAACAGGCAGCAGCGGCGGCTCTAAGACTGCGAGCAACAAAACGATGGCTTGTAAGCAACGGAGGACAACATCCCTCGAAAATATACATTCACTAGAAAGCTTCAAATAGACCTGAGATACGAAGACTCAGGAGTAGGAAGCAAACACAAAGACATCCATATGTACATTGATGTGTCGACGAAACAGGCCCAGGCGTAGGAATTAATCGAAGAACCTGTTTCTGAAAAAAAGGTTCTGCACTAGGTAAGACAATGAGCACACCAACAAAGATGGAACTCGTGGGTATACTATACGCAGTAAAGGTAATCTCTGATAAGAAGATCAAGGGAACACATCATAACGAACAACAGAGCAGCAATTTCCTTCATTGCTAGCTGTAAAATTACCTTAGCATTAACGCTGGAATATTACGAAGCCTTGGAAGAAGTGGTAACAGTATAACATATCGTTTGGTGAGGAAGGCATCTGGAAGAAAAATATGCGGGCCCTTCCTGCCGCCCTCTCTGGAAAACTTGATTACTCTACTGAAAAATGCATCAACCAAATGCCACAAGGAGCGATGAGACGACATAACTGTCTAGAGAAAACCTCCAGAAGGTTGTAGGGCTCCTAACAGGACACTGCAATTTAAGATCGCAAATTAACAGACTGAGACTACACTCTAGTTCAACCTGCATGTGCTTTTGGACTGCCCGGTTCTATCCAACTTGCGTGAATCCTCAATGGGAGTCGTCTGACATCCTAAGAGTCCCTTTTGCTGAGATGCTGGCGTTTGTCAATGCCTTGGGTTGGGTCGACCGCAGCAAGAAATGAGGACTCAGATGGTAGGATGTACAAAGGCCCCACTGGAGCCTACGTGCAGCGGACCTCCCTACCCTTCCATCGTCAAAATCCAGATACAGTCACCTTGGTAATATCTGGCCACTTGGGCCGTTTGCAGGACTGAAGAGACGAGGAGAAAGTCAAAATGATGAGTGATCACCGTCTCATCTCTTACTCATTCACCAGTTTCAAAAAGGGAAAACCCCCACTACCGTCACGACTAAGTCCAGCCTGGTCCACCCAACGGGCCGACTGGATGAAATTTCACGAGAAGGCAAACTCGTTACGGTTCAATACCAGCGAACCAAATAATATGGTGGAGATTTTCAAGAATGCGGTACGGACTAGCAAGACGGCCTGGAAGAAACTTGTAGCGGAAGCGAACGACGATCATTGTGGCAAGAAAGCAGGGACACCACCATCCCAATCCCAATCCCAAAAAGCTCGTGCTGAGGGGGAACCGAGACAACCGTGAGCGCCCTTTTCCCTGAAAATGCTGACCACACGACCCTAAAGGCACTCCTGCTCACTGGAACGACACCACTGACTGCATGAAGGAGAAAAAGGTCCCGGTGGCGATTGCCATTATATTCAAGGCACCCAGATCCGGAGAAATTTTGATCGAGGCGTACCTCAGGGGCTTTAGACCACTGTATCCGCTGGACCTAGAGAAACGAAGGCAAACTCTTCGAGAGAGTAATCAGAGACAGGAGACAGGTGGGCTATCTAGCCGCCAATACGGTTTTCAAAAGGGCAGATCGACCATAGACGCCCAGAAAGAGGTTAGCAGGCTCATCAGCATGGGCACTTTAAGAAGCATACGGCATTGTCTCGAGATTTAAGTGGACGTCAAAAATGCCTTCAATTTCCTGGTCCACCATACTGGAGATGCAAGGGAGGAGAGGGGCCAACATTACCTGATGGCTATGATCGTAAAAATGAAAGGCGCAACGGCACACTGAGGCTCTGGGAGGTTCAAGGAGGGGACCCGTAATGCCACACGGGTTCGGAATCGAGATCGAGGGGGTCGCGAGGCTGGCGAGGAAGGCGATAAGCAATATCTCGGAGTAGATTTCAGTAGTCTGGCTGCCGAGAAAACTAGGGTCATGTGGCTTTCATAGCGACGCGCGGACAGGAGACGTATAAGATCGAGATCTTGGGCCACAGCATGGCAGTAGGTAGGTTGACCAAGTCATGATCGAGACTAACCCCTTGTGTAGCAGCCAGCCAAATCTGGCCTGTTAGCAAAAATCAGTGGCCTGTCAGAGGGAAAGAGAATCCCTGAGGGTACCGCATGATCTTCACCGTGGCCGCCAAAGTACTAGACTCGTCAGTGCCCCCGGACTTGGAGATCGGGCAAGAGACGAGGTATGGCAATGAAGAAAGGAAAACAGTGAAAATTGCGTCTGGTCCAGCGAGCTCATTCAGGTACTGGAGCTTTGGAGGAAGGGGAGCCACGGGGAGTTGACGTTGAAACAAACTCTGTCAGGTCGGGATGTACCTGCACAGAATCGGAAAAGCCTCTGGGGAGGAGTGTTCCTGGTGCGAGGGCAAGGTGAACGATGCGCGGCACACTTTTTTCGAGTACTGACGGTGGGGGAGAGAACGGCAAGAGCTGAGCAGGTCATTGGGTGGACCGGTCGATCCAGAATATCTTGTTCATAATATGCTCGAGAACGAGGAGAAATGATCAGCGGTGGACCAGATGGCAAGAGAAATCCTCGAGGAAATAATTGTTCTCTCAGGGATAACTGTTGGTAGGGCAGGGGTTGGAAGTAAGGAGGATGAAAATTAAGAGGAATAAGGAGCAGAAGTCGAAGAAGAAAAAGACGAAAGAAAGCGATTATTAGCGGGCGATGGGGGAGGAGCAGAGAAGCAAGAGGGGGGAGGCACCAATAGTAGTTTGTGATGGTTTATTGGTTTCTCCGCCAAGTTGATAGATAGATAATAGATTAATTGAAATCTTTATGTTAAGAAAATTTTGGTAATCCTAGGTTTTAATTAAAACAGTTTCTTATCAATATAGTTTAGTGATAATTCCAGATTAATATTATATGCCCGCTAAGATATAATATTAAATAATTAGGCGTTATTAAAAATGCTATAACAGTGCACGTAGACCGTAATAAACTCTAATATAAACCCCGTACTCTATATACATTATTAATAAACTCCAAATCTCTTACTCTGCAATTTCAAAGCATGAGCTTAAGCACACAACGTGGGCAGTTTTCATTTTTCAATAATACCCCCGCGATAACGACGCTTGCATATTTATTACTACCGGCCGAATAGTGAAAAGCAACTCGAAAATAAATAAAAAAACATACTAGAAGCAATCTAGTTGTTAATTTGATCGATCAATTATGCAAATGCATTGTTATTCCGTCGCCGGCCCTTCTCTCGTCTAATTAAGTCCCGTAATTATAATAGAATCTACCAGAGCAGGCGGCATTGCGCGCGACTTGCGCCTTATTCGGGCCTAGGAATATTTCCAGTCGTTAAAACGTGTCTTGTCTTGGTCGTATCGTAGGTAGGTTTATGGGGGCGAGGAAAGCCACCACCTCATCCTTCATTAGAACAACGCGCGTGGATAATTAAGGAAGCAGCACAAGGAAGCTACCGGCTAACTTTATTATTCATTTTTTTGCCCCGATTTTACGCCTGTTAGGGGCCGCTTGATTAGGCTTGATTAAGCCCAAGACACTCACCGTGATGAGATTTTATCGTTTATAATTACATCCATTGGAATAAAGTTAAGGCTTTACCCTATATTCATTGTATATTTAACAATTACCCTACATACGAACAATGATAACAATCTCGATTTCGTTTTTCGTATCGAACAAGAATCTGGTATAGTGTTTTTTTTATGCTTTCAGGTTATTGGCCGTTCGGCGTGATATGGTGCAACGTATACGTGACATGCGATGTATTGGCTTGCTCTGCATCAATTATGCACATGTGTTTTATCAGTTTGGACAGATACCTGGGGATTCGGAATCCATTAAAGACACGGCACAGCTTCACGACGCGAACGGTCGTGCAGAGGATCGCCCTCGTCTGGCTGCTCTCAATGCTGGTCTCCAGTTCCATCACAGTATTAGGTAAGAACTTTTCGAGTGGTTCGTTTATATGTATTGATGAATATTTAAGGAAAATTATCTGGCGTCGCCGTTGTAGACGTTTGGGCAAAAGTTTATAACTGGATTTAACCACCTACGCAGTAGGCGAGATGGGTTACGCATAGTAATTTAATAATGGATTTTTATTTAAATATTTTATTCAGTAAATAATAAAAATAATATTTGCACTAGATCAGTTAACTTTCATAGGCTTCATATTGAATTAAATACTTAAATATAGAAATCATCTGTCACAGCAATCGTTCCCTCTAAATTGAATGATATACTAAATAGTTACAATTTTTTTATTACTTATTATTATGCCATAGACCTAATTCAAAATTTAGTTAGTAACCGATGTTTTTAGAAGATAGTAGTAAACATTTGAGGCTGGAATAAAAACGTTGAGCCATTTACAAGCGAAGGGTGATGACGTGTAAAACGACTCTAAATAAATTCAGAGATTATGAAAGTGGTCTAAGCTAGAATATGCGGCGTACTATTACTAGGGAAGGGCAATTACCAACTGACGTTATACGTGCGTTAAAGTTCTCCTGGAGCCGATTCATTTTAATTGTTAGTTTAATAGATATTTGAGTTCCTTCTACGAGTATTTAACTCCCATTATAATTGGTTGCAAAATTTGCTAGCATTGGCACCAACTAAGGGTCTTGATAAGGCTCATCTCTTCTTTGTGGTTTATTCGAGCTTTCCAGTTTTAGTACTTTTTTAATTAACAATTTATACCATCATGATTAAATAATCTTATTAGCGTATTAATGGCAACTTAACCGGTCAAGGTCATAATTTAATATAGTTACACACGCGCACTCTTCTCCTACGAATCTTTAGGTCATTTCCCGATTAGCAATTTCTACGAAAACGTCTCGGGGAGATGTGATAACGGCTGAAGTCAATCCGTTTTGTGTTTCAGGCATCATAAATCACGAGAACATAATGCCTGAGCCGAACACGTGCGTTATAAACAATCGGGCGTTCTTCGTGTTCGGCTCGCTGGTGGCGTTTTATATTCCGATGGTCATAATGGTGGTGACATACGCGTTGACGGTGCAACTGCTGAGGAAGAAGGCCCGCTTCGCCGCCGAGCACCCGGAGGCGGATCAATTCCGGAGGCTCGGGGGACGGTTTATTGCTAAACATGAACGAACATCTGCTCTATCGACTCATCACACGATGTGGAGGACAGTTGGCGGCTCGGCGGATAGGTTTGTATTTCCGCATTATTGTCCCCCTTGCTGTATAAAAATTGCAATATTACTATCACTCGTGTATCAATCTTGTTCTAAATTATACACACACTACAACTGTATATTAAATTATTATTACATTCTAATTTAATTTAATCAAAATAATCTACTGAATTCAATAAGGTCAAAGGTGTTAATTATATTTAAGTAACTAACTTAAAAATGCATTAATGACTTTTATATAGTATGGGTTATTCTTGATAATTTTTGAACAAAAATCATATTACAAAGCAAGATTTTCAAAGGCAATTGAATTATCTAAATCAATTTATTCTGAAGACGTTAAAGGTTGAAAATTTTTAAGTAATTTACTGTTGATTTTATAGCGATTAACGTCATAGTTGCAAAATAATTCGAAACAATCCATTTCCGCCCTAATGAAACCTCCAAATATTAATTAACACGAGTGCTTTAAAATTGATTGCATGAATGCTTGATACCGCGAAAATTTTAATGAGCACCATATTTCACATTTGCAATTAGGACGAGCAACATGAGGATCAGTGCGTCGCATCCGCAGCTGTCGTACACGAACGGCGGCAACGGTGCAACGGCAGGAAGTCACAGTCACAGTCACAGGGACCAAGGCACCCAAACTCCGGAAAACATAGCCAGGGAGACGAGGAACTTCAACCTGCGCTCGTTGAAACTGCAGTTTAATAACGTGCCATCTAATCTGAATTTCAGGTGAGCTCACTTCATTTTTTTCCCTTTTCCGCGTAAGCGACGTCATAACTTTCAGGAAACCGTCTAAGTAAGATTGCCGCCGCCCGACATCCATTCCCGCGAACCTTTTTAAATTAATCAAGGAGGCTGAAAACTTTGAAAAACGTCCGCACGTTTCATAAATTATTATTCATGTATACCTCGGCGGGGGATGATTAGTCGGGCGATATGCTTCATTTAGGCGTCGAGTGGATGGATCTCAGTGTAGAGGGCGCTTCGGCCCATTTTATTTACAGGAAGAACGCATTTGTCTTCGGTAATGGTGAAAACTTTACAAAGTTATGCATATATTTCTTTAGAAATTTTAAAGACACACAAAAAATTAAAATAATATTCGTTTTTGAGGTCCCTAACAATTTACGGTTTATATAGTCTGTTCGTTGGATCTTCCGTCGTACGTCACAAACTATTGCTTCAAAAAACGAAGAACGTTTTACAGTACGTTCCTTTTCTAACGCATTTGCTTTACTTTATCAGACTGAACGTTTTTGCGTCGTTTCTCGAAGCGATAGTTTGTGACGTACGACGGAAGATCCAACGAACAGACTATATGTTGATAATTTATATTTAATAAAAGATTTCCGTGTGTCTATATATAGTTGCTTCAGATTTTGAAATCAAATGATTAGTTTTGCTCTTGTTCTCTATTTATATAATTTTAATATAACCATTAATCTTCGCCAGCAATCAAAGGCGAAATGCAAGGAAGTGAGGAAGTTTGATAAAGGCCCATTCCGTCATCACAAACCAACTTCAAAAGATGACTCCCTTCTTAATGAGTGCGTATGGCCTGGAGGATAGAACCCATCCCCATCCGAATAAACACGGCCAGTGGGCGACGTAATAGAAAAGGCCACTGTCGGCGTTTCGTAATTCGTACATAATTAACATTTTCCCCGAATCTAATTATAATTCATTCCGGCGCGCGATATTAGCAGGGCATGTAAACACTCTTCTATGCAAAGCACCCTCAATAGATTGGAGGCGTGCAACGCCCGGAAGGTCACGATCGATTTTTTCATTACGAAACTTTCGCCCTGGAGTGAAAGTAACAAATAATCGTAAATAAAGTTAACATCCACCTTATCCAGATGAGCGAAATGAAAAATAAACCGATATTTTACAAGAATGGATGCGGCATTGTTCGCGGTAGAGTTTTCAGGACAAGGTGAAGGAACCATTCCAACATTTGAAAGGGGTGTATTACTAATATAATACCAGCACTCACTCGGATGAATATCACAAATTGCTTTTAGGCCTCACAGCGTCGGATTATAGAGGCCGAGTGCAGGGCACAGTTTGAAATTAAGAAATGTGTGTCGCTCATTGTTCCACTCTGGCGCACATTACGCTACCCTTCGGGTGGGTGTTTACGCCGCTCTTTTCGCTAGTTCAGAAGAAAGAATAATAATTACGGCGACGACGAGAATGCTTTTGAAGTACAACTGTCTGTGATAAGATAACAATATGAACGCCAGCCGGGCAAACATACGGTGGTGCTATCTGGAGACTTGGATGTTATTACATTAAAAATTCGCATATCATCTTGCCGGAATTAACTCCTAGCATTTATGTGGGTATACGTTTACTGGAGCCACGATGGGGTGCATAATTGGTACTAAAAATAAAATTAAATGTCTAAAACAACAAAAAAAAAAGATGATGAATAAAGGTGGTGCTGCAGATCTAATAATAAGATTTTGAATATAAATTCATAAAGTCATCTGTATAACACACAATAGTAAATATTGTGTTGCAACATTTTTTCTTTATATTATAATTATATTTAATGACAAAAAGGGCTTGAATTTTCCAGGAATATAAACATTTCCCTCTCAAGTATAAGTATCCGGAACGTTGGTGATCATTGTTCTCTAAGTCCTCGGGAAGCCTTAATTATACTTCCTGTACGTTGACCCATTTTCTTGTATTTTATAGCTGAGATATTCATGCTTTCTCTTTCTTAATAAGTTGAGGGGAGTATTAAGCTTATCAAGGTGTTTATCAGTAATAAGTTCCAGGGGAAAATTAGATCTTAAGAATTTTCTATTTACTTAACATCTGAATGTATGAAACTTTTATCTCGCCCAGATTTCGTTCATTGTCTTGAAGCCTGAAGTACCGCTCCATCCTGTTAAAATCAGGTTTCTTGTACGTTTGGAAAATTATTAAATTCAGATGTAACAAATAATTGTAATGTTTTCAAAATACAAAAAAATATCAAGTAAGAAAATTAAGAAAAAGACCTATCAAATAAAAATTCTTTCTTTCTTTGCAACAAGCAAATTACTTTTGTATCATTCAATGTCTGTCGAGGTATTAGCCAGAGAAGTAGTTGTTTTAATAAGTAATTTGTTTTTTTTTACTCATAATAAAACTCATTTGTTGTAGATGTATGAAATATTTTCGAAAAATTCATTCAAATTTTGGAACTATAATTAATTTTTGAATAATCATCATATATTCTAAAATTAAAATTTGAAACAATAATGTATTACTCTACAAGATGAGACTGTTTCTTCCCCCTTCGTAACGATCCATAATTAATTCCTCCTCAGAAACAATCCCCATTACCATACATTCACTCACTCGTTTGTTCCAAATTATGATGATGATTTAAACAGAATATTAATCGGCATTAAAGTATGTACACAATGTTCACCCTACGTATAATTCCATAATAAACCATTTGCACCTAATGAACGAACGAACGGTGGTGCACGAAGGGGAGGGGGTAGTGGTGGTGGTGTTGCGAGAGGCGTCGGAGATTGTAGGCCTGTAGGGTGGGACGAGGTCATTAGAATTTAGGGAGGAAACGGAAATGTATCGGCTGTGATGCAATAAATTTATAACCTCGTTAGATGAGTTATGTAAATACCCGTCGAGGGATATAAAGTGAGACGTCACTCCCGCCGTATTACGCGGCCACCTAATTACCTCTTTACCTCAACTCATCTCCTGAGATGGACGTCGAGATTACATTCAAATAACCCCGGGCCCGCCGCCTCCTGGGCTCTTCTCGCCAAATATTTACGGTCGCGTTTTCACTTTAAGGGGGGAAAAAATTACACCCAACTTCAAGATATATATATATTACGTATAGGTATGTTTGTATACACGGGATTAAAGCAAGTGATGGATCTGCTGAGGCTTTCCGAATATGTGTGTTTGCCAGTCATCGTGATCAATATGCGTTGAATAAATTTGATTATTTTTCAAGGGCCCCCATGGCAATATCCAATTTAATCGGACGACTTCATGTAGAAACTCTAAGAATATCTTTGGAAATCATAGTAGTAGTAGTAGTAGTGTTTGGCAATCGACCACGTGGTCCTTCCGCCGTCTAATTTGTGTATTTGTGTGTGTAAATGAGCTTCTTACTTTAAAGGATCGCCCTCGTCACTCTAAAGCATCATTACTTGTATCCCAATGGCGAATGGTACTGGTTACCCATCCAACTACTGACCCGAATCAACGTTGCTGCACGTCAGTTCGGGGCCCTAATCGAATGCGCCACCACCCGGAAATCATAATTATATATATTTTTTACTTCAGTAGTCAAATTTAAACACAATTAAAAATATTTTAATACCAAAGAATTAAAGTTACTTATTAAATATAATTATCTAATTTACAAATCCACTCCTGTGATAATACATAAAGCTTATAATTCATGTAATATTAAATATTTTTATTTAAGAAACGTGTAAAATTATGACTTTGATTTTTTTAGGAGGGATTTTAAAGTCGGCGATTCCATAAAGGGGCGGGTTTCGTTTCCATGCTTTCAAAGAAGCCACACCGAGGGGTTTGTGTGTGTCTTTTCATGTCAAGGCGCATTTAACATGAAATTCTCCCCGGTAAACTAAATGCTAATATCCATTGGCGCGAAAATATATTTGCATTCATTCACGCCAAATGCGGACGTTCCGAATAAGGGATGAATAATGAAAATTCGGATGCACCGCAGGTTATAATCTTTCGAATGCTTAATAAGTACTGATAGATGGGAGGTTTTCTATTTTTATTTTCTAAAAGTAAATTGGAAATTATGGTAATCACAATTCTTCCATCATTATTTGATAAAAAATTGAATACTAACGAATGGAAATGGATAAAATTTTTTAGTTACCTAGTTACAACTGAATCATAAGGATAGTGGAGATTGTTTCTTCGTGAAAATTATTATTGATTTAATTTTTTTAGTTTAAATTATTTTATTATCAACAAACAACTAATGGAATAAACAAATAGGAAAATATAGCAATCTAGTTCATACCCGAATTTGATGCCCTATCTGAAAGACTTGAGAATTAACAGTATGATGACTCAGAAGAGCCCTCTGGCGGCGTAATATTCAATTTAACCATTTTTTTTCTGATTCTCACACTCATGATGATTTACAATAGCATTTGTGACGTTTTCATCGCGCGTTCTGAAAGTACAACAATTGATATTTCACCGGTCGAAAGGCGGAGGTGGGTTTTGCTTGTATTATCCGCCCAACGGAGTTTTCAAAAGGGGGCCGTTTATGAATAACTGAATACACCGCCCCTGTATAGGATATTCGTAATCGAATTTAAATTGAACCTTACTACGTCGCCGAATGTAGGTTTTTGTACGTAATACTATCATTATGGGGCGGATTGTTTATTGAGGAGAATTTGCGCGGCCGCTCGATTCTTCGAATTTGGATCGATGCGCGGCCTTGAGGGTTGGCACAATGTTATTGTTCTGCCGCCTGCCAAAGAAACCCCACAATGCACTATTCCGTAACAAATGTTTTCGATTAACAGGAGAAAGTGGACGACCTTCTCTCAGGTGATAATCAATCAAATTATCTAACTCTGATATGAATATGAAAAATAATTAAATCTTACAGAAATTTGATTTTCATCCACATATATAAAACTCTGCAACTGGCACACACATCACGTTTGGTAGAAAGCTATACGTATTCGGATTAAATGGAGGGTGACGAGTTCACCCTTACGTCAAGACCAAATTTTTTATCCATACGTATTGATTTTTATGTTACAGATTATTAGCGGGGCGAGTCAATAAGCGAAAAAATCTGGCGGTCAACTCGGTGGCGACTGAACAGAAGGCGTCGAAAGTTCTCGGACTGGTCTTCTTCACTTTCGTCTTCTGTTGGGCGCCATTTTTCATACTAAACATCCTATTCGCCGCATGTCCCACGTGTCACGTTCCAGACCACGTGGTGGTGGTTTGTCTTTGGTTGGGCTACGTCAGCTCGACCATCAACCCAATCATTTACACAGTATTTAACCGGACGTTCCGAGCGGCATTTATAAGACTGCTGTTGTGCAAATGTAATAGGTAAGTTGAAGCCAATATATTTTATTGAAAAATGATTAAAAGATAATGTCATTAACAGGATTTACCGCGATATGTGTTCACAAAGCCGTCATACACATTTTAAACGCAGTTTAATTAAATCCATAGTTACGATAAAACAGTAATGCACCATTAATTAAAGCAGATAAAAGGATTATCTATTAAATATAAATACTCAAATATTTAATGCACCGAAACCGACGGTGGCTATCAAAACAAATGCATGCGCAATTTTTAGCGCGGCTATTACCATACAAAGTGATAAAGTCGAAATTAGTAAAATATTTTATCCCGCGGGATTGAACAAGTTAGATATTTTGGACTATTTCACTGACGAGGGTTTTGCGTACCTACGTTACGGTAGGTGTCCGGACTAGATTCATGATTGAGATTATTTAATTCTCGCATAATTCGGATTCCCATTACTTTTGCAAATGTTGCCGGCTTCAATTATTATTCATTAATGACAGAGAGCGCCAATTAATGCATAAATAGGCTGCCGCTATAAACAATTGCAGATTAAGCGCTTCAATATTGGCCGAAATTTATGGCGGACGGATAATATCAAACATTATAATTGCATCGTAAATGTCAATCGGATTTGGAAACTAGTAAAATCTGATGAATAAAATTATATAGTGTATAAGAGCGAATGTCAGTACTTTTATAATTGTATTTTAATATTTCTTTAGTTAATAGTTGTAATTTTGGATTTAAAAGAGAATCATAATTTGGATAAATCAGACGGGAAGATTATTCATAGAATAGATAAAATTAAATCAAATAGGGGTATATATTTAGAATAATATCCAAATGATTAAATATTTAATGTAGACAGCGTACTTTTGACCTACCGCAGTAAATACTTAATTGAAGTAGCGGACTCATGACCTACCACAATGGAACATTTATTAATGTATAGTAATCAGGCAAATTTTAACAATATTTAAATTATTATGGTAGATCAATAGTACTCTATCTTTATATGTAGTTTGTCGTGATTAATCAAGGGTACTTTATAATGTGAAAGTATTAACAAAATAATTAATCAATTCGGTAACTATTATGAATAATATTCTCAATACTCGACGATTTACGTTCCAATTTCAGTCTCGAAAATCAATTTGTTAAAACCGCCCACGCTTTCGCTTTCCGCCCCCCATTCACGGAGCTCGCGCTAAATTCATGTTTGCAATAACTAAGGCAATATTCAATTTATTTCAGGTTGTCTCGGCCGGTTCGATATAGGTCGGTGAACGAGAGCAGGAGTGCGGCGAGCCTGTGCACCCCATCCGCCCTACCGCTGGCGATAAGCCTGCAGGGCACCCCGCTGCTGACGCCGGCCTCCACCGAGTCCTCCTACATGGTGGTGACACGGACGTCGTCGGCCAACTTCCGCGAGACCTCGGACTCGTACGATGACCACGACTGTTGAAGATGTGTTCATTTGGTGTACTTAAGTATATCCGCAGGAAATGTAATGTAACTGTGAATGCCCGAATTCAAACCATTCCCACACGTGGATGTTAGTGACTGGAGACCGCGAAACAGAAGAGTCGCGGCCATTGAAGTAATACGACAATCTCTCAGCGATACTACTTATATTTTTAGTATGTAGTAAGTGTCTGATGTTTAATGTTTAAATAGACATTTATATAGTTAAGATCAGATATGTTTTATTGATTTGTTTCCAAATAATAGTTGGTATAATACCATAATTTCCAACAATCAGATTATATCTTATGTAAGTTACAGACCGGTTTAGATCTATTTGGATCTCATCATACTTGTACTAGGTCGAAACCGGTTCGTAGATATTGATTGATAAGGAAAATAATAGTTACATTAGTTTTTGTTTACTTAAAATTAAATTTTGAATTAATTAGATCGTTAATTAATTCAAAAAGTTGAGGTGAGAAATCAATTCATTATACTAAATTTTGTAGTTTTCATAGTTTGTTCAAGACACGACTTTATTGCCCAACCCATCAGATTATATACTTTGTTAATATGAGTATTAAAATTTTAAAATGTATTTCTAATTTCATCAGAAAAATTTATCCAAAAAAACTCTCTACTCAATATTTAAAAATCTTCTATAGGAAAAATTAAATTAATTAACAAGAAAAATACTTTAGATCTTTTAAAGATAAGTAGCCATGCTAATTTTTTTGAGACAGAAGAAAAGAAGCAAAGGTGAAGAAGGGAATAAAAGTAAGAAAGAAAGAGAAACAAAGATAATTATCAAAGTATGACAGGCAGAAGGAAAAAAATATAGAGAAGAAAATAGGCAAAATAAAAAGAAGAATAAAAGAGAAAAAACGATAACAATAGGAAAATTGAATGGAGACAAAAAATTAAAGAAGAAAAAGATAATTAACAAAAGATATAAAAAATTAGAACAGGATATAATAAAATAAAGAAATTAAGACAAGAAAAAAGTAAAACAACATAAATAGAAGAAAGGCTTAGAAATAATGTTAGGGAAAAAAGATATAAAAAGAAGAAATTTATGAATAATGAAAAATCGCCAGATTATTATGTCCTCCCAACATATTTTAGCTTTTTTCTTAATATATAATTCTTTTTGATAAATAACAGAAAAACGTTTAACTTTTTTATACTACTACTATATAAAAAGTAGTATAAAAAATTTAAACGTATTTTTCTGTTATTCATTGAAAATGTACTACGAAGTGAACGCCTCCAAAATTCAAAATATCTTTTTGATAATTTTTTGATATATTTTCTGATGATGATGATGCGAGTTTTCCAGAAAAACTTTTAAAATTTACTTTGTTTTGAATTGAATATGAAATTTTATTAATATTGAACAAAAAACATATCGATCTTAACTATACCACATTCAGAGCAATAAGCTTAGAAAGAAACCCGACTTTCGCCTATATCCCAAGAACAACCAACAACCAACAACCAAAAAAACAGAACCACACGATACAATTTAATTTTATAATCAAGTGTAAACCTAATTTATAAAAATAAATAATTTATGTGCCGAATTCATTATTGCATCCCGCCAAAATTCCAGCGTAAAATTTTTATCACACCGGAAGGGGTGGATGCGCGCTGCATAAAACAAACAGGCAAATAAATAACTCCTAATTACGGCCTGGAACTTTTTTGTCATGAGATCATTAAGCGCGCGGGAACCTTCATAATCCTCGATAACGAACCTACGTGCAAGATACCATCTGCAAGGGCTTTGTATATAAAAAAAAGAAAGTTGAAAATGTTCAACGGAGTGATACCTCGCGCGCGCCGCCTCACGGCCCCCGGGGGCGGGCATTAAATTTTACAAGCGATGTCTGCCCGGATTAAGATTGCGTTCGTTTATTAATTTACAGCGGGACGGTTTTCGAGCAGAACTGTGTAAATTAAAGCGAATGTAATAATAGGGGTGGACTTGAAATATTATTTATTTTATCCCACAAAAATCTAATATTATTCAAAATAATATTTTCTATAAAACTAAGTTCTAACTTTAATAATGATCTAAGGAACGAAGTCACTTGAGAATAAAGAAATGGAACATAACAACGGTTTACTTCTCCTAATTTGAAAATTTGGTTCCATCAAGAGAGTAGCAGAATAAGTTTCAATTGCATTTTGAAAAATATGTGTTCTTCCATTCTCGACCTCCATTCTTGCTCCATTAAGACTTTCTCGATGATGATTCATCAAATTATTTACTAAATATGGCTCTTTTGCTATAAAAAAAAATATGTATTACTAAATATGGCTTTTTTGCTATAAAATTTGAAGAATAGATCGAATAAAACATTAGATATCTAATGAAAAAAGTGTAAGGAGATTCTAGAAATCTCATAAATTCTCCATATTATATATCTAAAGGAAACATTCTACGCAATTTTGAAATTCTAGAAATCTTGATTAATAAATAAAATTGGGCTGAAAGACCACCGGTCGATAGCCATGGAGCAGAAGAACAAGAACATTTCAGAATTGATTTTATTTTATCCATTACATGTATTAGATTTTATTTTTCTGTGAATAAAGATGTTTAGTAGTAGTAAATAAAATTACTAAACCTTAAATTGTAAAAATCTGAAGCAAGAAAAGGCTAGGAAATTATAAAAATATTGCTGGTAAATTCTAAAACCGTGTACAAATATCTAAAAAATGATAGACGATTCCAAAACCCTGAAACAAAATTCTAAAATTCTGAAGGAAAAAGTTCTAGGAAATAAAATTTGAAGGAAAATATGGTGGACATCTTTAACACTCTAGAAAAAATATTACTGGTAAATTTTTAAATCGTGTACAAATTCCTAAGAATCTAAGGAAAAATTGTTAAACAAAACTAGGAATATAAAAGAAAAAGTGCTGAAAAAGAAACACCAAAAAAATTAATTACAAAACTTTTAAAATAAAAAAAAAATTCAAAAGGTAATAATTTGAGTGAAGAAATTACTATAATTTTTATGCATGATGGGTGGGCAGACTTTAAATTTAATTTAGATAAGATTAGCTATAGAAAGTAATTTATATTTAAAATTAAATTTTGATTTTGTTTTATCTTGTTTTACATAAAGGGTTTGATTGTTTTTAGCAGCAAAATCATCAACAATTAGTATTTAAAGTTATCATGTATATGTAGGGTGGGTGGGTGGTCTCTATCAATTATGATCTTGAAAAATGTTGTAAAACTCAACTGCTAATTCCTGAAAAAAATATTTAGAAAACCTAAGATGAAGTTTAGAAGAAATTCAATAAACGATTTAGCCAGAAAAAAGACAAAAAACAAATGCCATCGACTCAAAACTGACATAATTTATAAATAATACATCTAGGATTATGTAAGCTGAAAAAATCAGCCAAATCCAACTACTAATTCCTGAAAAAATATTTAGAAAACCTAAAATGAATATTAGAAAAAAAATCAATTTAGGATTCAGCCAGAAAAGACTAAAAATAAATGCCATCGGCTCGAAACTGACGTAATTTATAAACAATACATCTAGGATTATGTACACTGAAAAAATCTGCAAAATCCAACTGCTAATTCATAAAACATATTTATAAAACCAAAGATGAATTTTAGAAGAAATTTAGTTAACTATTTAGCCAGAAAAAGACAAAAAAACAAATGCCATCGACTCGAAACTTACATAATTTACAAACAATACATTTAGGATTATGTTCCTTTAAAATCCAAATGCTAATTCCTGAAAAAAAAAATAAAAATCTTAAGGTGAATTTTCGAAAAAAATCGATTAACGATTTAGCCAAAAAAAGTCAAAAAACAAATGCTATCGACTCGTAACTTATAAAATTTCTTAAACCCAAAAGCAAAATTCAAATGCTAATTCCTCAAAAAAATTTAGAAAACCTCAGATAAAATTTAGAAGAAATTAAATTTATGTTTTAGCCTGTAAAAGACAAATAAATAAATGCCATCGACTTGAAACTTATATAATTTATAAATAATACATCTAGGATTATGTACACTGAAAAAATCTGCAAAATCCAACTGCTAATTCATAAAACATATTTATAAAACCAAAGATGAATTTTAGAAGAAATTTAGTTAACTATTTGGCCAGAAAAAGACAAAAAACAAATGCTATCGACTCGAAACTTACATAATTTATAAACAATACATCTAGGATTATGTTCCTGTAAAATCAAAATGCTAATTCCTGAAAAAAAAATAGAAATCCTAAGGTGAATTTTCGAAAAAAATCGATTAACGATTTAGCCAAAAAAAAGTCAAAAAACAAATGCTATCGACTCGTAACTTATAAAATTTCTTAAACACAAAAGCAAAATTCAAATGCTAATTCCTCAAAAAAAAATTAGAAAACCTCAGACGAAATTTAGAAGAAATTAAATTTATGTTTTAGCCTGAAAAAGACAAATAAATAAATGCCATCGACTTGAAACTTATATAATTTATAAACAATACATCTAGAATTATGCTATTGAAAAAATTTGTAAAATCCAAATGCTAATGCCTTGAAAAAAAAAAAATTGGAAAAGTAAGATGAATTTTTGAAGAAAATAACGATTTATTTGAAAGGAAAAGATGGTGGAAATCTTTAAAATCTTTCTATAAAAAAGGAAAAATGGTACGGAAGCTAAAAGAAATATACTGAATACTTGTTGCGCTACTTTCTTGATGGAACCATATTTTCAAATTGGGTAAAGTAGAACACTTGTTTTGTTCCATAATTTTATTTTCTTTTTTTTTCTTCTCTTTTCTTGTTTTTTCTTTTCTTTTTTTTTCTTTTCTTTTCTCTTTTCTTTTCTTTTTCCTTTTTCTTTGACTTTGAAAATGATCCTAACCGATCGAAACACGTGTCAGGCAACTGAAAATAAAATTATGGAACAAAACAAGTGTTCTACTTTACCCAATTTAAAAGAAATATATAAAAATTCAAGAAATTTTGAGGAATTATTAGAGAAAGTCAGGAAAGAAAATTACTGAATCCAAAATTCTACAAAGCTGGAGAATTCTACTAATTTTGCTAATAATTTCTAAAACCGTGAGCAGATTTCAAAAAATCTACAGAAAAAATGATAAACAATACCAGAAATAAAAAAGTAAAATTACTGAGATATTCTAAAATTCCGAAGAAATCTTTTGTAATCTAGAACTCTTGAACAAGATTCTGCAAATTTGAAAATACAGTCTTAGAAAATTCTAGCATGTGACATATGACAGCCTATAGATGACAGACGACAGATGACAAGATTATCTATCTCTTGTCATCTATCAGAAATACAGATGACAGATGAACATAGCAAATGTTAGATGACTGATGACTGATTGACTGATAATAAATAGCAGCTAAGAGATCCCACAACAAATCATACATATTATAAGACGAATAATAGATTTTGACAAAGATATTGAAGTTACTCTCGAACAAGATTTTACAAATCTGAAAATACAGTGTTAGAAAATTCTAGAATATGACAGATGATAGATGACAGATAACAGGTGACAGAGGACAGATTGCAGATGACTGATGGAAAATTCTAGAATTCTTGAATCTGAAAGAAAATATAATCTTGAAACAAAAATAAGAAATCTATACAATTTGAATAATATAAACTTCTAAAAATCTTTGGAAAATTGTGATAGACAATTTTTGTATCCAAAATTCTAAAAATCTAAAGGGTTAAATCTAAACTATTCTAAATCCATGAACAAATTTCTAAAAACAAAAAATATAAGATAATATGAATTTAATGTAAAATTATCGAAGAAAATTTTAGAAATCCATCAGAAAATTCTGGAACCCTCTAAAAAATTCTAGAAATCTAATACTATAGGTGCTAGGAAATCTGAAGAGGAAATGCTAATAATTGATTGTTTTTGTAGAAACGTTTACTTATTTTATAATTTATTTACCGCTTAATATTTCTTTAATTCCTTACTTCAATTGTTTCAATTTCTCAATAAAACACTTTAAGTTTTAAGGAAACTAAATTAGCACATTTTGTAAAGCTTTTGACATAATTTAAAATAAAGAAATCAATCTATAATGAAACTCTGTTAACATGGATACAAAGTTTCTAATGCTTTCAACACAAGAAATCACTTCTTTCCTGAAGTTATTTAAAAAAATATATGTTGAGAAAAGTGAAGGAAAGCTTACATTTTAAGTCAAAATAGACTTTCTTACAATAATTATTTTTTAGCTCGTATTTTAATTAAATTCTGAATAAAATATTTCAGAGTAGTAACTTTTGAGTTTTAAGGAAGCTTTTAATATGAAGGAAATGATTCTAACGGATGTCCAACAATTATTGTAGCGTTGGATTTGTTTCCAACGCTACAATAATTAAAGTGTTGTTAACTTGAATAAGTAATTAGAATATGTTTACTAAAAAAAATCACATTTAAATTATGTTTGACAATTAAAATATCAGCTCAATTTATTTGGATCATGTAAGAATCGACCTACGTACTTGATTCCAACGCCACCAATAATTGTTGGACACCCGTTAGGATGACATTCTGTTAACACGAGCTTTATGATTGCATTTTTCAGGATTTGATAGAAACTAAATTTCTGAAGTTATTTTCAAAAATATATATGATATATTTCAAAGGAGTTATTTCGTAGAGATTATTCAAAAATCTTCTTTCAATTGTTACGCACCTTTTCCGAAGCTTTCAACTTAAGAATTAATTCTGTGATGAAATGCTGATAACACTGAACTTATGGCTTTTTCTCATGGACGAATTTGATGAAAATAAAGTTTTTCGCGCTTTCATACAAGAATTCATCTTTTCTTCTAAAGCCATCTACAAAAATACAATTATTATTTCGTATAGAATGTCTAAGAATCTTCTCCAGATTATCACGAACATGTTTTTTTAAAGCTTTCACCACCAATAATTCTTTCTGAGATGGAATACTTTAGAATTGCAGATTTATGACGGATCACAGTTAACAGAGACTAGATGATATTCTATCATTTCATCATAACAATGGTAACACTGAACTTATGGTTTTTTTCTTGATGGATTCATCTTTTCTTCTAAAACCTTTTTCAAAAATATAATTATTATTTCATATAGAATATCTAAGAATTTTCTTTAGATTATCACGAACATTTTTTAAGCTTTCACCACCAATAATTCTTTCTGAGATGGAATACTTTAGAATTGCAGATTTATGACGGATCACAGTTAACAGAGACTAGATGATATTCTATCATTTCATCATAACAATGGTAACACTGAACTTATGGTTTTTTTCTTGATGGATTCATCTTTTCTTCTAAAACCTTTTTCAAAAATATAATTATTATTTCATATAGAATATCTAAGAATTTTCTTTAGATTATCACGAACATTTTTTAAGCTTTCACCACCAAGAATTCTTTCTAAGATGGAATACTTTAGGATTGCAGATTTATGATGGATTACAGTTAACAGAGACTAAATGATAGACGACAGTTGACAGATAATAAATAATCATGGATGATAGATAACAAGTGACAGAAGATACAGATGTCAGATAAATAAGAAAAATAACATGACAAGTGATAGATTATACAGATGTCTAATGATTACTGATAGATGATGCATATGATAGGTAACACATAACAGATGTCAGATGACAGATAAAAATAATAATTATAAATTTATTAACGAAAGCAATTAGAAGCACAAATACAAACGATTATTAAATAATAATTAGAAAATTGATAAATGACGAAAAAATGACAACTAACAGCTGGTAGATGATAGATGCTAGATTATAAATAAAATATAACAGATTGTATATGACAAATAACACATGGCAGATGTTCGGGTATAGATGGCAGATGGATTTGTGATAGATTGTAAATGATTAATGATAGATAACACTAGATATGTTTAATATTTCTTTTGAAACAAAAAAACAATCCACTGAAATCAAAACCATCAAAATAATTATACACGAAAAAAACGTGCCATAGGCTTCAGATATTAGAAGTAAGACGTAAAAATTGCAAATTGGAAAAGAATAAAAGCAACACTGACGAGAATGTGTGTCAATTTTTTTTTTAATTCTAGAAAAATGAGAGAACAGTTCTTACGATGTCAGATGATAGATGACAAATAAAGAAAAATAGATGATATATTTCAAATAAATTAAATTATTCTTTACAATATTAAGAAAATAAATATTGATGAAATTTAGTCCATCCCTTGGCCTTCAAAGATTGCACTTTAGTTTAATGAGCAGACAGAGGAGTATAATTAGCACTTAAAAGTGATTTAACGAGGACATAAGAGGGTGGCTTTAGGAAATCCTACCATTCTTACTGGCGGAGGAGTTAATAAAGAAATCGAAAAATAACAGAAAATGAATGCTCGGACGGAATTTATAAAATATTGTGTAATCCGAGGCGAGCAGCTGGCCATGTCACAACGCCGTAACAGTAATTCCAAGTGTCCGAGAAACCTGATCGCATTTAAACCCGTAATGCCTGTTATCGCCCTCCTCCTCCTCACAAACGAATCTGTGTAACCTCGCCCAGCAAAAAAAGTTACGCATTACATAACCTCAACCCTTCTTTCCAACTAATCTCGTTTTCCCTCTCCGTCAGAATGCAAGGGGAAGCCCCGATAAGCAATTAATATAGGAAACTTTATTCAGGACCAGCCGTTGTTTACCGATACCGGACGTCTCCTCCATAAAATATAAATAAAAGTCGATCGCCCGGAGCGCGGAAGCGTCCCGTGAAAAATGATCCGGGCCTGGCGAGGCGCGAAAGGTCATCATGCACTTCCTGTCCGTATAATTTCCATTTAGATGTAAATGCAGCGAAAGAAATTATAAATGACAATTACCCTGTCGCCAAGTAATACTGTTAAAAAGCAATCAACGCGAGAGCGTCGTATTAATTTTACATTTTCATAATTTCCCTTCCTGATTACATCCAGCTAAGCAAACGAGCCAATCTGTGGCTGCGACTGAAGCCCGCCGTAATTGATTCAAGTAAAAATGTCAAATGTTTGCTTATTCGATCCGGCGATTAAATTCGCAAAAATAACCCCCATCCCCTCACCGCCTAATAACCCCGCCGCCGTTCATTCAATGGCTAATATGTAATTACACGGATAATTAAGCGCCGCTCTTGGGTTATCATCGCGGATACCTAATTAGCGCCTAATGTAAAGCCGTGATTACTTTTACTCCACTATATCAACAATATCCTACTTAACGTCACTTGTCTATTAATCCAATTCATTACAATCGATTAGTGCTTGTTTTATCACCTTAATAATAATTGTAATATCAAATACGTAATTCACTTATAATCAACATTAATGGAAATTAAAATTAGTTAAATTAACCAAATTAAATAGTTTAAATAATCGAATCATATTATGAGATGAATTAATTTTTTTGAGCAAAATTTTGCGTATATTTCTTAATATGGTCTTCCTGGTCAGAAGAAGGTATACAACGACATCAACCGGCTTAAATTTAAGTTCTTATAGAACTTTTAATGTATATAATTTAAAGACCCAAAAACTCCCCTCCCCCCCTTACCATACCACTTGCAGGACGATTTTAATGGACGCCAACGTTTTCCAAAAGTTTTGTACACCTTGTAAAAATCCCCGTCGTATTTAAACGAAATGAACGCCGCTGGCGCGACTCAAAGCGCTCCGACATTAATATAATGGGACGCTTTCCGAACAGAAAACAACAAGTGCACCAGATCGTAATGCGTCGGGGTAGGTGAGAAGACGTATATATGTATATTCAATAAATCCAGCCCCCATTAACCGCAGACGGGGCGCAACGGAGATGACTTGATATCACTCGAGCTGCACTGTTCAGATATTAGCGCCTTTGTTCGAGCGAAGTCGACTAAAATCAAATCGCGACGCGTTCTGCTCATAATCGAATTTCATAAAACCCTCGTGTACATCAAACGTCGGAAAATAATATATTGATTGAACGGTGATTTTCTATGGCATTAGTGGTGTAAATTGTTTCAAGAATATTTTTACTTCTATATCAATTCAATTTATTTTTAGGCATAAAGTTTACAGAATTATAATTTACATATAAATGCAAATTCATATAACATTTTTTCTTTTAATCAGCTGCTATCGACTTAAAATATTTTTACATTAATACAATCATGATTTATTCTACTTTAAAATAACCTTTTATGCATAATATCTTACATAGTTATATAGAAATCCGTGAAAATTTAAAATTTACATGAAAAATACACATATACGTACCCATGATACTACAAGGAATAAATTAGCCGGATGAGTAGCAACTTTCTGTAAAGCGTTTTGTGCATGTTTACGCGAACGTAACGTCGCAGCGGCGGAAATATAAAATCCCAGGCCCCGAGGGAAGGTTATTCGGTCAGCTTAATTAAAAACTCTCAACTAATTCTAATTATGTCGACGAGCATTTTATTTGCCTCGCCCGAATGAACGGCTACACTTACATCGCGGGATATGTGAATCGCGCCCGGCGCATCCACCATTTTTGCCACGGCGGATATAATTTATTAAAGTATAGTTCGAGCGATGGCCATCAACATAGGTACGTAATTTGACTACAAAATTTAGAAAAATATACAAATAATTTTGCAACAGTAAATAAATTATAAATTCTTAACGACCAATATTTAAAAAAATTAAGTTCATATTTAATAGTTACATCCATACTTTAATAAATTCAAAATATTGTATAGCATGTGTACCTCAATATAAACCATAATTAAAATTTATATATAAATATCATTTTATTTAATAAAAACATATTCTTTTTTATAATTATTTCAATATTAAATCCCACGCATATTGTGAACATTTTAATTTAATGTTTGGGTCCGTCGCCCGACTTTCCTGCAAACATCCCGGAGAAGAAAAAAAAAAATACCTCGCCCACGGAGAAATTGACATTTTACCGACTGGGCCCGGTTTAGCGGCTAATGTCTATTGGGCCCTCTCGGATGAGCGAGCCCGCTGAAACAATGAAGGTTTCCAGTCAAAGGGATTATCCGTTCAATGGAGCCTTTTAAGAAATAAATTCCCGATTACGTATTCCATCTGCGGGATAAACGGCAATTTCCCAATTCCGAGGGCCGAGAGTTGATTAGGGTTTTCTTGATTTGATACTTCATACATTTCACATCAACAATAAAGGTTATTATTAATAATGGTAAACTGAGCCGATAGGGCAGGTCGATAGGTATGCTTATAAATCGTACAATCGTTTATCAAAAATAAGAAAGAAAGGTCACCTTAAAACTTTTGGGTGGGCCTATAGATATGTACAAACGACTTGGATGCACTCCGATAAATTACGGATGGAATTTGTCAGATACTGGTTTTAGAGGTGAAAATGGTATAAAACTATTAATAAATATCATATCTTTGCACTAAATACGTTTTAAATGATAAATTTCCATTATTGTAAATAAAACATTGAAAAAATTTAAATTGGTTTTTCAGACTTAATAAGAAAATTTTAAACTATTGTTTCTGTTCTTAATTATTTCGATTTTTTTGCTAAAATTTAAAGATTAAAAAAAAATCTGCTTATAGAAAATTTTGATTTGAAAATTGTGAAACAAACCAAGAGTAATTTAATTTAAACCTTCATTAGTAAAGGTTTAACATGTTTCACCAAATGATAAATGAGAAAGTGATTCAAAAAATATTGCTTTCACTTGTTTTTCTAGATAATATACATGGTGAGTTTTTTTAGATGTTCTCTATGGGGATCTCGCAAACTACAAGTGATAGAAAAATCGTTAAATGGAGAAAGAAGTCTAGATTTTCGAGACGTATAAAATTGCACTTTCAAAGTTTTCAAAAAAGTGACTTGGACTGAATTTTACAGTTCCAAAACTGGTATACATTTATAACAAAATGCCGTTTTCAACTGAAGAAAAACGCGATATGCTAGAACTTTATTACGCATCGCATCGAAATGTGCAAGTTACTTTGAAAACCTACCTTCAGTGCTATCCAGAAAGAGAACAACCTGCTAAAAATTATTTTCTGATTCTTCATAGAAACTTAGCTGAGTTTGGTGCATTTTCAAAGCCTAGAATAAGTATTCAGTTTTTCAGTATTTTTACTATAACTATTTACGGAATTGTCGGATTTGAAAAATTCTTATAGGAAACGATTCCTAACGTCAAATACATAACAATAAGTTTTATATGGATATACAAAGTTTTAATATGTACTAGGATAAGAAATACACTATATTATATTGATATTATATTGACACTCCCACGAATGTAATACCATTCATTTTGGAAAATAAAAATTACATTTACATTTACATTTACAAGTTGATGGAATAAAAATAAAAAAAATCGATGTTTATTTGTTTTTATTATTTTTATTTATAATTCTTTAAATAATGATCAAATTACGAAAATTCTTTCACCCATCAATTACAGGCAACGAAACGAAGTAAATATGCTAAAATTGGAAATTTGATTTTAACTTGTTTTTCATTATTTTTAGAATAACTTTTTACTGGATGGAAGGATTTAAAAAATCTTTTACGAAATTATTCCTATTAACAAATACAACTTGATAGAGTAAAAATCAAAAATTCAACATTCAATTGTTTTTCACTATAACTCTTTAACCATTTTTTATAAATGTTTAATGTTAGGTTAATTTGTATTTCTTTTATTTTTTCTAAATTGTTTACATTTTCTTTTGATTTGTTCATGTATTTTTGTTTTCTTTTTTATGGTTGTGTATTTGTTTTGTTTAATTTTTTTAATTATTTTCCTTCATTTCAATTTCAATGATTTTTTTAAATTTTTTTTGAAATAACGATTTTTTCTGGTAAATATTTTTTTTTTCGGTAACTATTTCCTAAATTATTTTTAATTTATGTTTTTGTTTCAATTGTTTTTATTTCCTTTCTTTGTCAAACTGCTCTTTTCTTTTTTGAAAAATTGTTTTTTTATTTTTTTTTCCAAAAAGACTTTTTACAATTCGTCCATGCAGAATTGTAAACAATTTAGAAAAAATAAAAGAAATAAAAATTGACCTAACATTAAACATTTATAAAAATGGTTAAAATTTTTTAAAAACAATCGATTAAACAGAAATAAATGAAAAAAATTCAACACAAAAAACAGATTTATAAACATACAGACGTTGAAAAAATAATTGTTGTTTTGAAAAATACAAGGTTTTACTGTTTTGTAAGCAGCAAAATCATCAACGATTAGTATTTATGTTTATCATGTATATATAGGGTGGGTGGGTGGCCTCTATCCCACCCTCTAATCAGTAAAACATAAGCGACGGTTTTAATTAAAAGTTGTAAAATATAAATAAACTAAAAATAATTGCAATTTTTAGAGATTTAATCATACATTTTTTTCAAATAATCTTTGATGATGTTTTACTGATAGGAGGGTGGGATGGAGACCACCCACCCACCCCACATATAAATATAAATTTCAATTACTGATCATCTTGCGGTTTGAAGTAAAATTAATTACAAAACTTTTTGAATAAAAAAGAAATTCAAAAGTTAAAATTTTTAAGTAAGTAAATTAATAAAATTTTTATGCATGATGGGTGACTTTAAATCTGAATTAGATAAGATTAGCAATAGAAGGTTATTAACAGCCGTACTAATAGTCGCGAATTAATTCTCGAACTGAAAAATCCTGAATTATTTGTCGTATTTATTAGTCGGGTATTTACGGGTAGTTTCGGCGACTTCGAAGAATTATTCTCGATAGGGGAACTTTTTAGTGACATTTAATTATTACTGGTTTTACGTTGGCACTATACGGGAACTTTTTAGTGACATTTAATTATTACTGGTTTTACGTTGGCAGAATCGTCATGTTCTGTCAGTTGAAGAGCGCCATTTATTAAATTACGAATATAGTAAGTACAATTAATACTTATTTTTAATGGAAATGGTACATAATAATGGTAATTCATTTTACAGAAATGGATAAAGGTAAAATTATAATAACAATATATTAACTATAATGAATTATAAAAATATCTGTTGACAAGTAATAAATTGACAGTTCGCGAATAATCTCGAAATAATCTTGCGTCGCGCAGGATTATTGAATTGACGTTTATCTTTAAAAATAATCCGAGGTAAAGGAATAATCCTTATACTCGAATTAATTCGCGACTATTAGTACGGCTGTTAGAGTTAAATTTAAATTTGGATTGTGCTTCATTGTTTTAATTACATACAAGGTTTTAATGCTTTTTACAGCAAAATCGACAACGATTAGTTTTTAAAGTTATCATGTATATGTAGGGTGGGTGGGTGGCCTCTATCCTACCCTTCAATCAGTAAATCATAAGCGAGGGTTTTAATTAAAAGTTAAAAAAATGTGAAAAACATAAAAAATGGTGATGTGGCCATCATAGCACTTTCCTTACCTTTTTTCTCGAAAACTATGAGGTTTACGCAAAAAGGCTATTTGTAATAATTTGATCAATTTTGGATTCTTTGCAATTATTTGTTATATAAATTTTATGTTAGGAGTAGGAAAAAAATAACAAAAATTTCATTTTCATTTTTTTTTAAAAGTTAAGAACTTTATGAAAAACGTGTTTTAACAAAAATGGTTCAGTTTTTTATTCTCTTTAACTTTTGTTTAAAAAGCTATGTATTATTTTTTAAATTTAGAAAAATATACAGAAAAAAACAAAAAACAAATTATTTATGAATGTTTACCAAAAGTTTTTCAGTTCTAGTTTTTAATGATGAAACCTTAAGTTTGATGTTTCATCTTAAACGGTTTACCGATTTTAAACTTGATGAAATATTTCCGATGGATACATATTGTTCTGTACCTTCTAAATATGATTTAAAAAACTGAAATGGTATGCCACTTATATTTATTCGTTCGAGTTTTTGTAGCAATATTATATGATCAACACAATCGAACGCTTTTGATAAGTCACAAAGAGTGACAGTTGTGTGTATACCCAGATTGAGATTATTTAGGAGTAGCTGAAGCAATTTATCCACGGCCAACTCAGTACTTTTATTTTTTCTGAAACCATATTGGCTATCAAATAAAATTTTATATTTATTTAAGTATGAAATTAAACTGTCTTTTACAAGTAATTCTAATATTTTCACAATAATGTGGATGATGGCTATCGGTCTATAGTTGTTACGTTGTTACAGTCTTTTTTGGCGCCTTTTTTGAACATTGGAATAACTTTTGAGAGTTTAAATATTTTGGGGAAAACGCGATTTTGAAAACATGGATTAAAAAGAGAAGAAAGGCATGCGGCCACATGTTGTGATAGAGGTTTTACAATAATTGAATCGAGTCCGAATGCATCTTTTGCTCTATTATTTTTTAGTCTTTTGATCGCATTCTGTATCTCACTAAGATCAGTAGGTAAGAGGCAAAAAGAATCATAAAACGTATTTTTATTTAAAGGCTGGTTTATATGTGCATTTGGAAGATTTTTTATTATATCTTATGCAATATTTACAAAATAGTCGTTTAGAATGGACGATTGTATTGGTATTTTTTCAGTTATTTTTTTAGTACCTCTTTCAGTATTTATTAACTGCAAAGCTGCTTTGGTCTTATTATCATCTGTATCTATGATATTATAGCAAGCTTTTTTAGCATTATCTATATGTAATTTGTATTCTTGTTTAAAAGATCTACATATAGTTTCTTTGACTTAATAGGCTACAAAACTTGTCGAAGAAGTTATCAATATTACCTAAATATGATCTGTACAAGCAAACAAGTATTATTTTGAATTCAATCAGAGAAATAGCACAGAATTCAGCATCTTTATCATTGCAGAAACGACCAATCGATAAAGTTTCGTATTTTATGTTGTTGAGAACGTATATACATGTTCCTCCATGTGAATAGTCAGTTCTGCCATTTTATAACCAGTTAGATATTGACAGTCCATCAAATCTTCTCTGAGCCAATGTTCTGAAATGCAAATTTATTTCCTGCAAACTTACTTGTTAGGAGTTGATTCCTTGGTTCGGAGAAAATTTGACGTCTGTTTAGAAAAATATAATCTGTAAATAACTAAGATTTTCAAAATAAGTGTTTATTTTCACTACAATTGTTTCGCAAATTTATTGCTTCTTCAGGTGATGATGAATGAAAGTTTACAATTGTAAACAATTAAGCAATAAATTTGCGAAACAATTGTAGTGAAAATAAACACTTATTTTGAAAATCTTAGTTATTTACAACTTAAATATACAAATGAATATGGATTTTCAACATCTCAACGTCTTATCTACCAACCAAAATAAAATATATTTATGTCAGAACTTAGGGACATTAATAGATTTGAAGTGATTAGATTGTACAATTTTGAATAAAGAATAATCAGCTTCCTCGTATTTTGGCTTTAGCAATTCAACGATAAAGTTTGCCGATTCGTTTGTTCCCTTTTTCAAAATCATCATATCTTCTTTTGTTGTATTTTTCTGCAGTCTCGATACGAATAACCATTTTCTTCCAGAAGTTGATGATGCCTTGAGTGTACTGTCTTCATACTGTTCATTAAAACTGTTGTTTTGTATATTTTTTTGCGGTTTAGTGCCCTTTTGTGAGTCACATATAGTTATATCATGAGATATTGGGTGAGACGGGGCCACTATGACATCACTATAGTTAGCATTTTGTGATTTATCCAGCTTATTTGAGTTAGTATCATCGTTTTTAGATTGTCGGCTGTCATAAGAATTAACCATCTTAGGAGAACAATATGTTTTCTCCGCAGACGATGTTAGAACAGCTTCAAATTCTTGCAGCTTGATGCTAAACAATTATTTAATGTTTCTTGGAATTGTATCTTAAACTGTCCAAATAAGTTGGAAATTACTTGTTTTAAATCATAATTAGTTTTCTTTTTTAGTTCATAGATTTCTTGTTTGAGCAATAGGTTTTCGTTTCTCAGATGCGATAACTCATTCACGAAAACAATATTTTCCCTATATAGAATATAAAGGGAATATAAGTAATATATATTCTACATAGGGAAAGTATAAAAAGGATATAACAAAAAGCTGTAAATATAAGTAACACGCACTAGTCATACAGAAATTTGTAATAATTAATTAATCAATTGCTTTTTCAAACAGAAATTTATTTTATGATATGTTGACTCTTATATTGTTACTTACTATTATACGTATTCTATGGTCGATTTTAACGTTGATTTTAAATTTGTTTAATAGGTGGCGCTGGTAGTATGAAAATTTTAAAACATCATTTACAGTACACTACATTTTATAACTTACACATTGTTATATATTTTCACACAAGGCGATTTTAAATTTGTTTAAGAGATGGCGCTAGTAATGCTGTAAACTACTAATATTTTATATATTTTAGTTACCTATTTATATAATAGATGCCCCTAAACAATATTGATAATAATTTTTTAAATAAATTAACAGCTTGATAATAATTCAACATGCACAAATAAAGGAAGTGCATGATTAAGATTAAAAATAAGAAAATACCGATACGCAATCGTAATTACTACTATAAATAATAAAGACTTATTAGCAACTTCTTTTTTATTTCGCTTTATTTCTCTCTAAAGCAATTGTATTTGATTTCAATTTAATAATTTAATTAGAAATCATTCAAAACCATTTGTTTATTACATATATTTGCCATACATGTATTTAATAACAACCATATACTTGTTTCTCATTAATCACTTGGTGAAACATTATGTTAATATATAGGTTTTATAATTAAATTCACAACTGTTTATCACTTCACTTCTAAATTTTCCATTAAACATAACTTAATAATTATATTTAATATATTACAAAGCTACTTTTCAACAATTGATTCGAAATATACGCGTAGATTTAGTTAAAATTTTTACTAATTTGCAAGAAAATTTAATATGAGATAAATTAAATTACAAAAAAATTACATTATGGTCGTGAATAACTTGAAACAAATGCATCCTAACGAAAAATTTGCCGAATGGAAACTTTCATAGTTTCGAGGGGGACATTGGATTCCGAGTCCCCCCAGACCCCAAGAAGGGGGTTAACTTGAAATTCTTAAATAGAAATCCCTATTTTTTATTGCAGGAAAGAGCGTAAATAATATCCATTTTTTATCTGGCAACTTTTCTCAAATTCCACACAGATGGCGCCAGAATCGTAAAAATGCGTATTTTATTGAAAAAAATGTTTCAACAGATTTAGATGATAAAAACTGTTCTTATTTAAGACAAAATATACACATACACATAATTTTGAGGAAGACATCGAATTCTGACAAAAAAAGGGGGTCAACTTAAGAACACTAAATGCGAACCCTTATTTTTATTGCAGATTCCGAAAGAGCGTTAAAAATATGTTAATTGTAATCCACGATTATTCTTGTACGCCCAACAGGTGGCGCTGTAATCATGAAAATACTATTTTATGTATTTGTCAACTTATTCTCTAGTTGGTCCCGTTTCCCGGCCCTCCTAGAATCTGGGGGAAGGTATATTGTCAGAATCCGATATCTTCCTCAGAACGATGTGTTTGTGTGTAGATTTTTTCTTAAATAAGAACGGATTTATTTCATCAGAATCTGTTAAAAAATTTATTTAAAAAAAAAACGAATTTTAAAGATTCTAGTGCCATATCTGTATGGAATTCGAAAAAAGTCGCCAGATAAAAAATTCATTATTTTTACGCTCTTTCCGAATCTTCAATAGAAAATAGTCCATTTAAGATTTTCAAGTTGTCCCCCTTTCCTGCTCCCTTGGTGTCTGACGGGACTATTTTGTTAGAATCCTATGCCCCTCTCGAAACTATGAAAGTTTCCATTCGGCACATTTTTCGTTACGATGCATTGTTTTCAAGTAATTCGAGAACGTAATGTAAATTGAGACATCCTGTATAATGAAGAATACTATAAATATTTCATCATTTTAAAAACTACAAAATTATTTTCTGCAATGTAATATAAACAGCATAAAAGTAAATTAACATTAAATTTCGTGAAGACATTATGTATAACTTAATAATTATCATAACTAAGGTATTTTTTACTATTCAGTAAGTTAATTAGAGAAAAATATCTTTCCAACATTTAATAACTCAACAGCCAACCGTCCAGATGGAGCCAGCAGTATCACCACCTCTTCGAATCAATATCCTCGCTACAGACTTCTGTCGGCCGAGACCGCAGAGATAAAATCCATTAATAACGTCCGACAATAAAAAGCCCCCTATTAATTTAGACCCGGCTTGAATGACCCGTCGAGTGGGCGAGGCTCACTCCGCGCCCTCAATTGAAAAAAAAAAATAAAATAAACAAGCAGTTTTCCATTTCTGGAATAAATTTTGGAATAAATAAAACTTAGTGCTTTAAAATAAGTCGGAGATAAGCAGCGTAAATTTAAATGGTAATTTCATCGCGGCGGCGAAATTGGTGGAGGCGCCGGGCGCTAGTTTTTTTTTCTCCCCATACAATTGAGAACTTTTCGCGCTAGAAATTCGTTAAGGCCAATTCGAAATTCGACGCAATCACATGCGGAAAGTTTCTAATGACGGCGAATGCGATATTTTATACGTCTAGTGTACTACGCGCGCTTTCCCTAATCGCTTTACGTATCGATTGAAAACGGAATTTCATTTGCTGGGTAAATATATAGAAAGGAATATTGCACACGTGCGCTGAGTTTTCCATAATAAAATAATTTAATATTTGACTGGGCTCGGGTACGCGCCCTATTCATACATTCTGATTACCAACGCTGGAAAAAATAAATATGCTACTGTTATGAAACGAGATTCCATCCGAAAAGAAATAATGAATTTGCATTTAATAATATATTTATTTACAATAACTAATACCCTGATAATGTGTTTATTAAAACTTTGTTTTTTAATTAAATGAAGGGATTTTAAATAAAAATATTTTTAGCATTCTGGTATTTATAGTGATTAACGCCCTCATTATGAATGGAATTTTTCCTGCTAGGGGACGACGTAACTGTCATTTAGATTAATTTATTACTGTTTTTGCGTACTTTTGCGACGGAGAGGGTGGCGTAACGCACGGAAACACGAAAACGTACTAACCGGATCCGGGTATAAGAAATAAGTTTAAAACGCGTAAAATATTTGCTTTAATTAATCAAACTAGAAATGTGTGCATACATAATTAATTAAATAGAAGTAAAAGTGAATGTAACTATTTTTTTTTTACTTTCCCTATATAGTATACCATATATAGGAGAAGAATTGTTTACTAACGCAATTATTTATATTATCCCGAGGAAGATAAATAATCGTTAAGTAAAATAACGAATAATTCGACGTATTAATGAAATAAATCTTAAGTTGACAAAACACTCAATGCTTTGTACTCATAAATCAGTGGCGATTTTAATTTATCACCACAATAAATCAAATTAAATCATATTTATAAATTACACACACATCTAGGGAGGCAAGGATTGCCGGTGACACTCACATTTCATTGGATCTCGAACGGTGTAAATGACACGTAATCTACGCACAAGTGCGTGCCTTAACGTCGACTAATTAATTTACAAGCGCTGGATATGGAATGTGAAACATATTAGTAGCAAGGGGGGCAATCGATACGGACTTTGCGTAGATAAGAATTCGCTCTTCAGGTGAGAAAAAAACTAATGAAAACTTGCGGAATCGGACCTTAATCTCCTGGAATTGATGACATTTTGTCGACCGCGGTTCCGGACGGGGATGGCCCCGGATTGGCCTCCGCCGCCGCATTTCCTCATTTTTCCAGGCCGCGGGAAATCCATAGCCACTCTTAAATGTCAACCTCGGCAATTTCCCGGAAAATCGACGATGTTTCACATTCTAGCTGCACCAGGCCGAATGACGCCTCTGTCCTCTTGCATGCAATCAAATAGCGGCCCTTTACAAACACCTGGGCACACTTTGATTAAACGGACTGTGTTTAGTTTATCTCGCCACATGAGATCAGGTTTTCCCATCTTTTTTTCTCCTCAGTCACACCCGTACGTGGATGGTAATGGAAGAGACACGTCATGGGGTTGGCACGGAACGTTGTCGTACTTTGATCCCGGATGAATGTCTCTGTTGGGGGGTGTTTCATTTAAATAAATCTGCATCGGCATTGTGTACACAGTACAAAGTTGAACATTGTCGCTTAGCTAATAACGCCATTTGACGGTTTTACTGCCCCCGTAATAGACACCTGACGTAGTAAAATAGGCGGATGATTGGCTACCATTATGTGTATTAATTAATTCTATAAATAGGAGATTCGTCTCTGTTGATGACTAGCGACTAATGAAACATTAAGAAGAAGTACTGGTTATGATGGACGCGTTTCCGCAAAATATTTAATTTGTAGCTGTATTTTATAGTCAATATGAATTATAACACGTTTTTATATTATTAACTATGGATAAAAATTTGATGTAGGTTTTAAATTAAATTAAAATTCACTTGGCTTGTTTCACAATTGAAATTAACCGATTAAATATTATACCCTTGACCTACCACCAGGGATAATAATATTCAACCATGGGCGCTGTACCTCAGAAAAAGGTAAGTACTTTGAACTCAGACCTTAAATTTAAACTCTTAAGAGCTTAATTGCTTTTCTCATATGAAGTGAGTGAGCCTATAATTTAGTGCAGATTTTTCTTTAAAAGCAAGACATTTAGAAAACATTTGAAGTAAGAAATTGAATAGTTTTTATTTAAAAAAAACTAATAATTTGGTACTTTCTGTATTTTATAGTTATATTATATAAGAAATAATTATATAAGTGATTTATTTTATTTCGAAATTATCTTTAATGAAAGTTAATTAATAATTAACAATTTAAAGTTTCTCTATGAATCAAAAATGATAGGCTATGCAGTAAAATTTCGCGCCAGAATCTCAGAACCTGTTATGTCACCCAGTAATTTCATTAATAGTCATTTGAAGTATTCACAGCAGCTAATAATCCTAATGCGATGTAGGAGCTGGAAGTGGAAGTGGTATTAGGTTACCAGTAGCGTAGCATAACACTTTTAATGTAATGTCGTTATAAGAGTAGAAAATGCAGAGGGTATTAAACAGGTACGCTGAAGTCTGCAAGCGTAATAAAATTTCAATTAGAAGACGATGTCGGGAATAGTCTACCGTACGTGTAATGCTATACACAGTTAACGAGACTTGAAAGCTATGATTACTCCCTTGAGGAAAGTGAAACCGTAGGTAATGGATTGATCTCGGCTCCTCGTAAATGGGATTTTCCCAAAATTCATTCTTACCCCCGGATGGCTTCGGCACATTAAACGCGTACGCCCGTTCACATTAATTTTATGCGAGGGGTGCCCCACTAACGACGCGCATTACACTTATTCCAACACCTGCAGATATATTTAATTTCACGTCCTCTCGACCGCGTAAACTTTATCCGTCGCCGTGATTAATCATTGTCCACCCATTAATCAATTATTTGAGCGCGAAGGCGCCCTTTTTATAATCAATTTCTTTGAATGGCCCTTCTGGGGCCAGTTTTTGTCTTACAAGTTAACGGCGAGGGGTGTTTTTTTTTTATTCGCTAATTTCATGCAATTTTAATTAATTTTATTTTTCTATAGCGGCCTCTAAAGTACACCCTAGTAAATGCTTAAGGCTGCTTGAATTACTTTTTTTTAAACAAATGTATTTATTTTAGTATCTTATAAATGTGGATAATTTATTAACATCGTTCTTTTTATATAAAAGCCAACGTTTAGAAACTTGTATCTATTGCAGTACAAAAAAACGTTAAAAGAAATAAATAATTATAATCTTAGATTCTATAAATTATTTCTAAGTAACTTTTATTACCCATACATTGAAAATTATTATTGATTTTAAGGTAAGTTCCAAACCTGTCTTTACAGACTTGTTTCAGCTTGATAAAATTCGAAGAGGTAAATGAAAATTTTCGTTTCTTTCCTGCAGGAGAAGAGTTGAGTTGGGATTGACTTAGTGCGAGAGCAAAGCTTTGTATCGCTTTACGGCAGGCCAATTTTGACAGGCTAATTATTGCGGAAACGTAAGCCTTAAGTAATTCCGCAGCCGGCAGAAACGAAAGCGCGGGGAGGAAGCGACGCCCCCCGGCTTGCACTATTTTGTTCCGAAACGTGCGTCACACGTTTCTTTGAATAAATCAACGTTTTATTCATGCGATCGATAAATGGCCGTCACTTCATTGGTAATTATTTAGAGGGAAATTTATTTAGAATTTATACCTGTTTGACTACGGAAACAATCGTGTGTTGCTTGGACTATTATAGTATCCATTTTTTCCTGATAAAACATTCTAATAAACAGAAATAATAAGTCAGTTTTAACAACAATAAATTGCATTGACTTCTTTTGAAGCAAATTCGGTATTTATGTTTTTAATCCTGTTTTTATTATCTATACATATAATTCTATTTTTATATGTATAGACTAAGCTATTGATAGATATTTAATTGCAAAAAATACTGAAAACCTTTATGTTAACAACATAAGTTAGATAATATTACCGACAGTAAAAGCTGTATGTTGTTTAAATTGATGCAAGTGATTTTAGTGCCCTGTTAATATAAGACCAAGGCAAAGAAGAATACTTAATGGCCAACATCAACTATCAATCGAGCTCTCGGCTCCGGACCTCTCGTAGATTTTATCGGAGTTACTGATCAATTACAATAAACAATTCAATGAATTAATAAACTCCTGACCTATCACAACAAACAATATATTGAACTAGCACACTCCTGACCTATCATAGCAAACAGTATGCTTCTCTCTACATACAATATTTTAAACTAGAAATCTTTTGATTGTTTTTCCTCATGAGGAGGACGCTTAGCATCCCTGAACTGCGGCCTCCGTGGTCCTTTTCTACGCACCTCTTGATTTACCTTGTTAAATCATTTTTTTGATGCATCGAAGAAATATATAATATATAACCTAGAATTTTATTTTAAATTTTAATTAATTAATAAGATTCGTAAATTAAAAATAATTATTTACCATAAATTTGTACCACATATCTCCTTTATAAAAAACGTTAATTTATTATTTATTTCAAAAATTACTGTATACTTATTTCTCAATAAATAATTAATAATAATTATAATTAATTATTATTATTATTATAATTAATTATTAATTATTATTATTATCTAGTACTTTTAATCATCTAGCGTGATTATTTCCAGAGTACTGTATAGAAGAGGGGCGCTCGTATATTAGGCGGACTGGTCATTAAGGCGAGGAATTCTGGGATTCATTCTTGCTTTGTAATGTGCGAACGCCGCCAGTAGATTCGTTTTGCGTCCTTTGTCCGCGAAATTGATAACCGAAAGTACGACGCTGCCTAAAGTATGATTATAATTAATAATTAAATTAAATTCTGGAATTACTTTTCGCTGCTGAATTCAAGTGGCAATTTGTATTAGTAATTAACTTTTAAATACCAATTATAATATTTTTAATCAATACTATTTTTTATTGCAATTGTATTTTAAAACATAAATTGTCACAGAAAAAAAACTACTTACTTACACATCATACAGAAAGCTTTCAGACATGAATGAAATTGCCATTATATAAATTACTACTATATATAAAATGTGGTAAATTCTTATAATAATATGCAGGTGATATATAGATACATAAAGTAAATGAAAATGTGAAACTCTTAACCTACGGTAAGCAGATAGCATCTGGATGGTTTAAAAATAGCGCAAGCGCATTTTCACTGCTGCCAGCAACGACGCTATGCTTGCTAACACACACCGGAGCATCGCGACGCCAATCGGACGCAACTAGCCGCCGTGGTGAACGCGACGCGCGCGCTTACGATCTTACGAAAACCGTGAAGAGCATGTAAAACTCTGCGAAAGAACTGTGTCAAATGGTAAGGCGATGAACAATTTCACGATGGAAGTTCTACTGCTGCGACTGGCGTTCAGATAAGATGGATTTTCCGAACGGCACCACGTTTTACCCAGATGTTTTCGAGAACGCGTCGATCAAGTTCAATGGAAGTGTTAACGCGGACCACGAAGAGTTCAACAACTGGTGGGCGCTGCTGGCGCTGGTTCTGGTGGTCGGAACGGCGGCCGGCAACATCCTAGTGTGTTTGGCCATCACCTGGGAGCGCCGCCTGCAGAACGTTACCAACTATTTCTTAATGTCCCTCGCCATCACCGACCTCATGGTTGCTATTTTGGTGATGCCTCTCGGCATCCTCACGTTAGTAAGGGGTGAGTCGATTTAATACGCAATATAACCGAAATGTTGACTCGCGTGAATATTTCAAAAGCGCGTTCCCGGCGCATTCACCATTGTTACGAAATGAAAAATTACATTAAAATTCATATGAATACCGATATACTGATCAATAATTAGGTAACCAGAAAAAAAAACTAAAAGATAACAAACAGTATAGTTAACAGCATAAATATTAAAATAATGATATGGAATCATCAATTTTCTGAATAAAATAAACTTAATAAAACAATATTTTTATAATTACTAATAACTTCTAAACGAGGGATTATTTATATAGCTTTCCAAAAATTAGTTTTGGAAAAATTTAATTTTTAGGGCCAAAAAACCAATGGTCGATAGCCCGTTCACAAATAAAAGACAAAATGTAAATACTATTATTGTAAAAGGAAAAAAAATGTGAATAAAGATATTTATTATTATTATTATAATCATGATTTTCAAATTTTGTATCGACAATAATAAATGAAACTCTACATATTCGCAAAATTTATATTTTATAGATAAATTTAAGAAAATATCTTGGTTTTGTTTTACTATTTTTAAAGACAGCAATAGAAAAACCAAGTGTTTTTATTATTTGAGATAATTCAGAAATGTTCTATAATGGATTTAAATAATTTACCAATTCCTATAGAAATATTCTAAAAATAATTTATAACCATTTAAATACTTCTTTTGTATATTTATCCATTGCAACCATAAATCAATCAAATGGCGGCAAGTAAAACTATCTATTTTATCTACATAACTGATAGAATTTTTGAAGATTTTGTTATAATAATGACGTAATTTTTTAATGTTACCCAATTTTTTACTCAAAATAAAGAATTGCAAGCACAGATTTTTAACAAATTAATATGGATAGAATAAATCAAAAGCATTCATTAGACTATTTAAACCTATAATAAAGTGATTCGTATCATATATATGAGGTTTTATAAATATTAATTTTAATGCCAAAGCATTAAATCAGTTTAACTTTTATATTAGGAATTTTCACCAAGTCGTGATTAATTTAATTTATTTATTATATGAGAATTATTACTATTCATTATAGCAATGAATCTATTATCTATTTTTCTTTGGCTCTTGAAATTTGATTTTACAATTGTGTTGAAATGAACTTATTACTAAAATCAAATCAAATTTTACAACTAATATTTATTTAATAATTTTATATAACAGTAAGCTGATTTTTTGGTGAAAATTAAAATCCAGCAAAGTACATAAACTTTATGTTTATTAAATATTGCCGTCTTCCCGGCGCATCCACCAGTTAAACGAAACCTTTAAATCAGTATTATTAGTTTTTAATTTTAAAGATGTATGTACAAGAAGCATTTATAGGTTTTCTAGTGAGATTTTTATCTTTGTTTGAGGAATAACGTCACGTGAAGCTTGCTGGCGATTTTTTTAAACATATGACATATTTATATCTATAAAGGGAGTTTCTGTGACTCAGGGAATAAAATTAACCACATATACTTGAGCGAAAATGATGATGATGTGTAAAAAAAAATATAAAGGTCTTCAAACTACCAAGGTAGAGGCCATCAATGTTAATAAATTTTAACACATTTTTCTAAATATTTCCAATTTTATGGTAATACGTCACTCAATAAGTCCACGGTCTAACACATATATGGAAACATTGTTGACAGACCCATGTGATTTCCGATTAGTACTAATTTTCACATAGTACGTGTCAAAATTTCATGCGATTCTGACTGTAACTTCTTAACTAACAAGTTACAGTCATTTTAGAATTTAAACTCGGTTGTACAAGCACTGATGATGCTGAACGCTCTAGTCGCCCAAAATCGGGAGTTGTTCCTGAAAATATAAAAAAAATCCACAAAAGACCGTAACAAGAAGTTCTGTAAGATAGTTGACATCTTGTAGATATCAGAAGGTAGACTCTTAGTCAATTTTTGATGGAAATTTAAGCATGGCCAAGTTGCTTTCGAAGTGGGTGCCGAGTTTGCTGATAACGAATCAGAACCAACAACTCGTCAAAGATTCAGAGCGCTGTTTGAAGCTGTTTAAGCAAAATAAAAGGATTTCTTGCATCGGTATGCGACAATAGATGAAGTATGGATCACTACGACCCGCCTAAATCAAAGAGATCGTCAGTTGAGTGAACAGTAGCCGGTGAAAGTCATCCAAGGTGATCAAAAACTCAAAAGTCGGCATCGTATTTTGGGACGCGCATGGAATTTTGTTCATCGACTATCTTGAGAAAGGCAAAACCATCGCTAGTGAATATTACATGGCATTATTGGATCGATTTAGTGCTGAAATCAAGAAAAAAACGGCTCCACATAGAAAAGAAAAAATTGTGATGTGGCCATCATAATAATTTTTCAAAAAAAAATCACGAAAACAATACTCCCCCTGTATATACTTTGTATATAGGGAAAGTAAAAAGTGTCGTTTCACCAGGACAATGCCCGGTATCACAAGTCAATAAAAACAATGGTTAAATTACGCTTTGAATTGCTTTCTCACCCTCCGTACTCTTTAGATTTGACCCCCAGCGACTAATGTTTTTTTTCAGACATTAAAAAGACGCTCCAGGGAAAATATTTAGCACAAATGAAGAAGTGATTGCCGAAACTGTGGCTTATTTTAAGAGCAAAGACAAATCGTTTAATATAAAGGGCGTCGAAAAGTTAAATGAGGATTCGAATAAATATATCACTCTTGAAGGAGAGTATGTTGATAAATAACGTGAAATTTCCAAAAAAAATAATTGTTATTTCTTAGTTAAACCGGAGACTTATTGAATGATGTGTTAGAGTGCTGCAATTTTGTATAGCTTAAACTGATACCAAGTAAATTCTTTTGGCAATTAATCACTTTGATCAGACTGCGGGAACCATGCTATACAGAGTCTTTTTTTAGCTCGTAAATCTACATTTATTCCTCCACATTTTAATAGAAAATTTATTTTAGAAACTATTACCAATCTTTGAAAATTTTGAAAAGTGGCCGTTTTTGAGTTAAATGCAAAAATGTTAGTCTCTGACTTCAATCGTAACAAATAAAAAACAAAAAATCCTTGGAAAAATCTGAGTGGGTTATGACGATTAAAAAACGAATTGAACTAACAACTTGTCTATGTCGTTTAAACAAAAAAAAATCGTTAATTAATTTTTGGTTGGTTTTTTTCCTCGGAAAAATTTATAAACCCTACGCGTATGTTTTACTGATTGGAGGGTATGTCAGAGAACACCCACCCGCCCGGCAAATATATTTGCATTAACATTCCCGATACACGTTTAGTTTCCAAAAAAATCACGCCAGTTTTATTGCAGATGATTAACAAAATTAAAAAGCAGCGTTTAGATTAAATTTCTACATTTTTTAGGGTAGGTATAATTTTTACAACTTATATTTTAAAATTTTTGAAGAACATAAAAGAAACATAAAAGAAAATAGTTTTGTAATAAATAATGTATCATATTTAAGATTATTAAATTTAAAAATATATATATCATATACTTGTTTCTCATTAATCACTTGGTGAAACATTATGTTAATATATAGGTTTTATAATTAAATTCACTATTTGTGAAACAAACCAAGTGAATTTAATTATAAAACCTATAAAAAAAGTTATAAATCCTAAGCTTAGGTTATACTGATTGAAGGGTGGGTTAGAGACCAACCTACAACTATACTTGCCTGAATGTAAATTCATGACACACTTTTAATTTCCAAAAAAAAACTCGGCTGTTTTATCGCTGATGTTTACAAAGATTAAAATGCTGTGTTTCTGATTAAAATTTCAGGTTTATGTAGGGTGGGTGGGTGTCCACTATCTCAGTCTTCAATTATAAAAACTCCTACAATATTGAATTGACGAGGCTGATACTTGGTGAAATTCCATTATATATATAAGGTAAATAAAACACTTGTTTTGTAATTTCACTACTTTTAATGTCGGAACTGCGACATATGTTTCGCCACACAGTGGCTTCATCAATCTTCATCTTCATCTTCTTCAAGCAGTTCCGACATTAAAAGTAGTGAAATTACAAAACAAGTGTTTTATTTACCTTACTCCTACAATAGTTTTATCTAAAGAAAATTATTACAAAAAAAATGTTTTTATAATTACACAGGCCTATATTTTTTTCATGAAAAAGTGTTTCAAGTTTCAAGGTGTCCTATGGTAAATGGGGTGTGCTGATCACGAATCTGTGCTTAGTTTTTTCCAGCACGTCAGGTTTTCAGGAGGAGTGTGTTTGAAATTTTTCATAGAAACTGCCAAAAATATTGAGAAAATATTTATTGAAACTATATTTAATAGAAAATCACACTGAAAATATGAGTTGTTCTTTAAAATAACAATGCAGTATAATCTACTTTAGACAATCGTTGTTTTTTGAATAAAATAGTTCTCTTTTTTCCTTCAAAACTGCGTTTTATAGGTTTCTTTTTGTGGATTTTTGTGAGCGAGTCCCTCTTCAAAGTCCAGCAGTAATCAGCCATCATTCTAATATCCCATCTTCCTCGGTAACGTCTCTCCATCTCCTTTATGTCTTGATGGAATCTCTCTCCCTGTTCCTCGCTGATAGCTTCAAGGGAATTCAGAAAATGAAGTTTGACGCTTATATTGCATCCCAGTTGTTTATAATTTTTAACCATGTTGGCTACAATTTCTTTGTAGTTTGGAAACTTGTTGTCTCCAAGGAAACCATCTATGACTTCTATGAAAGAATTCCATGCTTCAAATGCATCCTGAGACATTGTATTTTGGAACAATCTGTCCGATATTAAGGTTCGAATTTCAGGGCCTACAAAAATTCCTTCTTTAAGTTTAGCTTCAGAAAGTGCAGGAAATTGGTCGAACAGGTATTTAAAGCAGTCACCTTGTTTATTTAAAGCTTTAACTAATTGCTTCATCAATTCTAACTTTATGTTAAGGGGAGGCAGAAGAACTAATTTTGGGTCAACTAATGCATCACATTTTTTGTCCCGGTACAAGTCTTTCTCTTAAAGTAATGTAAATTTCATGCGCGACTGTCCCACTCGCACAAAAAACATGGATACTTTGTGAATCCAGACTGTTGACCCAAAAGCATGGATATTATTTTGAGGTCTCCACAGAATTGCCAACAATATTATTGTATTTAGCAACAGCTCAAGATTCTCATACATTTCTTTGAGATGCACGGAATGAGTAACAGGCACCGAGGCATAAGTATTACCATTGTGCAACAAGACACCCTTCAGACTTCTCTTAGAAGAATCAATAAATAACCTCCATGATGAGGAATCGTAATTGCCAGCTCCCAGTTTCATGACTGCTTTAGGAATATTATTACAATACACCAGTGAACCTTCTTGAGAGAAATATTTCGCGAACTCTTTTTCACGATGCCTATACAACGAGCCAACAGATTATCAGTCGTGATCCTAAGATTTGTGCAGCATCCTTTCGATAGACCCAAGTCTCTCACTAAGTCATTCATTTCAGCGTGGATAAACTATTGAGGTTGGTCTATATCAGGATTAAATTCGTCTTCATCGGTTTTTTCGTTTGAACTTTCATCTGATGATTGCTGTTGGATAGTGTGAAGAAAAGGTGGAGGAATGGGAATTCCTGGTCCATGAGGTACAGGTCGTTTAGCGAAGGGTAAATCAGGATACTGTATAGTATGTTTATTTTTCGAATTGAAACCCTTAACATCGCAGGAGCAAAAGTAACAGTCGTCTCCATGTTTTTTTTTGTTCCCTCCATACTAATATATACACCAATGGTGAGCATCGAAATTGTAACACAGTGTGTGCATTTTTTAACTTTCATTTCTGGTTCATGTTTTGTAATATTAATATTATTTAGTAAGGAAATGAAAATCAAAATTTTATAGAATAGTTATGTAATAAATATTTTAACTGTACTATATTGTGTTTCTAAAGTTTTATCGTAATATAATTGTGGTAAAACAAAATAAATAATAATCTTAAGTGTTCGTACGTAGGCGGATAAAGAGTAACACAATGGACACATCAGCACTTTTTTTATAGCACATGACGAAGCTCGGTGTAGAATCGATAACACACACACACAAACACAGCCGTTTTATCATATCTGATTATACGCGAAGCACACTTTAATTAGCCAAAACAAATTAAACTAATGGAGGCGCGTGATTTCAGATTGTCCTTATCGTAATATCTCCCTTCGCGATGACGTGACGTGTAACATTTTCACTCCCATTTCCACGTTATTGCGAAACACACGGACACATTTAGTCTACAATGGCGAGAAGCTAATGTTTCCCCCATCTCTTGTTATTTTTACTTGTTACTCTCGCGGATAAACACGTGCTGTTTACACTGTATCAATTGCACGAAGCTTAAAATAACAAAAAAACAAAACAAATGTAGCAGGAACGTAGTGGCGGGCGAATATTGTACGATAAATGTTACATAATTGCAGCAAAAAAAACTCATATACAATACGTTATATGTATTAATAATAATTATATCGACAAATAATAGAAAAGTAATATGATGTTGACAACATTTTAAATTATACAAATTGCATAAAATATGATGGTCATATTTGTTTAGTTATGGAAATAGTAAAGATAGTACTTAAATTATTCAGTCCGTTGAAGTTAAACAATAGAATACCCTCGGGTACAATAGGAACTTTCAATTACCACCCACTGTGCAATGCATTGATTCAGTATCGGTCAATTGCAGATATTCAAGTTGTTTACATATTCGGTTAATTATGCAAACTTCGCGATCTATCTCTGGCCGTCGATTATTTAGAGGGTTACGTCTACTTTGCCAACTACGACAAATACTAGCGTCTTGCGTATCATCAATTATTCACTAGCGTTTAATAGATGGGACGATACTTGATGAAACTTCATAACTAATTGAAATAAAACTGCGGTTCGAGGGGTTCGGCTGCCTCCTATAATATTCAGTAGATAATCATCTTGTAATTCATGCTCGATTCATAAAACCTTTTCTATTATAGCCATACACGTGATTTTAACCTCATATAGGTTCAATTCATATAAAAATCAAATGTTTTAATTTTTCTTCATAATAATAATAATAATAATAATAATGGTGGTTTATTGTGCCAAACAAAAATTACACTCGTCAAAATAAAAAGTAACAACATATTTATAAAAACATATAAATTATTTATTTAACTAAAATTAAAAACTAGGTAATTCTCATCAGAAAATGGTGTTAAACCTAACAGTAAGCTCTTAATCTAATTCTTAAATGATTTTAATGGTAAATCTCTTATTTCCGTAGGTAAATGATTGAAAATTTTTATTCCGTTCATGAAATGAAGGGTTAAACAATACTATTGTTTGATAATGACAAGCTGAAGTTGTCGAAACTATAGTTACAAGTGTAAATTAAAAGTGATACCAAAAAAGTTAATTGTTTATTTATTTTGAATTTATCAAAATGTATCACTATCTACAATTACTTATTTAATTAATTTCTTTACTTTTCCTCTTCAAAATAAATAAATTTCTGCTTATGGATGCCTGTTTTATAGGTTGTATTATAGTCAGGAAAAAATTAATTCCCCCTTCCTAACCTGCAACTTTTTTTCCTCTAAAAAATTAAAAAAGTATTTTTTTATTAGTAAAAACTCTAATAACATCTACAAACAAACATTAATTTTTTTTCATAAATACAACTCTAAGCGTAATAAAAGTCAACTTAAAACTTCACAACTCGTCGCCCAATTAAAAATACCACTCAAGATTGTTTGGAGCAGAAACAGAAAAAAAATAATACAATCCTATTTACAAATCTCCCAGTTAATTAACAACACTTTCTCGGGGCTCTGCTATTTTCTTCGCCCCGAAGCTCGCCCGTTCGAATTCGTGCAAGAACAACACGAACAGTCGATTGTATGAAAATAACCCTGCGCCTGGGGGTGTATTCAAGAATGATTTCCCCGCCGTTACAAAACACGGCCGGATAATTACCTCGGCCGTGTAGGAAATTTAGTCTTTTTCACGTTAAACAGAGGTTGTTGGTTAGACGTGAAAAAAAATGATTTTCGATATATCGACCTGCGGATACATTTTTTATGGAAATTAGTAGCCGCCGCGCGGTTTCCTTTTTAGATATAGAAATTGATCGTATTAATATGTTATTAAGGAAGGTATATGTTTATTACCTCCTCGGTCTTGTGAAAGACGATGCGGCGCATTTATATATTAGAATGTGTTGGAGTTATTTTTAGAAAAAATCTATTAACTGTAGTATAAAAAGTTTGTTAAAAACATCAAATTAATTAACACATTTTAACGAATACTGATTTTATTTCTAATCATCACAACACTTAACTTTTTCTTTAAATCTTTTCTTTTTTAGCTTCAGTGAAATATCTAAATAAAATTATAAATCAGAAGTTTAATTTTACCTATAACAAAAATCAAAATAAACCAAGGTATACGTTTTATAATCACTTCTAAATTGACGTGATTGGCTAAAATTTAATACAAGCCTCCTTGTCATTGGCTACATGTAATAGGAGTGGAATAGACTAAACTAATCAATTTTTATTATTCATAATGTAATAATTTATTGAGACATTTCATACAAATTAATTAATTAAAATGTATCTATCTAATCAAGCTAATATACAGGGTGTTCCGTGGCTTAACCACAGATTTCTGGGGTTCAAATATAATGATTTAATACAATATATCTAAAAGATTAATCAGAAATCCAAAGTTCCAAAAAATATTATTTCTTTTGTAAATAATAATCGAATGCTTTATTAGATTTAAATGAAATTTATTAATAATGATCATAATATAACACACCATTTCAGTTATTATGACAATAATTGGTTGACAAGGAGTATAAAAAAACTAGTACCAACACATAAAAATTTAAATATTTTTTTGTTGGTGCATCCAATAAAAGCTACAAAAATATGCGCTTGCAGTAACTAAATTGGAAATTTGTACATATTTATTTTTCTTCTCTTATTTAAAAATTTAACTCTACGAGATGCAATTGATTTAATAGAAAATAATGATATAGAAGGGATTGAGGGAATTTTTATTGAACAACCGGAAGCAAATATCAACTCAGATGAGGATTCTACTGATGAATATGAGGGAGGTTTAGTAGACAACTCTAGTCGATGTCAATTGCGAAGTGGAGCTCAAATTCTTCTAAACATCAAAGGGTCGAATTAATTTCAAGTAAAGAAGAATATAAACCGCCAAAATCAAAATAGCAAAAGATGGAACATTTTGCATGGAACTCTGAAGACTTCGATGTCTGATTATGCATCTTACCGCGATCAGACCAAATTTTTGAAAAAGTAATTGATGAGGGAATAATCGCCTACGTCATAAAAATAATCTCAAAATATGCAGCATATAAAAATTGTGAAGATCACATGCTTCAATAAAAAAGCGAAACCGAAGATCACATAAAAAGGCGATTTTCGAGGAAAAAAATACAGTTCGTATTATGTGTCACAAATGTGATGTAAGACTATATATAAATTGTTTTATTATAATCCATATTAAGTAATATATATGTTTATTCTGAAAATAAAAATATTTCACTATTATGCACCAGTTTGGAAATTTCCAATAAAATTAATTACGACATTACAATATTCCTAGAAGTATGCTGAAATTCCTTCCTGACAATATCCATAAATACATCATAATAAGATTTAACCACATTTACCAGTCCCAAATTATTCCGCTTCCGATCCTCAGGAAATTATTTGAATCCAAACTAAAAACTAAAATTATGCTCCACCTCTCCCACCACATCCCTATATACGAATTTGGCTTCCTTGAACAACGCTCCACTTCCTTACTATTAACCATCCTGACTTCAAACTGTCAAACAGCACACCTCTAAAACCAAAAGTCCGCCATAGTCTTTCTATGCGAATGTTTAGACTCGTTTGGCATCGTGGTTTGATGTTCAAATGCTATTCCCTAAAAAACTCCACCCATCTCCTTAATTTAATTGACAACTTCCTCTTGTTTAGATACCATCAAGTAAAAGTCAAAAATACCATATCCAATTCTTTTGTTCCCCAACAAGGTATCCCCGAAGGTTCTCTCTTATCCCCACACCTCTATAATATTTATGTACACATCCTTTATAATCCTGACCCTCTCTATTGCAACCCATTCGCATATCCACTGCTTTACGCAGATGATACAGCACTCATATCCCTAAATAAAGCCCTTTCCACATTGCAATAGCTGATTGATACCATACAATTGTGGCTCGCAAAATGGAGAATATCGATAAATCCGAATAAATCCCAACTCCTCATTCCCTTCCATCGACCACACAATTCTCAATACAAGTTAACAATAAATAACCATATATTAACACCTTCCAAATCCTGTAAATACCTAGGAATATCATTTGACCCCAAATTAACCTTTAGATCCCACACCCAAAATCATAAGGCAAATATCAAGAGGAAAGCACGACATTTTAGAGTTTCAACTTACCAAAATCAAGGAATCTCGTACATATTTATAAAACGATTTGTAGGCCTCTTCTTGAGTAGCTGTTCTATTCCATAATCCCCGTCCCGCAGTCTTAAAAAATCTCCAGGTAGCAGAACGATCTGCCCTTCGCTTCCTTACTAAAATCAGACACCTCCTAAATCTCATTTATAGCCTATCTAATACCCTCCTGTATGAATTAACCCAAGTAATTCCTATTGGAGAGCGTCTGAAACACCTATCCCAAAATTTTGCCTAAAATCCCCATAACCTCAAAATCCTTAACCTTAACTTTAGCCAAAACACCCAGAAATCACCATTCATCAATGTATCTCATTTTTTCATAATGACATTAGTGATATAACCTTTGGATGACAGAAGACAGTTAATTTCGTAAGACATTAATAATCATGACGTTTTTAGACAGTTAAATCCAGGCTGAAAGACCACGGGACGATAGCCACTGATTAGAAGAAATTCTAAGTCTGCAACTTCACTGTACATATACACAGACATACTGTATAATTACTTCTAATAATAAAGATGTTTTCTCTCTCTTAATTAAAAAACTTTTTGAATGAAAAAATTCAAAAGAGTAAAAAATTGAGGCATGATGAATGGGCAGACTTTAAATCTAAATTAAATAACATTAACTATAGAAAATCATTTATATTTAAAATTAAATTTTGATTTTGTGTTATTTTTTTATATAAAGGGTTTGATTGTTTTTAGCAGTAAAATCATCAACGATTGGCAATTAAAGTTATCATGTATATGTAGGGTGGGTGGGTGGCCTCTATCCCACCCTCCAATCAGTAAAACATAAGCGTGGGTTTTAATTTAAAGTTGCAAAACATAAATAAAAGCAAAATAATTGCAATTTTTAGAGATTTCTTCATACAAATATTTCAAATAATTTTTGATGATGTTTTACTGATTGTAGAGTGGGATAGAGGCCACCAACCCACCCTACATATACAGAGAAACTTTAATTCCTTATCGCCTCGTGGTTTCCAATAAAATTATTTACAAAACTTTTTAAATAAAATAGAAATTCAAAAGGTAAAATTTTTGAGTGAGTAAATTACTAAAATTTTTATGTAAGATGGGTGGGCAGACTTTAAATCTAAATTAGATAGAAAGTCATTTATATTTAATATTAAATTTTGATTTTGTTTTATGTTTTATTACATAAGGGTTTGATTGTAGTTAGCAGCAAAATCATCAACGATTAGCAATTAAAGTTATCATGTATATGTAGGGTGGGTGGGTGGTCTCTATTCCACCCTCCAATCAGTAAAACATAAGCGAGGGTTTTACTTATAAGTTATAAAATGTAAACAAACATAAAATAATTGCAATTTTTAGAGATTTATTCATACCAAATTCTCAAATATATTTTGGTGATGTTTTACTGATTGGAGGGTGGGATAGTGCATATATAAATAAACTTTAATTCCTAATCGTCTTGCCGTTTGGATTAAAATAAATTACAAAATTTTTGAATAAGAAAAAAATTCAAAAGCTAAACTTTTTGAGTGGTATGTTGGATGCTTGAAGCCATAACTTTGTGATACATATTGAATCAGGAACTTTATCAAATGATAAATAAAACTTACTTTGTTAAATATCACACACGTGTGTGATATTTAACAAAGTAAGTTTTATTTATCATTTGATAAAGTTCCTTTTTGAGTGGGTAAATTAATAAAAATTTTACACATGATGGGTGGGTAGACTTTAAATCTAAAGTAGACGAGATTAGCTATAGAAAGTCATTAATATTTAAACTTAAATTTGGATTATGCTTTATGAAATCAAAATCATCTACAATTAGTATTTAACCCTCATAAGTGATAAGTAATACCTGTGACCCCAAATCTCTTTAAGTCAGGAAGTTACGAAATTTTTGTTATAAAATGTATTACATTTTAGAAAGTAAATAATGAATGCAATGAATTATTAACAAATTTTATAAACTTATTTTAAAAATAATATATTTTTAAAAGGTTTTTTGGGTTGACATATAACAAACAAAGATTGTTTGATTGCTACTACACATGAAGCGATTGCATTTTTATGACAAGTATTTGAATATTTTCTGTCTACTTTTCTGGGACACTTTCAACACCTCCCACGTTTGAGTATTCGAGGTTCTCGTGACTGAACCTGGGAAGTAGATTGTTCTACTGGATCTATTTCTGTAGCTATAAGTTGCTTACCTAAATGTGATAGAAATTGTCTCCTTTTGTATCCTTTTTTTATTGGCCAATCTTCATTTAGGTCACATCAAATAAAGAAGCGTTTAATGCACTAATATCTATAGTATCATAAAAAAAAATTGTTACAGGCCATCAATAGAATCCAAATTTAGTTGAATATACTTGTCTGCCATGTTACCAGTTTTTGGGGCAGCTCTGGATTATTTTTTCTTCGGGAATATGCTTTAATTCATACCATTTCCAGGAGTTTAAAAGCATCGAGGTTCATACAAAAGCTTGGAAATTGGGTGCCGTATGAATTAAAGCCAAGAAACATCGAACGCCGATTCTGCATGTCGGAAATGTTGCTTCAACGCCACAAAAAGAAGTCATTTTTGCATCGGATTGTCACTGGTGATGAAAAATGGATTCATTACGATAACCCCAAGCGCAAGAAATCGTATGTGAAGCCCAACCATCAACATCCATGGCAAAGCCGAATATCCATGGCGGCAAGTTAAAGCTCTGTATTTGGGTCAGATGATCAAAGGGGACCTTTACCAAACACAATTAATTCGTTTGAGGAGAGCGATTGCGGACAAACGACCAGAATATGCAACCAGACACGAATCCATAATTTTCCATCATGACAACGCTCGGCCACATGTTTCAAGACCGGTACAAAACTATTTGGAAAACAGTGGGTGGGAAGTTATATGAGACATAGCCCCTTCTGATTACTACTTGTTCAGATCAATGCAGAATGCCCTCACCGGAATACGCTTCACTTCAGGACAGGGTATCAAAAATTGGCTCGATTCATTCCTCACCACCAAGCCGGAGAAGTTCTTTTGGGATGGAATCCACAAACTGCCAGAAAGATGGGCAAATTTTGTAGCTTCCGATGGACAATACTTTGATCATTGAGTGTATAACCATTTTTTCACAATAAAGCCTTAATTTTCGAAAAAATCGCATGAATTAATGCATACTCCGATAATTGTACCAAGCAATCTTACGTTTATAATTCTTTTGCTAGTTCAAGACTTGTGAAAAAAATATCTGTCGTCATATCCCGACCTGATTTTTAACCTCTCAACCATTTCTAAGACGACACGTTTACCTTGATTGAGTTCACGCTGGTCGACCGTTTTTCTACTATAGACTTGGCAGTTATAAACGTATGACGTTATATTATCACAAGCTGTCCAAATTTTTATACCGTACTTTCCTGGTTTAGGCGGTATGTACTGCTTGAATAGACATCTACCACGAAAGGTAAGCAGCTGGATATCTACTGTTATATTTTCATAAGACATATACATTCTGAAGTGTAGGTAACCTCAATTCAAAAAAAAATTGGATTGGTGATAGTTTATCTGAAACTTCATTCATTCGCCTAGCTTCAGCATTATCAAAACGCAGACACTGAAATATTTTTGTAAACATGTTTCGACTCATGGCTTGGTTGAAAATAAGGCGTCCATCTTCAAGATTCCACAAATTTGTAATTCATTCATTGTGAGCTTTATTAAATTTCCTGCCAGTATCAACAACCCAATAAATCGTAGCAACCCCTTGTCATCTACCGTATGCCATGAATCTCACTGCTTGAGTTAACCTTCTGCGCTTGGCCTTTTTACGATATGATTTACAATATTGTCTCTAAAAAAGAGGCAAAAAGTACTACGTTCTACATTTCACTTTGCGTATCTCGTAGGATCTCCTTCTTGATGCATTACGTTGTGTGCGTCGTCCACTTCTTTCCCTTTGTGGTTCTAAATATCAATTTTCAAGTTTATTCTTCGTGGATGAGCAAAAATATTAGTTTATATGTAAAAAATATTTGTAGTATAAGCAGACCGCAGTGGTATTACATGCAACTTTTTGCAAGGGAACTTTGCTATTTGAATTTTTAAAGTTGGTGTTACTACCCCTTAGGGGCGAAGGGTTGGGAGGCTGAAAAATGGATGTCAGCATAGTAATTTAAAAAGAAAAATCGACGTTTCAGAGCATTTTTCTGAAATATTTTTATTTACGATTTTATAGAATTTATCCGTTACTTTTGGGAAGGACTGTATATTCTTATTAATTTGGTTGTTTGAGTACGTGAAAATGTTGATATGAGCAAAACACAGTTTGGCACTTTTTTCGCTTATTTTATTAAATGCTAGATGTACATTTCGGTTTAATAAAAGAAGTAAAAAACTGTGTTTTACTCACTATATATTCTACTTATGGAAAGTAAAAATATTACTTGAAAGACCATTTAATTTAAAAACTATTTTCTCTCTTAATAATATTTGATATTATGAAGGAAAACAAAATATACAATTAAAAAAAAAATATAGACATTGTATGAAAGATAATAATAATTCTGTTATAAACCTGATTAATTACAAGATTTTATAACGAATTAATTAAACAAACGATTTCATTGTTGTATTTATTAATTAGCGATACATAATGGAAACGAGCCCACACAATAAATTTCCCAATAATTAATAATAACCCGTTATTAACGTAATAATACCATTCGAAGGCATCTCGCGTTGATTATGTAATTAATTGGGCTGAAAAGTGGAATTCGACGGATCGAAAAGAACGGGGTGGGAGGAGGCGCGGCGGCCCGACGAAGCCTCATATTTACCCTTCAATTAATTTATTTGTGTTTCCTACGTGTTCATTAAGGCGCGAGAAAATTTATTCATGGACCATTTGATTCCGTAATGTATATTAATGCATTCTGCATTTGCGTCCTCTCACTGTGAGATATTTTGTTCGTTTTGTCAGTGTTAATGAGTTTCGACTTTTGCATCGGAAATTATTATTGTAGACTGAAAACAACAACGAATGATAATTAGTTAGAAAAATATTTTTATTTAAATAAAACACTTTCTTTATTGATATCACAAGAGTTGATCATTTTCAAACTTAATGTTTTTATTCAATAATTAACTATTTAAAACATATTTTTTGTATAGTATAATAAAATAGGGTTATTATGATGACACTTGTGTTTAATAATCCTATGAAATACTAGTTCCATCAAGAGTGTAGCCTAGTATTAATTTTATAATAAAATATATGCATTTTTTGAAATATTTCGATATACTCATATGATTTTTAAAGCCCCTAGTTGATGGTGTAGGTTCTTGTGAGTGACCCAAATTATATTACATCCCTTGATAAGGGCCGATCAATTAAAGTCGAGAATGTGTTGAATTAACTAAATTAATTGGAAACGGACGACGTCGCCTTTATTTTATTTTATTGTCCCCCGGCGCATTCCCTAACAGAGTGTATATTTTTTTTGTGCTGAATAGCTTAGTATTGTCATTAAGTATCTTGAGCAAGAACAGGCTCGGAGGTCATTACGGCCAAAAAAAAAATTCACAAGGGTGCCACCCTAGCTAAGCTCCGGCCGTACGTATTCATTTAACGAACCGAAAAATTGTTCTAATCACACATTAAATAAGAAAGCCTATAAATGGTAATAATTTATTTCCACAGTTGTAATTTAAAGCATATATTGTTAATAATATAAGTCCTTTACGTTGTAGAAAATCTAATATATTGTTAAGTTTTAAATTGAGTGATGGTAAAAATAGTTTCTGCAAAACAACCAGAAGAATTTAACGATTAAGCTCGACCTTAACTTACAGTGTTACCTATAATATTTGCTAAATAATATTAATAATAAATCGTATCAACTCACATGTATAGATCAATAAAAATATTTCAAAGCACAGAAGCCCAACATGTAACAATCCGACCTAAAGTTAAGGTCTTTTGTGCCATCTTTTCAGCAACGGAAACTGTGTACGTGAGATCATCGCCTGCTATCTTGAAAGAGTCGTAAAATCGCATTGTTATTGCGGAAAGGGTTTTCTTTGTCAAATTCAATCAACCGCTAGTGACTAGGTATTAACATTTAATTATAAATCCCTCTTTATTAGCGATAAATTACGGCATCCGTTGTAGTGTTGAAGTGAAATAAATGCTGTTCCATCCGTCATCGGTAAAATATGAAAAGTGCCTCATCATGCGTCAAAAAGTATCAAGTCTGTGTGTTATAAATTGAGAAAAGTCAGGTGTGGGACATTTTTGTAAATGGTTCTGCTTCAAAATTTTTATTTCACACAGAAAAATAAATATTACCTTTACATATAATGATTACTATGAAATTCTTAATATCATCAACACATAATGTGATGAAATATATGAATTTGGCATGAAAAAGGCAATTCATTTCGAATCGATTCGACGTATAACAAGAGTCGATATGACTTCGTAATGAGGATGGCCCTCTGGGGAGATTTATGGGCGACACGTAATGTTCTCGGCTTATGCATACATTAAAAGTCTAATTCGGAATCAAGACGACACCCTAATTCTTGTAAACCTGGGGATGATGCACGATGGGGTCGTCTCCAAACATTCCGGTGAGTGTTAGAGGGGGAATGAAAAGAAAAAAGAAACGTCGCAATTCAATTAGGGATTAAAAAGGTACGCGCCGGGCGGAATATATTAATGTCTAATTGGGCTAAATATGAAATTATAAAGACAGCGGGCATGGTAACTGCCGGAGGAGGCAATTAGGAGTTAAAGAATTAATGCGGTTTACTAATTAACGCATTACTGTGTTGTTTTAACGCATATTTTTATATTTTCTAAATTGCTAAACTTGATGTACTAATAATCGTCCTTTGTAAGCATATTTATACTAGAATATGATCTAATAATCTTTAAAAAAAAATGATATATCTATTCTACATTAAATAAAAACACTTTGTAACTTTGTATAACACTATTTATTTTCTGTTCTGTTCTGCCATTATCAATGTTCTGATAATGGCACGTTGAGTTGTCGAAACTATAGTAAACAGAAAATAAATAGTGGTATACAAACAAAGTTACAAAGTGTTTTTATTTATACTCAAACATGTATAATGAAGTAGAAGCCGCAAAAATTAATAATATTATTCTATATTAGTTAAATAATGATAAGCATGATCTTATACAGCGTTAAATATTTAGTTATGTCACTAGATCTTTAGTTTAAAGATCATGACTTATTTTAATCATTTATAATTTATTTAACAAAGATTATAGATCAGAAGGGACGAACAATGAAGCAAATCACAATTCGAATATTAAATCACACTTGACAATCCTTTGTAATCTATATCAACACACATACATTACTAAATTGTAATGTATATCGATTGTTATTACCCTAAAAACAAGCATAACGAGCGCCATCACTAATTGGGATATTCAATACATGTGTACACCATCCGAATAATTGAATCGCCATAAAAAATTATTATTTTGCAGTCGAACGCATTTGCAAAATCGAGTAAATTAATAATCCTAATAGAACCGAACGCATCATCAAATTATCGACGTATATACATCCCTAAATGATTAATTGCGAAAGCAATTTCGCAAATGTGACGTATCGAATTGAGGGGTGGCTGGAGTCAAGGATTGTCCTGTCGAATGAGGGATCAGTTGCGGCATTAAACTTTCAGCGATACTTTCAGGGAAACCAAACTGAACCGGTCCCTGCGTTTTACATGCAAATACACTTCTCCCTCTCGGAAGAAATGGATGTACCATAGACACCTGCAGCGGAAAACTTTATTTTTTTAAAACTTTTTCTCCCTTTGCCGGGTCCCTCTATGGCACACACAAAGACGACGCCGGCCTTTATTTTCGTACATTATTCATTGAAATTTTAATTTTATTCCTTTGGCCCAGCGCGTAAGCCCCAGGTTCGGATGCCGTCTTAATGCGGATTTTCCTCCGTGGGAAAACCTCCACCGAGGCGTAATATTATTCTAAAAGTACCTTTAAAAATATTACGCGCTGTATTTTAGATGATGTGTGCGCCTAGTCGGGGAGTAAATGTCGCCCCGTGCACGTCACTCATAACGCCCTGGCATTTTGTGTCTTGAAGGGCAACGTTATTTTCCCCACTTTACATATGTTTCCTTTCCAAGAATATTTCCACAAATTTATTGTGATATTTAATCTATATACTTTATCACATGTAATATTCCATATTTTATTGTTTGAACTTCGAGTTCTTTACATACAAGTTATAGATAATAAAAAATGGTGATGTGGCCATCATAGTACACTCCCTATATTTTACTCAAAAACTATGAGGTTTACGCAAAAAGGCTATTCTTCATAATTTGTTCAGTTTAGAATTCTTCACAATTATTTGTAATACAAGTTTCATGTAACTCTAATAGTTTATTAGCAATTGACAAAAAATGTCAAAATTTTGTTTATTTTCTCATTCTCTCTAACTATTGTTTCAAAAGTAATATTTTTCATATTTAGAAAAATATCGACAAAAAACCATATTTTCATGCATTGTCATGCACGAAAACAATACTATTCAAATGGTGATGTGGCCATCATAATACTTTCCCTATTATTTTTGATGATGTTTTACTGATTGGAGGGTAGGATAGAGGCCACCCACCCACCCTACATATACATATAAACTTTAACTCCTTTTCGTCTCGCTGTATCCAATGAAATTAATTACAAAATTCTTTGAATAAAAAAGGAATTATAAAGGTAAAATTTTTGATTGAGTGAATTAGTAAAAATTTGATGCACGATGGGTGGACAGACTTTAAATATAAATTATATAGTATTAAGTATCGAAATTCATTTACATTTAAACTTAAATTTTGTTTTTGTATTTAGAAAGGGTTTGACTGTTTTTAGCAGCAAAATCATCAACGATTAGCAATTAAAGTTATCATGTATATGTAGGGTGGGTGGGTGGCCTCTGTCCCATCCTCCAATCAGTAAATAATAAACCAGGGTTTTAATTAAAAGTTGTAAAATATAAATAAACAAAAAATAATTACAATTTTTAGAGATTTATTTATAAAAAATTATTCAAAGAATTTTTGAAGTTTTACTAATTGGAGGGTGGAATAGAGACAAGAAAACAGCAAGAAAACTACCAATGGAAAATGTCTGTATCTACGGAGATATTTTTTGCCATTTCAATTTATAATTACTAAAATATCGAAAGTATAGAAATTCTAGAAAATCCGCAATAGAAATTGATAAAAATTCTAGAAAGGTATGAAAAGCTAGAAAACAGCAAGAAAATTATGAGAAATTTTAGAATTCTTGCCGAAAATTATTGCATTATTGATAAAAATGACTTCAAAATTTGAAAAATTCTAGAAATGAAGAACATTTAGAAACTTGAAACGAAAATGCTGAAAAATGCGAGAAAATTACCACCGGAAAATTTTAGAATCCTTGGAAAAACGTATTTCAACTGGAAAGAAAAATTTCTTCCAAATTACGATAAGAAGCATTGAAATATTTTAGAAATCAGAAAAAAAAAATCTTGAAATCTGTGCTAATATAATCATCTAATTTTTTGTATAATTTAGAAGAGAAATTGCTGGATTTTTTCCAATTTAAATCTTTGGCTAAACATTGCTTAAAAATTTGAAATCCTACAAATCTGAAACGTTTAATAGAATTTGCTGAAAAATTCTAGAATGGAAGAAAATGATAAAACTAGAAAAGAAAATGCTAAATACCGGCGAATACACTAGCATTAAAATGTTTTAAAACTTTGAAAAAATTGTTGTAACTAGGAAATTAAATTCCTGAATTATTTGATAAATTACAGAAATCTTGGAGAAATATTTCATAAAAATTGTAAAACCTTTAATGACAATTTCAAAAATTAAAGAAAGGAAAATATAGTTGATGCTTGAAGCCATTACTTTGTGATACATTTTGAAAATTAGGACGATAAATAAAATTCACTTTGTTGTTATCACACACGGTTTTTATTATTAGTGACCGGTTTCGACCATTACATGGTCATTTTCAAACTACAATTTATCGTCCTAATAAAGAAAGGAAGTTCTAGAAATCTGTAAGAAAAATTGCTAAATTATAATCATGTAATTTTTATTTTTAGTAAAATATAGAGAAGAAATTGCTGGAAGAGAAAGACAAAACCACCATAAGGAATTTTTAGAATCCGTGGAATTTCGCAAAAGAACTTCCGATAATATTTTTTTTATTAAAAACACTACAACCTTTATTGAAAAATGTTGCATTTAGATAGAGAAAAACATAGAAGAGAAAATGCTGAAAAAACAGAGAGAAGACCAAAACTAAAAAGTTTTTAAACTTTCGGAGATAACTTTTGCAATTTAAACCTTGGATAAAAATTGCTTTAAAGTTTGGGAACCTAGTAATTCCAGAAATCTAAAATTGGAATTGCTGAAAAATTCTAGAATGGAAGATAATTTAAAAAAATAGAAGATAAAATGTTTGAAAAACAATGGGAAACTTACCACTAGAAAATGTTAGAACCCTCAAAGCAAATTATTGCAACTTAGAAAAGAAGTTTCTGTAACTTTCAAAAAGATCGAATCAGAAGGAACATAGTTGTAAAATTTTAGAAATCTGGGAGATAACTTTTATAAAAATTGTGAAACCTTCAATGAAGATTCTTGCAATAAGAAAGAAAACATTGTTTAAATTTGTAAGGAAATTCTATAAACGATATAAACGAATGATTGGTTAACTTCCTATCTTGAAGATAGAAACATTGTAGTAAAAATTAACCACATTATATCGTCAGATTATAAAATGAAAATGGGTACGCCACAGGGAAGTACTTTAGGCCCGTTAATGTTTTTGATTTATGTTAATGATTTACCATCTCATATAACTTATGGGAAAATATTTATGTATGCAGATGATGTCTGCATAATAATATCAGACAAATGTCAAAACAGATTACATCAAAAAACGTTATCGGCCATAAAAGATTTTGAAAATTGGTGTATACGCAATAGATTAATAATAAATCATTCTAAAAGTGTCCTAGTGGAGTTTAATAATATAAACAAAAAGAGATTAAATTTAGAAATCAACTATAATGACTTTAATCTTAAAACTTGTTTATCATTAAAATTTTTGGGTACCCATTTTGACAATCGTCTAAATTGGTGTGATAATGTGCATAGCGTATGTAAGATACTTAATAAAAGTTTTTATTTGATAAAATCATTGAAAAATAACGTTTCATTAGAAGCATTAATGAGCGTTTATTATGCATGTGTGTATTCTTATATCTCATATAGTACTGTTCTGTATGGTCAGTCTACTGAAATATCGCGTGTATTCATATTGCAGAAGAGAATATTACGTCTCATATTTGATATTCCGTATAATGAATCATGTCGAGAAATGTTTGTTAAACAAAATGTTTTAACTGTCACTTCAATATATTTAATGAAAATAATCTGTCACATTTTTAAAAATAAATCACAATTTATATTAAACAAACATACTCATAATCATAATACTAGAATTAAAGATGACTTTCACTTGACAAAACACCATCATAGCTTTTTCAAAAAATCTCCAATATATGCTGGTTGCCGATTTTATAATATGTTACCACTAAGTTTAAAAAACTGTAAGACATTTGAGTCATTTAAAAAGAAATTAAAGATCATATTAATTAAGAAATGCTTTTATAATATTCATGAATTTGAAGAGTGTGTGGACTGGTAATTTTATACTTGAACACATTGTCCTTGTTGCTTTTGTACTGTTTATTTTTCACTCCAATTTTAGTTTAAGTTTTTTGACATTCTGTTTTACAGGAAATTATAATTCTTCTTTCTTTATTATGTACGTGACATGTTCAATCTATGTATAGTATAGCCAAATGAACCAATAAAGCATTTATTTATTATTTATTTATAAACGTTTTTAGAATCTGTGGAGGAAGGTTTCGTCAGAAATACTTCTGGAAAATTTCGATAAAATAACAATTTCATAAAAACTCTAGAAAGAGAAAAACATAGGGAAAAACGCTGAAAATAACTCGCTGGTTAAGTTTTGCAATTTTGGTGTTAAGTAAAAATTTATAAACGATTTGAAAACCTACAAATTTGGTGAAAAACTCTAGAATGAAAAAAAAAATTAAAAGGAAAGAACATTTTGGAAAAACAATTTTAGAACCCTTGAGGAAAATTTTTGCAACACGTATAAGAGAAGTTTCTGAAACTTTCGATAAGAAATATTTCAGATAATTTTAGAAATCTGGGAGAAAACTGTCATAAAAAAATCAATTGTTCTTGCAATTAGAAAAAAAAAACAGTTTAGAAAACTGTAAGAAAAATTGCTGAAAGTTCTATAATCATCATATTTTTTTTGCTGGAAAAGATAGAGAAGAATTAGTAAATTTTAGAAGTCTTGGAAAAATATTTCGCAAAAGAAAATTTTTGAAAATTCCGATAAGATGACATTTAAAAAAATCTTGAAGCCTCAATTAAAATTCTTGAAATTAAATAGAGATAATTATAAGACAGAAAATACTGAAGAAAATTACCACTAGAATATTTTAGAACCTTCAAAGATAATGTCTGCAATTTAAATCAAGGATAAAAATTACTTGAAAATTAGTAAACCTAGTAACTCTAAATATTAAAAATACCAATTGCTGAAAAATTTTAGAATGAAAGATATATTTAAAAACCAGAAGAGAATATGTTGAAAAAATAAAGAGAATTTTATAATCCTTGAGGTAAATGATTATAATTAGAAATCTAGAAGAAATATTTTATTAAAGTTGTAAAACCTTCAATAAAATTTCTTATTCTAGAAATTTGTAAAAAATACTTAAAATTCTATATCAACTTTAAATAAAAAAAGAAATTCAAAAGGTAAAATTTTTAAGTGATAGTACTTTCCTTACATTTTTCTCGAAAATTATGAGGTTTATGCAAAAAGACTATTCTTAATAATTTGTTCACTTTTAAATTCTCTATAATTATTTAGTATATAAGTTTCACATAACCCATATAGTTTATTAGTAATTGGCTAAAAACGTTAAAATTTTTAATTTTTAATTTTTTTCTCAAAAGTTAAGAATTTTATAAAAAATATGTTTAAATAAAATTTATTCAGTTTCTAATTTCCTTTAACTTTTGTTTGAAAAGTTTTGTCATATTATTCATATTAAGAAAAGTATCGGGAAAAAACCAAAAACGGCTTCAAGTAAACATCCACTTCCGGTTTTTGAATGTTCACCAAAAGCTTTTCAGTTGCAACTTTTAAAAATGAAACCTTATGTTTAAAGTTTCATCTCAATCGGATCATTCGTTTTTGAGATTCAGCGCCCACAGACATTTTCACGCACGAAAACAATACTTCCCCTATATATAGTATATAGGGAAAGTAATAATGGTGATGTGGCCATCATAATACTTTCCCTATATTTTTCTCGAAAACCATAAGATTATTCTTAATAATTTGCTCAATTTTGAATTCTTCACAATCAGTTGTCATATAAATTTCATTTAGTTCCTATAGTTTATTAGCAATAAGCAAAAAATTGTAAATAAATTTAAATTAAGAACTTTACAAAAAAATATTTCAATGTAACTTTTTCAGTTTTTCATTCTCTTTAACTTTTGTTTGAAAAGTTATGTCTTATTTTTCAAAATTTCTTAAATTTCAAAATTTGTTTGAATAAATCTATTAAACTTTGCAAAAATGTTAAGTTTATTTACGTTTTACTTTTAATTAAAACCCTCGCTTATGTTTTACTCGTTGGAGGGTGGGATAGAGGCCACCCACCCACCCTACATATACATATTAACTTTAATTACTGATCGCCTCGCGGTTTGCAATAACTTTAATTACAAAATTTGAATAAAAGAAAATTGCCAGAAGTAAAATTTTTTATTGAGAAAACGGTTGCTACCGTTACTACGTGGTAATCCATACAAATTATTAAAATTTTAGAGCTTCCAATAAAATCTTCACAATTTAGAAAGAGGGGTGAAAAAAAAATCTTGAAACCTAGAGAAGAAATTAGTGGAAATTTCTTGAATTCTTACAAAAATAAGACTGGATTTTAGAAAAAAAAAATTCTAAAAAATCTAGGGCCTCAAGAAAAATCTAGATTTCTACAAATAAATTTTCTAAAAAGTTCTAGAGCCTCCAAGAAAATCTTTGCAATTTATAAGATAAGAAGATAACCTTGAAATCTGGAGGAGAAATTTCTGGAAATTTCCTGAACCCTCGGAAAAAAGTCTAGACTTCTAAATGAAAATTTTCTAAAAAAATTCTATAGCCTCCTAGAAATTTAGAAGACCGGTTAAAAAATTAACTGAAATCGGGAAGAGAAATTTCGAAAAATTCCTTAAACTTTCTCGAAAATAAGAAAATATTTGTATTCCGCAATTTAGAAACAAAATGTTGAATTCTAGTGAAGTAATTACTGAAATTCACCTTAATTCTCGAAACAAAGAGGAATTAAAAAACATCTCGAGGCTGAAAGAAAATCGCAATTTATAAGAAAAGTTGAAAAAAATAATTTAATTTGGGGAAGAAGTTATTGCTCATTTTCTAAACTCTAAACTTTTAGAAAAAAAATCTAGAATGCCTCAAGGAAAATCTTTGCAATTTAAAAGACGACTTCAAAAAAAAATCTTGAACTCTGGAGAATAAATTGCTAGAAATTTCCTGAACCCTTGAGAAAATAATCTGGATTTCTAGGAGTAATATAATCGATACTTGTTCTACTACTCTCTTGATGGAACCAAATTATCAAATTAGGAGAAGTAAAACTCTTGTTATGTTCCATTTCTTTATTTTCAGATATCTGAAAATAAAGAAATGGAACATAACAAGAGTTTTACTTCACCTAATTTTCTAGAAGTAAATTCTAAAAATTCTAAAGCTCAAAGAAAATCTTTGCGATTTAAAAGACAAGTTGAAAAAATCTTGAAATGTGGAGAAGGAATTACTACAAATTTCCAGAGTCTAGATTTTTAAAAACAAATTTTCTAAAAAAAAGTCTTCATTTAAATCTTCGCAATTTACTGGAAATTCCCTAAATTTTACAAATTCAAATTAATACAATAAAAATCAAAAATTCGATATTAATTTTTTTACTATTTTAGCTATAACTCTTTAAATAATAACGAAATTACGAAAATTCTTTCACTAATAAATTATCAGCAACGAAGAGAAATAAAAATTCTGAAAAAGTAGACATTCGATTTTCAATTGTTTTTCAGTGTTTTTAAAATATCTTTTCATAGCAAGGACGGTTTTAAAAAATTCTTTTACGAAATGATTTCTAACATCAAATACAAATTGATGGACTAAAAATGTTGAATTTTTTTTTGCGCAATTTACATAAGAAATTCCTAAAATTTCGATGTAACGATACAAGAAATTTTGTAAATTTCCAGAAATATTGCAAAAACATTCTAAAAAACAACTCTCGAAAAATTGCTTTGCTATATCCAAAACAAATTGCTCAAAAATACTAGAATTTACAGACCTTTTTGAGAAAAAAAAAACAACAGAATAAGAAAATAAATCTAAAAAGGTACTAAAATTTTTGGAAAGATATTTATTAACTGATGAGGCTGTTATATGTTTAAAATTCATATTCACTTGTTTAGTTGTGGAAGTAAAACACTTAAATTTTCAAAACATAAAGTGTTTTGAAAATTTAAGTGTTTTACTTCCACAACTAAACAAGGAAAGATATTTATAGCAAATTCTAAAATCATTAATGAAATGCTACAACCTAAATATACAACAAATAATAACATTTAAGAAAAAAGAAATAGTAGACTCCTTGGAGAAATTTCTAGAACTCTACAAAAGAAATTGTTGGAAATTTATAGGATTTTCTAGAAAAATTTATAGCCTCCAAATCTGAATATGAGTTATTGGAAATTTCTGAACTCTCGAAAGATTTTTTTTAAATTTTTGAGCCCTGAAGAAAATCTTCGCAATTTATAAGACAATATTAAAATCTAGAAGAGAAATTACTGAAAACAGCATCAAAGAAAATTCTAAAAATATTAAAACGAACTTTATAAAACATCTAGAACTCCCGAATAAGACCTTTGCTAAAAATTCTGGAAATATGAATAAGAACTTACTGTTAACTTCCAGAATCCTCCAAATAAGTTCTAGAAATCTACAAGGAAAACTTGTAAAAATTCTAGAATCCTTGATTAAAATTCTTTGGAAAGGAAGATGCAAAAAAATGCCTGAAACTGTTAGAAGCCTCTAAGTAAGTTCTAGAAAATTAGAAGAAAATTTCCTAATAAACTGTAAAACTCTCGAATAAAATCTTTGCTACAAATTCTGGAAATATCTATTTATTTATTAGACAAGAAAAATAAAATACTGTACACTTTTAGAATCTTAAAAAAAGTTTTACAAACCTAAAATGAAATCTTGTGAAAAATTCTAAAAACCTCAATGTAAAAGAAAAACTAAAAGTATGGACGATCTGAGAAAATTATAGAAATTTAGAAGAAAATTTTCTAATAGAAAAAGTTGAACAAAATCTTGTATAGAAACCACGAAAACATTTTTATAAATAAATATAAATAATGACTTTTTGAAACTCTTTGCTAAACAAAAAAAAATTCTTTGGAAAGGAAGTTGCAATAAAAATTAAAGTATGGAGGACAAATTACTGAAATTTCAAAAATCTTTAAAGAAAAATCTTTAAAATTTTCTGAAATATTCTAAAGTTAAATATTTTTCTCCGAAATTAAGAACTTTACGAAAAACATGTCTTTATAAAACTTGTTAAGGTGGATTTATTCATATTTATTAAAAATATATATACTGTTGATGAAATTCATATTTAAAAATTAGAATTAAAATTTGTGTGCAAATATTTATATATAATTTTTTTTTATTATTTAGGAAAAAATTATTTTCCATATATTTTTCAATAATATTTTATTTCACGACAAATATAAACGTATTAATTTCAATAACACAATGAACTAATTTGTTTGCGTTCATTAATAACACCCAGCGTAATAATATTTTTTTAACGTTCATTCAATTAAACATTTATTTCACCTCGGAATATTTAATAGCGGAGCGGTAATTAATTTCCGAACGGTCGATCCGTAATTTGGGAAACTTTCATATTTACGGTTTGTGAATGACATTTAAGCACCGGGTCACGTATTTACGTAATGTGGAGGGTCCGCCCGGCGCATCCACCATATTTCTCTAGTTTTGAAGCGCGTTCAACGCGTGTGTCTCCCACGTAATGTCAAACTGTTTGCTTTCATTAGAGTTATTTATCCGTACATTAAATGTGGTAGATCAAAGGACGTCGACATATAAATTAACATGTATGCCATACACTTTTTTGCTGGGGGAAAGGGTTAAGTAAACAAAAATTAATGATTTAGGAATACTTTTGTTTGTTTTCAATTGTAACCCTTTCACATTTTCTTACAAAAATAGATTATTTATCTATGTTTATTGATTTTATATATATTAGTGTTTATGAATTATCAAATAGACATTTCTCGATTAGAGGTTAAATTAATCTATCTTGCGAGATAATAAACGCACCCCTTACATGCTGTACCAGTGTTTTTATTAAGTTATTATAATGGAGTTTCAACAAGTAATAATTCAGTATATATAGAGATATCACTATTTTTCTGGCATTATTTTTTTTTTAATTATGTATAATTTCATTTACGATATCTAGGACCCTTTAAACAGATGCTTTATGATAACTAAACCATCAAACAGTCCTCTACTAGAGCTTAGTGCTGCCGTCTTATCTATTGAGCATTATTCTATTCGGAACGGAAGTGCTAACAATTGAGAAAAAAAATACTCATTACGTTAATGGATTTTAACCATATACATCACACACTTTTTATCTGTGTATCAATAGATTGTTACAGAAAGGAAATGACTTTTGAATTTACAAAAAAAAATGTGGAATGGACGAAACTAAAGATAATTAGAAAATCAAGCTTTATATATGAGTAATTATAATTTCAGATTTAACTTTAAAAGACTCAAAAAACGTTACGTGTATATAAACCAAATTAATACGATGAATTTAATTCTCACTTAACCCGTGGTGAAGCATTTTTATGTTAATTAGAAGTTTAATTAAACACTTGCTTTTATTTCACTACTTTAAAATAGTGTTTAATTAACCTTTTAATTATGAAAATTAATTTTTTAATAATTTTATTCCTTCTTGTATTCTTCATTACTTGTAAAACGTAATAATTTTAATTAGAATACAGGACAGAACGTAAAAATGAATAATTTCGTTTGCAAAGCTAATTAAACCTGTATATGTTTACGATTTAAAAAAAACACAATGGCAACCTTGCAAATTAAAGACAATTATTATTAGTACCTATAAATTTTTCTATCAAAATACAAAAAATTGGACTTTTCTTATTGGAAAAAATTGTGTTTACCTTCGCACTAAAGTTTCGTTTTATCACCCCTTTGGCATTTGCCCCGAACACACGAACTTCGGCGGCGGAATCCGGGCCGTAATAAAAATATTAACTTTAGTGCTTTTATAAATAAATAAGTATTATTTCAAAGTGGCATACGAGTTTAAAGGGGGGATCGTGACATATTTCATTCGTTAATGCATTTTTCTAAGCTAATGGATTCTATTATTGTGAATGATAAAACTGGGGTAATGCAGTTAACGTTTTGTACATTATTGTGAGATCTGATTAAATTTGCCAAAATAAACATTAACGTTGTATTTGTATTCGTGCGGTGCGTTTTTATCTATTGCCTGCCTATCTGTCATTTGGGGTGTAAGATTTATGTCGCTATATTTATTGTTTGGTAATATATACTTGTCTTCATTATTTTCAGTCTTGTGTGTTATTTTACTAATTCCCTTCCATGTTACGCCCATTCGTCCTGCCTTTTTCCGAGTCCATCTATCCATGCTTTTTCTGGACTCTTCTTTTTACACGACTTTTTATTATTTCAGTATCTTTTGTTTATCCAGATATATACTTATTTTAATGATTCAAATAAATAATGTACAAAAAATATGATCCGGAGATCTCGTCAGCCATTCCATATGATCTCTTCTTCCAATCCATCTATGTCTAAATATCTACGAACGATCATAGCATAATAGGGGGGAGTTCCATCCTATTGATACCATATTCGTTCATCAGGTAGTAAATCTGGATCTAACGGATTTTGAAATATCGAAGAATACTGGTTCTATAATCTGATCACCTATTATTCCAGCTAATAAATTGACTTTTTGTAGGAACTGAGTATGAGTTTCTCGCATCTAATGAGGATTATGGCCATCCCAATAACAATAATTTGGAGAATTAAAGTTTTCATGTAAGGAAAAAGTACTTGCGTCGGAAAAAAGAATTAATTGATAGGAATTAGGAATGATACACTTGTTCTGTTTCATATATTTATCAGTTTCTTGACACGTGTTTCTGCGATTGTTCGCCATTCTCAAACGAGTATAAAATTTGTATACTCCTTTGAGAATAGGGAGCAATCGCCGAAACACGTGTCAGGAAACTGATAGTAAATATATGAAACAGAACAAGTGTATCATTCTTAATTTCTATCCAGTGAGTTATATGTTTCATCAAGAGTGTAGTAAAGCAAGTGTCAATCAAAGAATTATTGCTAAAGAAATCTGGTTAATAACCGATCATAATCAGTATCTCGATAAGGAGATTTTTGGTTAAATACAGTTTTTCATAAACTACGTTAACAACTTGATGAGCGTATGTCACTATTTTGGTTACTATTATTATCACTAGTAACTAAACAAGGTAGTTCCAAAGCATCAAAACACATGTCAAAAACATACAACTTTACGCCGAAACGTGTTCAACTTAAAATTAGTTTTCATTTTCATCACATGGGCTTTGAAAATATTCAACAAATAAATAGTGTATTGTATTCCTTGCGAATAGATCTTTTAAAAGAAGTGTCACTTGACATACCTTTCCATTTGAAAAAAAAGGTCGGAGGTGGATGAGCTCTTCCAGAAAGCATATACATGAAAATGAGGGCAAGCAAATTGCCTACATCGAAGTTATGAATTTTATTCCAGTTAAAGTTTCCACACTGTATAGGGAAAGTATTGTTTTCGTGAATGAGAATGCCTGTGAGCACTGTATCTCAAAAACGAATGATCCTTTTGAGATGAAACTTTAAACTAAATGTTTTATCAGTAATTGGAGTAAGTAAACATTGGTTAAATGAATATGAATTGGAAACAGTAAACCTGGTTACATAAAAACTTATATCTGCTTTCGCTCGCACCGAGTTTATTAGTGGAGGCGTGGTGCAGCTGGCTAAAATATATATACTAAATCAACAAATAGAAGGTATAAATAAAATCTCAAAAAAGAAACATTGCGAAATATCTGCATCATAAAGGGTTTTGCAATAAGAGGTTTCACTTTCAATAGCCCGCTATCTGGGCAGCTGTCACTTTTGCAGCTGTCATCTTTTGACATTTGATAAGTAAAAACTACGTCATTAGTAAAAATGCATTGAAATTGTTAAAATTCTACAGAAATGGTGAAAATTTTGCAGACACCGTTCGCCAAAGTAAAGCACTTTTGGGTCGTCGTGAAGCACCTTCTAGGCCAGCAAAAGTAAAACTGGTTTAAAAATGTGAGTTGTTGGGACAACTTAGTGGTGTGAAGAATATAAATCATGTGCGTCATTCAAGAACAATTAGGAGTATTGCTGCTGTAGTCGATCTTTGGAATTAGACATTTCAAAAACGACATTACACAGTATTTTGCATAAAGACTTAGGTTTGAAGGCTTTAAAAGTTCAGTTGACACAAGAACTCAAGCCAGTCGATCACCAGCAATGTCGTATCTTTGCTGATTGGGTCCTTGAAATGCATCAAAATGATACGGATTTTCATCGAAAAATCATCAGGCCCATTTTCACCTCGGAGGCTACGTGAATAAGCAGAATTGCCGCATTTGGGGCTCGGAAAATAAAAGAATGGTTATTGGAAAGCCTCTTCATCCTCAACGTGTCAGTGTTTGGTGCGGTTTTGGACTAAAGATCGATATATATGATTCATGATTTTTTATGGCTGGAATAGGAAGATATTGATGTGGACGACGTTTATTTTCAACAAGGCGGCACTACGTGCCATACAAGCAACGAGACAATCGCAATTTTGCCAGAAAAGTTTCCTGGTCGTGTTATTTCGCATAGAGGTGTTCACAATTGGCTCCCGAGATCTTGTGACTTAACATCTCTAGACTTTTTTCTTTGGGACCACGTGAAAGATAAGGTCTATGCCAATGCTCCACAATCGATTCAAGACCTTAAAGATGAAATTTGTGAAGTTATCGGGGGCATACAGCCGCAAATGTGCGGCCATTTGGCTGATATCGCTTTCCATTGTTAATGGCATACCTTTCTCTTTATAATAAAATAAAAATTCATTATTTTCTCTTAAAATATACTCGCTTTTTTTAAATATCAAAATAAAATCTCTTATTGGAAAACCCATAACCTTCATGTCTTAAACACCATAGTTGTAACTATTTACCTTGTATCTACTGGTGACTTTAACGAATTCTTGTGCATTATGAGCGAACTACTCGACTATATTGATTTAACAACGCATATTATAATATGAGGCGATTTTAACGTCAAATTTAACATCAATGATGGAAGATCAACCACACTAGACTTACTAAGCACTTACGGGCTAACTAATATGACAAATTTCTATACTCGATATACAAATTGACTTGATAATGTATTCACTAACATTAACTCATTGAACATCCGAGTTAATTCACATGATACTGGTCTCTCGGATCATGTCTTCATCCACGTTGAGGTAAATCCACCTAAACCAGAGCCCTGCTCTGTCAATAAGATAATTAGACCAGTTGATGAATTGAATATGTGTGTGCAATATAAATTCACCACCTTTATGTCAATTATTGAGGCCCATTTATGAGAGTCATTTCCCGAAAAAATTGTTCGCTTATCGGACCGCAAATATAGGTTTAGTTGGTTTAACAGCAAACTACACGCTGCACCTGCTTAGCAATGCAAGTCTAAGATACCCTGATATGAAAGCAGAGAACAACAAATTTATCTGAGTACAAGGCGACACTTCAAGACTCCCGAATCGTAAGTAATGCCAGATTTCTAAAGGAGTTTGCAAATCAGCCTAAGGCATTGTGACAACTTATAAAATCTGGACATAGTAAATCCATTGGTGATTCAAAATGTAAAATTGATAAAGACTCCTTCAAATATCATTTTATTAAAGTTGCTGAAAATCTGCTTAATGAGTTACCATTGGCACTGATCCTATTAAATCCCTAGTTGAATCAAGTGATCTTAAATCCAACACCTACTTCCGGTTCAGGGAAGTTAGCAGTGCTACCGCTAGAGATACTATCAATAACCTTAAATCATCATCAGCCCGCGATATTTATGGTATGAATAATACGTCACTCAATAAGTCCCCGGTTTGACACATATATGGAAACATTGTTGACACACCCATTTGATTTCCGGGTAGTACTAATCTTCAAACAGTACATGTCAAAATTTCATAGGATTTAGAAGTTATAGTCATTTTATCTACCACTGTTTTGTAATTTTCATGACAAAGCATAGAAATCAATTTCGTTTATTGGTTAAACATTGTTTTTTTATGAGGAAAAATACTGTTGGAGCCAAACAATGGCTTGATAATCATTTTGGGGACTGTGTACGAGGGAAATTAAATATTATTAACTGGTATGCTGAATTTGAACGTGGTCTTACAAGCACTGATGATGCTGAACGCTCTGGTCGTCCAAAATCGGGAGTTGTTCCGGAAAACATAAAAACTACAACAAATAGTTATTTAAGGTACAAGTGTAAAAAGTAATACTTTATTGCACGAACTGGCGTTTAAAAACACGAGCGAGGAACGAGCGAGTTTTTTTAAAGCCAGGAGTGCAATAAAGAAACTTTTTACATGTGTGCCTTACAAAATTTTATCTTCGATCGTAAAGGATTTCAAAGAATATATTCCTATGAGTAATATTTTAATATCATTTCAATAATTTAATTAATGAAAACATATTTAACCCGCGGTGCACTAATGAAAGCGTTACTTAGCAACCAGTAAACAAGTTGCACAAATGTCGGCCGTAATTATTATTTATGGAAAAAATGTTCGCTTTATTGTAATCGCTTCGACTTGCATTAAATAAAATCTTCAGAGTTCTTAAATCTGCCATTACGTTTGTATTATATATTTTATTTATAGTTTATTAGTTATTTGTATCAATTAATAAAAAATTAAGTTTTTCGTCGAAAATTTGGGCTATAATATATTTATCTGTCAAATTTGACATTTCTGTGCAATAAAAACAGTTTGACATTACCGTGCAATAAAAACGTAAAAAAGCACTAGTGCTTTAAAAAGCCACTTTTACAACGAAAAATGATGCAAAAAGTGCTTACTTTTTACACGATCGTAGATAAAGTGTTTTAAAAGACAGTAACATGAAGTTCTGTGAGATAGCTGATACCTTGTAGATATCAGAAGATAGTGTCTTTAAAGTTTTAGATGAAAATTTAGGTATGAGCAAGTTGCTCTCGAAGACGGTGCCGCGTTTGCTCATACCGAACCAGAAACAACAACACGTCGAAGATTCAGAGCTCTGCTTGAAGCTGTTCAAGCGAAATAAAAAGGATTTCTTGCGATGATATGTGACAATGGATGAAGCATGGATCTACCACTACACATCTGAATCAAAGAAATCGTCAGCTGAGTGGGCAGCAGCCGATGAAAGTCGTCCAAAGTGACCAAAAACTCAAAAGTCGGCTGGCAAAATTATGGCATCTGTATTTTGGACGGAATAGAATTTTGTTCATCAACTATTAGGTTAATAAAATATATAAGTCCTTTACGTTGTAGATAATTCACTAATAAATAGAAAAAACACGAAAATATATTCGTAATATTCTATTTATTAACTATTAGGTTGTCAAATATGAAATGAAGCAAACCTCATATTATTTATTTCAATCGAACACAACCTCATTTAGACGCCGTGTTTTTAAATAATTTGTTTTTCATTCATGTACTTTCACCATTTTTCCCTCTTTCTAATGCACATTTCAGTTTAAAAAAAAATGCAATAGTTATTTTGTAGAGGAAATTAAGTGAAACCACGAAAATCAGCGAAATCCTTGTGTTGATGAAGTATGAGTTCCAGGGTGAAGCCACAACATTGTTGGCAGTCTCCAATATCAATAGTGTGTTCGGCATCCAAGTGGCTACAAACGCGACTGTAGTTCGTTGGTTTAAAAAATTTCGTTCTGGAGATTTCGACCTGTCTATTGAACCACATGGTCGACACAAGGCTCAGGTGGATAATGACGTCCTAAAAGCCACTGTGGAAGCGTATCCCAGCCAAATTTCACATGAATTATCATTGATGTACAATGTATCAAAGCAAACAATCTTGACTCATTTGGCACAAATCGGTAAAGTGAAAACGCTAGACAAGTGGATGCCGCATGAATTGACTGATGTACAGAAGGAACAAAGAATCGACACATGTCTTTCTCTTCTTTCTTGCAACAAAGCCGAACCATTTTTAATCGAATTGTTACGTGTGATGAAAAATGGATCATGTACGATAATCGTAAGCGCTTATCGCAATGGTTGGATAAAGATGAATTACCAAAACACTGTCCGAAACGAGACATCCACCAGAAGAAGCTAATAGTCACTGTTTGCTCAGGTGTCATTCACCATAGCTTTATGGAACCTGGCCAATCGATCACGACAGATGTCTACTCTTATCAACTAGTTGAAATGATGAGAAATCCTGCGATTAAACAGCTAAAATTAGTTAACCAGATGACTCTAATCCTGCTGCATGACAACGATTGACAACATGCCGCACGAATGACCGTGTCAAAGCTACAGGAGTTGTAGTTGGAAACTCCCCATCACACACCGCACTCGCCCGACCTTGCCCCAACTGACTATTATTTCTCTCAAAATTTAAACAACTTATTGTCTGGAAAAAATTGCAATTCCGTCAAAATGGTGTTTCGAGAGTTCATCGACTCCCGTGATCCAGGCTTCTGTAGCAAAGGAATAAATGAGTTACCTCTAAAACGGAAAAAGTGTATCGATAATATGAGTACATAATTTTATTAAAAATAAAAAGGTTTTATTGGAAAAAATCGAGCTCAATTATGTGCATTTTTTGCTCCATTTCATACTTGACAACCTAATATATTGTGAAAAGCAACACTATCAATAGTGAATATTTAATGGCATTATTGGATCGATTGGGTGCAAAAATCAAGAAAAAAACGGCCCTACATTTAATAGAAAAAAATGCTGTTTCACTAGGACAATGTCCCATATCATAAGTCAATAAAAACAATGGTTCAAGTGGATGAATTACGCTTTGAATTGCTTTCCCACCCAACGCAATCTTTTGATTTGGCCCCCAGTGATTATTGGCTTTTTACAGACTTGAAAAAGATGGGAAAGAAATTTGGCTCAAATGAAGAAGAGATTACCGAAACTGAGGCTTATTTTGAGAGCAAAGACAAATCGTTTTACATAAAGAGCATCGAAAAGTTAGAGGAGCGTTGCATCACTGTTGATGAATAAAGTGGAATTTCTAAATAATAATTCTTAGTTAGACCGGAGACTTATTGAGTGATGCGTTGCAAGTTTACTGAAGGGTATACTTGATTCAATATTGCAGCCCTTAACTAAATTGATAAACCAGTGCATAAGAACTTGTAGATTTCCTCAAAGCCTACAACGTGCTTGTATTATACCGATTCATAAACAAGGAGATATAAATGACATCAATATCTACAGGCTTATATCTCTTTTGCCTATAGAATTTAAAGTCCTCGATTGTGTGTCCTATGTTGTTCTCCTGCGCAAACTATATATTACAACTTTTATCGAGACAGCTGTAGCATGATGATAGCATATCTTAGCGATAGAACTCAGCGCGTTGGTTTTAATGGTACTAATTCATCAGAAGTAGTTATAAAGCATGGTGTTCCACATGGATCAATATTGGGACCATTACTATAACGCATAAGAAACGCTTGTGCTCAAATTCCTGCAGATATGCTTCTATCGTGTGTACATCAATCGAAAGAAAGACCAATAAGTGTATTGAACTTGAAGGTCGAATTTTTGAACACTTGCTTTAATTATATAACTATTATGTGTGAGAGGCATGAAGACTCAGACATTCGTGTAAATTTTTCAACGATTTTTGCCAATTTTTAATTTTGTCGATTATAGCATCGTCTGTCACGAATACAAACAAAATTTAGATAAAACTTTCATATTTTTTTCCGGAGTATTCAAATCCATACAAAAAATGGGGGTTCCTATTTAACTTTTCTATTCCTCATCCCCTACCCCCTAAGGGGTTGAGGGTAGTGGGTCGAATTTAGTATCATTAGATGTCCCCCTCCGAGGCTAACAAATTTTAATTATATTTTTTTTTATTAGATGTATAGTTTTCGAGATATTTCAATGTCTTCACTTAATTGACATTTAAATTACCTAAGCATCTATCTCTGACCTGTGTAAAGATTGTAAATCTGTTGGCACTAAATAAAGATTATTATTATTATTAAAAACTGGATCTGGAAAGCTTTTGGTGAACATTCATAGACCAGAAGTTGATGTTTACTCGAGGCGTTTTTTCGATATTTTTTTTAAATATCAAAAGTTTTACAAAACATTTCAAACAAAAGTTAAATGGAATGATAAACTGAACAAGTTTTATTAAAACATACTTTTCATAAAGTTCTTGACTTGCAAAAAAAAAATTAAGAATTAAAAATGTTGATATATTTTATCTATAGGAGTTACATGAAATTTATATAACAAGTAATTATAAAGAATACAAAATTGAGCAGATTATTAAGAATTGTCAAAGTTTTCGAGAAAAATATAGGAAACATTTTCATGGCCATATCACCATTTATTCCTGTTAGCATCATAAGAACACATTTTCTTACAAGCAGAGCTTTTACTCGGCCTTTTGTTAAAACAATTGAATTAAAAAAGGGAACGTGGCTTTTACTTCAGGGCCATTAAGGCCCTTGAATTCAGAACAGTAATGCTGTGATAATAGTTAATGCGAACTACCGATGCACTTACTCTCTCGTACGTCCATCCCACATTCCACTTATGTCCACTTTGCAAAAGCCCTCTTACCGAAACTATTCCTCTCTGTGACGTCGCCACCAAATACGATTGTGGTCTCTGATCTCGTTTTCCTTAATAGAATTACGCCGTAATACAACTATTATAACATTGTATTATTAAATACAATTGCTTCAAACATATTATTGTGGGTGAAATATTTTTACTTTTATTTACTCTATAAAAAATGAAAATATACAAAATATAGAACATTAATAAATATCTTTGAAATTGGAAAATGGTATTAATGTTAAAAATTGTAAACTATTTAAAAAGCATCAGCTACAAAAATTGTATGCTTAAAATGATGTTAAGAGTAATAGAAAACAATTGTATAGTATTTTAACCACATTTTGATACACTATTACTACAAATTTTAACTTTTAAGCTAAGAATAATAATAACTATAATGAAAAAATTCTTAGAGGCATAAAAATTAAATGAAAGATCTTCTTTTTTCACAAAATGTATTAATTGCAAGTGTACATTTTATGAAGAAAGGAGATTTAATCTTCATTTAATATTCATCTAATTTAATAATAATCGAAATCTAGGGATATGAAAATATATAGTGTTAATCTATATGATTACTGTAAATTTTATGACAATATTTTAGGCCGTTTATTAATTATTTTCCGGTCATCGCCAATTGTATAAATTGGAATTTGATTATATTTCATTTTGTTTGCTGTATACAGTACATACATTTGTTTACCTATCGTTATTGTAACAATTACATGGATCAATAGCTCTATTTAATTAGTAAACAGTTCCGATTTTATAATTTATTGTTTTAATTAATATTCACGGCCTATACGTTTATAAATTTCTTAAAGTGTTTTTAAATTCAATAGATTAATATAGAGTAAAAGCCAGGAAATTGAAACATAGCTTCACGTTAACAAAAAAATCTTAAGATAAGATCAAATTAAACGTCTAGTAATAAAAAAAGCTTGTAATTCTTATAAATCGATAATTTAATCAGTTTATAGCACGCACTACTCTCCTACCTCATGAAATAAAGGAGTGTGCAGTTAAAACCACACCAGAACCGACATGAAATGAATTATGTTCCTTGATACCAATAAAAGAATATTTTTAAAATTAAGTGACAAAATGAGTTAAAACCATTAGTTTCTAATTCTTATAAAAATATTATTATCTAAATAAGTAATTGTGAAGGCTTTTAATAACTTTGTTGGTATAACTTCTTTAAATAAGTGATACCAACAAAGTTAATTGTTTTATTTATTTTAAATATTATAATTTGTTTAACGTCGTTTTTTTTTGGGTAGTGAATAATACAACACCGGCGCCTTTGCTTGCTAATGAATTATTTGCTTTAACGCTTTCCCGCGACCGTTTTCTGTTCACTACTCCGTAAACTGAGGGGCACATTTCTCCGTCGAGTTTTCGTTCGTTCCGTAAGTCATAACATAAGTTTAAGATAACTTAATGCCGGCTGGATTATTAATAAACTTCTCGCGCCCCATTTTAATACTCGATGTAACAATTCGCGAAGTTATGTATCAACATTTACCCGCTCTGTCTTAAGACGCCTTCTGAATGTTTCCACTCTAAACAATGAGATCAGTTTCTAAGGTTATTACACAGACGGAATCGTAACTTATCATCCAGTTATGAGATTAGGTTACGTTCTAATTTCCAGCAGAAATATAAGGTAGGAAAATTAATTTGATGAATAAATCACGATTTAATTTTGAAATAATAGTGTTACTACAAGAAAAAAGACTACGTTCAATTTGCGCCCTTTTCAAGCGGCAGGTTTTGAAAGTTTTCAATTTCGTATTGCAACGGATTAATCTGTGTAACGAGTATGTTTCAGTGCGGAACAAGAAGTCTCATTAAAATAACCATTATCGTGATAAAACTGATGTATCGTGTTCGAGTGATTTATCCACATACAATAGAATCAATTAAAGCAGCTGCAGCCCAATAAAGCGGAAACTTCGATAAATTACGCGGGTGTTGTGTTGAAGTGCCCATAACTTTACACGTACATGTGCACAGTAATTAAAAGTGATTGTATTTGAGGACGGACGTGATTAATATTATCTATGATAAGGTATTATATATATACGTACATTTTCTTTTAATCTCTGTAATTTTTAAGTTAATAAACACAATTTAAAATAAGTTCCAACGTAGAAACAATTGCATTTTTTTAAATGTTCAACTTATTCTAATTTACGTTAGTATTTAATAATTAGTGGTTTCAAGCTTAAATAAGCTGATTGAGGTTGTAGGCACTATGTACCCATTATCAATAGCTAATTAACAGTTAACAGTTAGCTATTGATAATGGGTGTATAGTGCTCGAAATGTACATTTAGTAGTAAAAAATAAAAAGTGAAGAAAGGCATATAATTGTGTTTCAATTAAGTGATATTAATCTTCACGTAACTCAAGTAACTACATTAAGTCGATATGATTAAGTGTATAAGATTTATTTTGGCAGCACCGATTCCACATTTAATTAACGACATCATCAATCTAGGTATACAGGGTAACAAAAAACAGAAAAAAATCTCCTTGCGGTTCAGTACAAAATATATATACAGTGCAATTTGAAAAAAAAAGTTGATCGTCTTTTGTCAAAAACTGGATGCAAGAAAAAATATCAGTACAGTTCATATTAAAGTCTTTTAAAAATCATTTAATTTGATGTTTTATTTATTCAAATCGGATCAAAAATAAGCGAGATACAGCACCAAAGGTTTTTCGTCAGTCACCCTGTATATCTACAGGCACTCAAATTAGCAAAGGTGATTCCTATCCACAAAAAGGGAGACACAGAGATCAAAACTAATTTTAGACCAATATCGCTTCTACCAGTGATCTCTAAATTTATTGAATCAAATTTAAAAGAGTATTTTGAAGAAAACAACATTTATTATAAGAACCAATTCGGTTTTAGATCAGGTCATTCGACAACTGATGCCCTTGTTTTAATCACAAATATAATTTTGGAAAGTTTTGAAAAAAAAAATTACTCCATTGGCACATTTGTAGATCTAACAAAAGCATTTGATTGCATTTCACATGAAATCTTATTACAAAAATTAAAATTATATGGTTTCACTAATACAAGTCTTATTGATGAGTTCATATCTTGCAAATTGTTGAATTCAAAAGCCAAAAATCAGGCATAAGTAAATTAGAAATTGGTGTCCCCCAAGGTTCAATTTTGGGACCAGTACTTTTTCAAATTTATATAAATCATTTAATCCAAGCATGTGAAACAGAAACCATTTTATTTTCCGATGATACCAGTGATTCTGAAATAGTTCTAGCTAAGGAGTCATTAAAAAAGATTACCAGTTAGTGTAAGGCAAATAATCTTCTTCTAAATGAAGGAAAAACAAATAAAATTCATTTTACTTTAAGGTGTAGTGCAATCAAATATGATAACACCGCCTGCTTTCTTAGTGTTTAGATTAGATGTTATATGGGTGGCACCAGCACCTTTTCAAATCTATTGTAGATCCCTGTTTATCTCGGATGACAAGCTCTAGCTTTGCCTCTTTCATGAGTCCTATTAGCCCTGCCAGAGGAGCTTGGGTATAGGTCTCCGCGTTTGGATTTGTTGTGCCCAGCTTCTGATATCTAATCCTTGATAGGCCCTCGCAGTGGCATAGCATCATAGCATCTGCAACGAGTCCTCTTCTTCCTCTAAGCAGAATCTGCATGGTGCTTCTTCCACCAGGCCTATTTTGCTCATACGAGGGGCGTTTGAAAAGTCCGTGTAAAGTCCGAGAGATGGCGCCACCGGCGCGTATCGAGGTCATGTTAGTTAGTAGCATTTCTTGAATTAACGCACGCCAAGTTTCAAGCATATTGGTCTATTTCTTTGTGTTTGGCATTCGTGTGAATCAAGGAAGTCGACAGATTTTCAAGAAATGGACGAAAAATAATTCCGTGTGGTGATTAAACATTACTTTATGATAAAAGAAACTTGAAAGCTAGATAAACACTATGGTGACTTTGCACCTTCGATTAGAACAGTTTATAAGTGGTTTCGAAATTTTCGGACTGGCCATATGGGCACAAGTGACGCTGAACGTTCTGGACGGCCTCTGGAGGTTACGACTCCAGAAATCATTGATCAAATCCATGATTTGGTGATGTATGACAGAAGAGTTAAGGTGCATGAGATTGCTAGTGCTGTGGGCATCTCGACTGAACGGGTACATATTTTGCATAAACATTAGGACATGAGAAAGCTTGCGGCAAGATGGATGCCGCGATTGCTCACGCTTGACCAAAAACGGAATCGTGTGAAGTATTGCAAGGATGGTTTGCAGCTGTTCCAGAAGAATCCGGAGAACTTTAAGCGTTATTTCGTCACTGTGGATGAAACATGGTTACAATACTATACTCCTAAGACCAAACAACAATTTAAACAATGGGTTACCAAGGGGGAATCTGCACCAAAAAAGGCGAAGACCGTTCCTTCAGCCGGAAAGGTTATGGCGACTGTCTTTTGGGATTCGCAAGGGATAATCCTCATAGACTATCTGAAAAAGCGTAAAACTATTACACAAGTGATGCTGAACGTTCTGGACGGCAAAATGAAGGAAAATATTATTTATCGTTCATGGACCGTGCTGCAAGAAAAATGCCTGAGATTGGCCCACAAGAAAGACCTTTTCCATCACGACAACACACCAGCACACACCTCAGCAGTTTTGGTCACAAAATTAATGGGAATAGGATTCCAACTCGTTTCACACCCCCCCTATTCTCCAGACTTGGCTCCTTCGGACTACTATGTGTTCTCCAATTTGAAGAAATGTCAATCTTCAAACGAGGAGGTAATGGATATTTTGTAGACATGGGCAAATCCTATTATTCGGAAGCTATCAACAAACTAGAACATCGTTGGCCGAAGTGTATAAGCCTAAAAGGAGACTATGTCGAAAAATAAAAAAGGTTTACCCCAAATATGTTAGTAGTTTTTTTTTTGCACAGACTTTTTAAATGCCCCTTTTATGTTTGTTGGGCTTGCAGTGTCCTGTCATCAGACCTACTAAACTTACTATTAATCATAATGATGGTGATAATTATAGTGGTTAAAAACATAGTAAGTGTTTTATTCAGTGTTCAGACCTACTATTGTTTTGACTATTTTTCAGTCTTGGTTCAGAAGTTCGGTCATGCATTTTGGCGATTGTTTCTTAAGGAATTGTTTCGCCTGTTTCTTTCCTGGTAAGTTCGTCCATCAGGTATGAGCCTGGGTCGCCACCCATTTTTTATAAATCGTTTGACTGTGGTTTTGGAAATGCCGCAGAAGTTTTAGGACCAATTACTGCTTTTGACGAGTCTTTTTAGCCAGTTCGTCTGCTTTTTCATTCCTCGTATGTCCTCCGTGTGCTGGGACCCATATGATTGTTACTTTTTTATGAGCACTATATAGTCCCACACTAGCTTAGATTCGACCTGTGTGTACTCTTAGCAGCGTCTGGCTATCGAAGAATATAGCAATTGACCTACTTTTTGTATCTTGTCTTGCTATTTCTCTTGTGCAGTGGTGAAGAGCTATCGCCTCTGCTTGGAACACTTTGATGAGACTGACAGATATTTTTGTCTCGGGTTTTGTACCGTATATACCTACTCCTATCCCTTTGTCGGTCTTTGAGCCGTCCGTGAACTAAAATGATTCTGCTTTGGTAGGTTGACCTTCGGCCCAGTCTTCCCTTTGCGGGATCAGTATCTTGTATTTCCTTTCGAAATTGTATTTTTTCGTCATGGCATTACTTGACATCGATGTGATCGCGTTAGCCTTCAGCTCGTTTTCTAGCCGTTGATGTGTTTTTCCGTGTGATCGGATTATGGGCGTCTGTCCTTACATCAGTCTATATGATACGGACCTGGCTTCTCGTTGGATAAAGATGTGTAATGGTGGTATGTTCAAGATAGCTTCTAGGGCTGCTGTTGGGGTGGTGCTTAAGGCTCCTTTTGTACTGAGACATGCTAGTCTTTGTGTACTGCCCCCTTTTGCTTTGTCCCAGTCCACAACACCACTGCTCCAAAGGCTATCATGGGTCTTATCACCCTGGTGTAAAGCCATAGTCATTTTAGGGTTTAGTCCACAATTTTTTACGCACATTCTGCGACACCTACCCAATGCTATTGATGCTTTTGTGATGTGTGGTCTCCACGTCATTTTGGCGTCGAAGGGGATTTCCGTACCCTCAGCATCAGTGGCTTAAGGCCTTGCAATGCTCATCTTTTTGTGAAGATGACAATTTGTGTTTTTTTAAGGATTGATGTCGCTCCTCTTTGCGCCAATTGTCTACTATGTTTATGGCTCTTTGTGCTCGCTTCGAGACAATATCCGCAAATCGGCCCCTGATGACAATGGCTAGGTCATCCTCATACCCCGAGGCAGTAGATATCATCTTTGGACAGTTTTCCTAGAAGGTTATGTACTAGTGTTGCCCATAGCAGTGGAGACAGCACTCTTCCTTGTGGGCAGCCTCCCCCTACCTTAGCCTTAATGATATGGCCCCCCAAAGTGGATATGATTGTCCTTTTCTCGAGGCTGGCCTTGACCCATTGGCAAAGGCTTGGCGGGACTCCTTTCCTTGCTTGTGCCCCACGAGAGAGGTTGTTGTGAAGTTGTTAAACGCCCCTTCTATCTAGAAATGTTGCCATGGCTATATCTTTGTCTTCTAACCTGGGACTATCATGGTCAATATCTTGCTAAAACCCTTACGAAAAATATAGAGGATTGGCAAAAACCGCAGGTCATACACAATTATTAATGGCGTATTTGTCTTTATTCGAATCTCGAATTCGGTGTTTGTTTGAATTACAGCGTCAAATTATACGAATACTACAAAGCTGACTGTAAAAATGCATTTATGAAAGAAAAAATATTAACGTTCCGCACCATTACCCCCTATAAATATCCTTATCCTACCCTCGTTCTATATACTTACCTTTACACTTAGGTGCGCAATATTAAAAGATCGTTTCGTATTTGAAAAGTTACGCAGTCGTTGGGATTAGCGATCGTCGTTCGATGCAAAATCACAAAATATCAACCGATTCGACGCTAATTCATGCTATTACGGATGAAGGTTTAAATACAACTACTTTTAATTCGTGCGTTTTTAGGTCTGTATCGTAATTTCACAAAACTAATTGAAGCGTGCACGGTTTATCGAAAGCTTAGCGGAGTAACGCCCGAGCTTAAAAGCTTTCACGAGCTGTAAAGTCTAAAAACTTAAATTATTAATCGTATAAAGCCCGTGCTCACTCAAAGTCACAGGAATATGTCTATCGATTCATTAATTCGGTCCTAGTCGGCATCATTAATCCTGATATGCCACGAATTTCCCCTCGAATTTCACATCGGGGTGTGTTATCGATTCTTATAAAGCAATTAAACAAATTAATGTTATATATATATATATATATATATATATATATATATATATGTAAATTAATTAATTATTAAATATATTACTATAAGTATGATTATTGGTTTCACATTTTATTACCATCACTACCAATTTTTTATTATTAATAGACCGTATTTTTTTCTTCAACATAAATACAGTAGAGTATTGATTACAATAATGTACTCGTAGTTAGAAACGAACAATAAATACAAATAAAAGCGATAGATTCGCTTATTAATAATTTATATTTAGAATTCTCATTACCGTCCATGGTCGTGGAGAGGCTCATTTCGAAAATGAATAAGTTTATTATCTCGTAATAACCGACAATGGCAAAATTACTCCTCGTCACCGCTTCTATTGTTCTTCAAGAACTTTCGGAATCCGTACTTATACATCTACCCGGAATATTATTCATTGTTTCGCCGAGAAATGAAAAAAAATGTATCACAGAATGAGTTCTCGATGATGCGAAACGAAATCCGAACGAAACACCGACAATTGTTCCAGATTTAACCCGATAAATCGCGTTCCTTATCGGAATATGATGGGCGATATTGGATATTTGAAATTCAAATTGCCCCATTAAATCGTCGTAACTGCGGCACTCGTTCTCGGCCGGGACTCTCAAGTCGCAATTAATCTCGACGGAAATTGCAATCGAATTAATGCCGGAAACGCGATGCATTTAAGAAAATTTGTTGCCTTTCTCAAGTTATACATTCAGCCAGCGCCGCCTTTGATCTACACAGAAGGGTTACCCTTTTTATTATATATATCCATCGGCGGTGTTCAAAACTTCCATCGGGTCGGAACTTTCGTGATTTGATTAAAATTGCAACTATACCGGATTAAATTCACAACAACAACAGCGGCGCCGAAATCCACTTGTCCTTTCGCGTTTCACGTTCGGCGGCGGCCCCGAAATTTGCATAGTTTTATGTTATTATATTATTAATTCGGTACGGTGGTTTCTTTATTCGTGCATTGCTGGGTGTTTTGCGTGCCCCGGGCCCCCTCCCAGGCCTTGTATTGTAATTAACGAGATAGGATCTCTAAATTGAAAGTGAGTACTATTTTGCACGTTAAGCGGCTCATTTTAATAATAATTAAATTAGCGAAATCTGTGAGGTATTTGTATAAGGCAGGTGTATAAATAATAACACGCGAGTCGACGTGTACACACCGCCTATTATTACAAGGAGGTTGTTTGTTATGGAACGCCAAAGCAAATACGAGAATGTCTTTATCAATTCAATTATCTTGATGATAAATTATATAATTTCAATAATATTACAGAATAAATTCTTATATACATATAAACAAATAATTCGAGTGATTGGTTTAGTAACAAAAACTGTTTGTTGATGAGAGTAAAGCGTCAGAAATCATAAACTGATTATTACCAAACATATAAACGAAACTATAGTCACAGTCAATAAATAACTATTGTCGTAAAATAAAGTGAAAAGTTTTTTATTAAATTTTAAGCAAAATGTACCACCAAGTAAACGACGAAAACATTCAAGAATTATTCAAGTTGTATATGAAAAACAAGAAAGTAAATATTTTTTTTACAATGAAATCTCGGTTATTTTTGGGCAGCCCTCGTATAATATTACGAGGGCTGCCCAATAATAACCGAGATTTCTTCGGAATAAAAAATTACTCGATTATAACGCTTCGATAACCTTTTTAACATAATTTAAATTGTTAAGAGTAGGATAAACATCTATTCGAGGTTACTACTTCCCGGTATTGAAACGGACTGGCTTTAAAAGTGCTGATACAATCCGGAATTGTTATCGTGCTGCGAGTAATGGAATCCACGTCGGGAACTATCGCAGTAGTTGTTTTTCTGCGATTCCACATTTACATCCTGCAAAATGCTGCCGTAGTCTATTTTGCATAATGCTCTACCAACAGATTACATCTCTTATGGCTATAACACAAGACAGTCGCATTCTTGTTAATAAGCTACATGTAAATAAACTACTTACTTCGGCCGTAATAGTGAGGCGAGTATGCAAATTTTATCTAAACAGTATGCAAACGCCGCCCGTAATGTACATGGAATTTTATTGGAAGCACTCGGAAAAGAAATGGGAAAAGTTGCGACGCCGGGGTCAATACAATTTGAGACGTGCCGCGCATTTTTCATCCCCAAAGAAAATCTAGTTTAAAGCGGCGCTCACTCCTTGAAATATTCACGTGTAATTGCGAATACCGCGGTACAATTCGGTCCCTCGCCTCTCCATTAATCCCCCATTGTGTCCCGTTCCGAATTAGGGCTGCCTTTTTTGCCAATTGAAATTGATGCCCTCGCCAAAAGGGGAGATAAATGAAGCGCCCTATGTGCATATCCGTGCTCAAGTAAGTGTTTTAGCCCACTTTTCCCTGAATGACGCACTTAAATAGAATTTTCTAGCGACAACGATGCATTATGCCAGCCCTTCCTCATTTTTACGTTTCATTATCCTTCTTGAATATAAATTCGCTAAAACGCCGTGTTAATTCTGTTGTAATTAATATAGAAGCACTTTGTCTGAATTTAATGAATTAATTAATTACCCTAGATACAGATAGATAAAAAAAACGACCCCTTCAGTAATCACAATACCCCTTTGATTGTCGAAACATGTGAGGAAACCGATAAATTAATTATGAAACCAAACAAGTCCACCTTTGTTTAATTAATTCCTTTATTGCAACTAATAATTACGTTCTTAAAGTGGATAAATTAATTTACATAATATTCAAAATATATACAGGGTGTCCCGTTAATGCGGAGAAATGGCTGGACCATAGATTCCTGGGGTCAAAAATATTGTGATTTAACACAATTTATCTATATCTAAAAATTTACGGTTAAGACGGAATTTGTCTTCAAAGTTCCTACAAATGTATTTCTATATATATACTTATAATATTTATTCACACCCCCATCCCATCAATCATAAAATTACACAAAGAAAAATTTTATGTGTGCATCAAACCGAAAACAATGTAGTGATGCATTTGCTTTCAAAAGGCGATTGTAAGATTTGTGTCGTTATATTTGCCAGGAAACTCCTGCGAGTAATGGGCTTAAAGAGGAAGCGTCGTTACAATGGGGAGGAGGGTCGTCGATCAAAACAGGTACCATGCAGTTTTTGTAGGCCAAATCAATTTGATCCATCTCCTCCACGTAAATTTGGGACATATTTCAAACGAAAATTCATGCGAAACATGAATTCGCCTGCTGACCGGAAATAGTGTTTTACAGTTCATTTGATATTATATATTCTACTCCGGTTGGGGAAATAATTCCCACGATAAATCATGATTATTGTAATAATAATTAATGCCCGATGCTTATCTATGAGGACAGCAATTATATCATACCTTTTGATGTTTAAATACGTAACCGACATCATAAATGCGAGATTTATCACCTGCAGCTTATCTATCACGTTTAATCGAATTATACGATTAATTTCCCGGCGCGCTTTCGCTCGGCCATTAATAATAAATTAAATTCGTTTCGGCGTAAAGCTGTCTTTCCTAAACGAAACAATCCAATTGTGTCTTGTAGAATTGCTTAAGCATCCGTAATTACTCGAAATCGAATTATTGGCCTCTTTGATCTTCCAGAAGGATATTAACTCTGTGATACTATTTCATCGCATAAGCTAATATTGGATTACCCTAAAGCAATTTCAGAACTCTACCAACTCGGCTTCAGCCAGGCAACACTGACTACATGCATCAAGATTTATAAAAATTGGACTACAAAATAAACATGACACCTTGAAATAAGGAATATTTTATTTGATGTAACAACTAAATTCCTGATTAATATAATTAATTATTTCACCAGAATGTATCCTAATTTAAGCTGAAGGAGTGACTAATTTAACGCATCACCATCATAACGGCGCCATGTGGATGACGGGCATTAAACACAGTAATATTATTAAATTAGGAAACCCACCCTCGCCCCTCTGCGTCCCGTTATCAGGCACTAAAGTTGAATGATACAGGAAATGGGGGATCGTAAACTACAGCGAAATTATCGTCGAATTGATTCCAATAAAATCAATAGACCTCTCTTTCTCTACGCGTTTGCGAATTGACTCCAATAATGATGATTAATGTTAATCCCGCAAATTCGCCCCCGCGCGAGCGACGGCGATGGGAATTCCAAACTATTTCCGTTAAATTTCAATGAAATTGGCGGCGCAGTTCGCATAAATTACGCGAAAAATTCGCTTAAATTAAACTCGGTGACGCGTCGACTGAATGAAAAAAAAATTGGGAAATTTAATTTAAATGTTACGTTTGTCAAATAGATTATTACTTTAATGACTAATAAAACAAGTGAAATAAAAACAATCAAATTATAATTATTACGTAATCATTCAGTTTACAAAAAGTATCGTTTATAAATTCTAAACCTTCAAGTTTTATAAATTAATGAATAGAATAATAATTTCTTATTAACATTAGTTATTTTTTGAATAAAAATTATTGACATAAAAGTATTTATTTTGATAAATAAATTATTTATTTAATGATCTCTTAAATAATTATTATAATATTTCTGCCAATTTAAAAAAAAAAAATTTAATTGCGTACCTTTAAGAGATTTTAATGATTGCTTTGAAAAGCCCCTAATTACAGATCCTTAAAAGAAAATGATGCTCGTGACAGATTTTTTATTTCCTCTTGAACGTATTACAATCGAATCGGGTTGAGTAAACGTGCCATCACTTTGCATCGGACCTCTTTTTTTCCCGCTGCCGCTGTGCTGAACTGCTCTCATCGATCCGTGGACCTGAAGGATAATTTGAATTCTCTCAAAGATGAGGCCCAGTTTAGCCACCATTAGCTCTTTCTGCAAGAAATCAACGAGCTTTCAAGCGCAGGTTTCGCATTAACGTACAGTGTAGTAAGCAGGCAGATTCTGAAAGCCCTCTTCTGCAAATAAAAATGTTCCCTTCTTGCTCCTTCCGCTTTCAAATGGCACCATGAAATTAGGCATTGTTTCTAATTGGTTATTGTATGAAAGGGCCTCGAATTGCCCATTTCAACATCGCCTCGATGAATATTAATACACATTTTGTATTACGAATTTTATTTAAATATGTTAATATCCATTAAAAACACGAAATCCATGTAAAAACTCCTTAAATATTATAGTTTAAAAATATTTATAAAAAACGTGACCTTAAAACTAGATGAATGACGCGAACACCCCATCTCTTACCTATAAATTGGATGTTACATTTTCGAAACAGAATACTTTACTTGCCATATTTAATTTGATTTCTTCAAATGAACAATAATATATAAAGAACTTATAAAGAATTATCTTTCTTCAATAAAAAGTATAATTGCTGCATAACTATTGTCACGACTTGGCTCACTGCAAGCTCATGATTGGAATTCTAGATCAAACTGATTATTTAATTATCAAAAACTACTTATTTAGCTTGTCTTGCATATATCATTGTTACTAATAAATATATAAATAATATATTATTGATGAAGGTTTAAATTAAATTACACTTGGTTTGTTTCACAATTTCCTTCATCAGTAATAGTTCAAAATGTTTCACCAAGTGATAAATGAAAAAGTATATCAAGAAATAAATAAAATATCCTTTAGTACGTTGAAGTGAATTAAGAATGATGCCTTTTAAATATAAACAATAAAAAATCAATACATTTAGAAAGACATAATGTAAAATTATCTCGCGATGATGAGAAGGATTCTGTTTAGATTCCTCCAATTATTTTGAATCAACGCACCCTCGCTTCCCCCTCATTGTTCCGGGTGTCTGGGACCGAATCGCAGCGGGTTCACGCCGTAACTGAATAGCCGAGAAGGAGGGAAGGGCGACATCTGTTTTAAAGAAAATTTCACCCATAAAATTAAAGTCGCATTCAAGTAATAAAAGTTCCCTGATTGCGCATTCTTGCGCCGCTGCGGACACTTCGGAGTCGCGTCCGCGAATTAAGTCGTCGGGATTAAAATATTTACAATCATTAATTATACAGATGGGTCGAGCCACGTACTTGCGCCATCGATTACCGCTACTAATTTCCTAGCGGGAGAAATGGCGAAGGAAGTGTAAAAATTGCTTAGCACTGTTCGCACGATGCGCCATTAAAAAAAAAAACTGGATGGTGCTTTTCGGAAAATAATTTAAAAAAACAAATCGTTTTCGAACGCAACACATTCGATTCGCCATTCAGCACCTTTGCTATTTGTCTTTGATCTCTGCAACTTTATTCAAGACAATCTTTTTGTAATGGGTTTCGTAATAGTATATTTCATTAGGAGTCCAGAAAAGAGGATTTTTCCGTGCGCGCGTGACCGTTCCCGTGTGAGGCGGAGCCGAACACGGGAAGTCATGCAAGCACGGAAAAATCCATTTCTGGACGTGTAATGAACGCTATTTTTTATTATACTTATTTGAAAACAACAATATTAAGAGAGATATTTTGATAATTTTTTTTTTTCAAAACTGTAATATCTATAATAGTGAAAATATAAGTAGAGTTAATATTAACGAAAATCATATTTAATTGGAACTGTTATTATTAATAGTAAGATTTATCGTACAATTAGTATTATTGTTAAAGTTTATTCCCCTTAGTATTTCATTTTCTTGAGTTATAATTGCAGATGTTGTATTTTCCGCATGAGATGGGTTAAACAATTTCCTTGAAACTTCTATTTTTCTTTGTATAGATTCTTCTATATATCCTTCTGCTACACTGGAAGAACGCCATCCTCCGTGCCTTTTCAGAGTAAGCAAGTCACCACCGCTTTCGACCAACATGGTTGCTGAAGAACGCCTTAGGCCATGTCCGGTATATTTTTCGTGATCATTTAGTTTTAGGTATTTCGCAACAAGTTTGGGGATACCACTGATAGTATGGCATCCAACATGTTGAGCGTAACATTTACGGTTTCAGTATGCTACAAATAATCTTCTGCTCTCCATATGTTTAGGCCGCAAATCTGCATATTTGCGGTAAAGTGTGCAGGGCTCGAATGTACATCCTTCATTTGAAATCGTGAAACTTCTCGATTTATGATTTTTTCCATCTCGCAAAAACACGACAAGAAAACTACCATTATCTTTAATATCGTCTAAACTTAAACGTATTAAATCATCTCGACGGCACGCACCGAATATTCCAAACACTAATATTACTTTTGCTAATAGATATTGCTCATCTGAAGCTTCACATAAAAATTTAGTTACTTGTTCTGCTGTAAGAACTCTTGATTTTTTTGGTACGTAACCCACCGCTTGACGCTTCAAAAATGCTACAGTTTTTCGAAAAATGTTCGTGTCAATATTTTCTTTAATAGCCAAACAGCTTTTTACCATGGAGAATCTACTCCATAAAGTTGATGATTTCATAGATTTAGCCTTTTCCGAAAAATAGACTAAAAGTACATCGTCACTTACATTTTTTATATTCTTCTGAGCCCGCCATTCATTAAATATTTCATATTCCTTTTCGTATCTTGTTTTTGATTTTGTCGGTAGTAAATCTGCACTTACTTGAGCCGCTTGAGCTAATATGTCGTCTGGAACATCAGGATTTTCATCTAAGTCTGAGTACATTTTTTAAATTGGCTTTCACTGACACAAAAATAAACTTCAAACCTTATCTGCTACTATGGAAACATTGGTTAGCGCACAGAAAGACCGCACAAACAAACATTTTCTGTGCGGTCGCCTGAAAAAGTGACGATTCCATTATTCTAGAGGCATATGGAATCAAAGTGTTTTCAGATAAGTATAATAAAAAAAATATTCCCAGATCGATGCATTTTTATTGAAAATTAGAACAATCGTAACTAACAGAATTGGTTTCAAAAATCCGTTCATACATAAACACCCCATAAAACTCCGCTGAAGAGTAATTTCATTTAACTCCTATAGTTTACTAGCAATAGGCAAAAATGTCAAAATTATTATTTTTTTCTCGAAAGAAAAACATGTTTAAAAAACTTGTACAGTTTCTCATTCTCTTTAACTTTTGTTTGAAAAGTTATGTAATATTTTTCATATTTAGAAAAATAGAAAACCGGACTTTGTACAGAAAATACAGGACCCTATTTCAAAAACTTTTCTAACGGACGAACAATCAATAGCTGATGCTTTTGCAGATTATATTGACAACAGTTACACCATGACAATTAATAATGCATTTGACAACGACTTTTTCAATTCAGTAAACATTTGGTAAGACAAATTAAAAACTTCCCGCATTCCCTATATACCCGAGGACGATATAAAAGAGGAGGAATATTTTACTTACCTATATAAAGGTAAACAAACACTGCCCCTGGTTATGACAATGTTTCTAGAGATATCTTTTAAATCATTTCCAGATAACATCCACAAATACATCCTAAAAATATTTAACCATATATATTATTCCCAGTCCAAACCCAACGAGTGGAAGCAGAGTATTATAACATGTGGCCATGACGCATTAAAAGTATCAAGCTTCCAGTAAATTCTTTGAAACCATATTAAAAAAACAAATTAATGCCTCATATATCCCACCATATCCCAATTTGGTTTCCTAGAACATCGTTTCAATCCTTACCTTAAACTGCCAAACGGCACACCTCGAACGCCAGAAATCAGGGCTAGACCTATTAGACATACAAAAAGCTTTTGACTCAGTCTGGCATCGGGGTCTGCTGTTTAAATGCAACTCCTTAAAGATCCCACTCCACATTCTTAACCTAATTGACAATTCAACAGACTCCTACAAGTTAGAATCCGCAATACCTAATCACGTGCATTAATCCCCCAACAAGGTGTTCCTCAAGGCTCTCATCTATCACCAATCCTTTACAATATCTTTGTTTGTGATATTTATAACCCTGTTCCACATTACCCAAATCCTTTAGCTTACCCGCTTCTGTACGCAGCTGATAGAGCCTTAGTCAAACATGCCCCCACCCTGCACAAGGCACTCACCACCCTACAAGTGCTGATCGATACCATACAACTATGGTTCGCAAAACGGAGAATAACAATCAACCCCAATAAATCCCACCTTCTAATTCCTTTTCATCGTTCACATAATTAACCATTCAAAATAACCATTCCATTTTACCATCCTCTTCTTGCAAATACCTTGGTATAACATTTGATCCCAAACTAACATCTAAAACACATTCCCAAAACCTCAAAGCGAATGTCAAGAAGAGAGCATGGCATTTCAGAAGTCTCACTTACAAAAATCGGGTCATAACAACAAAAACAGCTGTTAATATTTAAAAAATAATCTGCCGACCTCTTCTTCAATTTGCCGCTATACTTTTCCATAAGCCTCATTCTTCTGTCCTTAAAAATATCCAGGTATCGGAACGATTACTACATCGTACACTAATAAAAATTAGACACCTACTCAATCCCTACACAATCCATCTAATACCCTCCTATACCAATTAACTAATCTAATTCCCACTGATGAACGCCTTACATTCCTCGCCCAAAAATTTGCTACCAACCCACATAACCTAAATATCCTCAACCATATGTGTATCCCCGCAATCCCCTTATATATAAATACCCCAAAAATCATCATCTATCAATTCATTACCTCACTTCTCAATGACATTAGCGATCATGACGTTTGAAGAACAACAGACCAACAGACAGTGGCGTTAGTATGACAGATAATTTCAGGCTAAAAGACCGTGGGTCGATAGCCGTTGGACAGAAAACTAGAAGCTAGTGTCTTACATTAGAATTTATTTTATTTATTACAAGTATTATATTTTATCTTTATTCTTTAAATGAAAATGTAAAGATGAGTAAAAATCCACTTCTGGTTTATGAATGTTCACCAAAAGGTTCAGTTTCAGTTTTTAATGATAAAACCTTAAGTTTAAAGAGCGCCTACCGACAGACACACAGATACATAGGCAGACAGACAGACACAAACAATTTTTCTTCAGAAAATAGGATATTACCATTCAAAACATTTCACGAAAACAATACTTTCCCTGTATTCTATAAAGGGAAAGTAAAAATGATTTATAATCCATTAACAATTAATAATTAAAGTGTATGTGTAGGGTGGGTGGGTGATCTCTAACCCACCCATTAAAAGTAATAATAACATTATAATATGTGATGTTGTTTTACTGACTGGAGGGTGGACTAATCATCCATCCATTTTCGTATGAAGGCAAGCGCCTGGTTGACCTTGCTCATCAGCTCCCTCTCTGTTTTGGCCGTGGCAACCAGGGAAAGATCGTCGACGAAACGCACCAGCGTCGTTCCCTCCGGAAGTGACAGCCTGAGGACGTCATCGTACATGATGTTCAACAGGGCTGATCCGAGTATGGAGACCTGTGAAACACCTCCCGAAATTTTATGCCGTACGGTGTTTTCCTCGGCCTTAAAGACAATCCACCTGTCCCTTAAATAGCTCTCCAAGATGCTACCGAGATACGGCCATACTCCCCGCTTTTCCAGCGCCTCCAGTATGTCCTGCCACCTCGTAGTATTGAAGCCATTGCTGACATCTACAGTAATTAAAGCGCACCATTTTTTTGTTGGCCTGGTTCCTTGCCTGGAGCCTTCAGCCTCGCCCTAAATCCATGTTGGTTCCCGGCCAGTCCTCCGGTTCTATCTACCTCACCCTGCAACCTTTTCAGGAGCACCCTCTCAAGGTGTTTGCCTCCATTATCGATGAGACAGATTGGCCTGGCTGCTGGTGCTTCATCCTGTCTTGTAGGTTAAACTCGTCCTTCTTCAGGGTCTCTAAAAAAAGCCATCTTAAACGACGCTAGTCTTGCCTTTGCTGCGAGAATAATTGCTTATGCTGGGATTCGATCAGGCCCCGCTGCCTTTCTGGGTCTCATTTTGGCCACTGCCTCCTGCAACTCCTCCTCGGTGACGGGAGGTATCGCATTTGCGTCGAAGGAGGGCTCCCTGCACTCGGTCGGCCCCAGTACAGGGAATAGCTCGCCCACCGCCCTCCGTGTCTCCTCGCCATCTAGTTCGAGGGGTGGACCCCTGCGTCCTAGCTTTTTGAGGGCAATTTTATACCCCAAGCCCCACGAGTAGTCTTCCACCTCAGCGCATAGTCGACGCCAACACTCTTTTGGCTCCTACCAATAGCCAGTCTTAGGGCTTTCCTGGCCCTGCCAATTCCGCCCTGACCGCCTCCCAAGCCTCCGCATTTGCCCTAGCCCTTGCTCTCTGCGCCGAGCGCCTCCGCGCCAGACAGACCTTCCTGAGTTCGCCCATCTCAGCTGTCCACCAGTACACCAGCCTACGGTGGGTTGTTATCCTCTTCCTCTTCATGGAGGCTTTGCAGGTTATGTTCCAGGGCCTCCTGAGGTGTTATACCTCTCTCATGCTCCTAGGGCTCTCCATCGGTACCCTGAACGAAGATTGGAATTTCTCCGGAAGCAGGGTGCTCGCGTCTCAGTGTCCTTTTCCGGGGCGATCTGCCCGTGAGGTATCTGTGGTCGCTCAGAGTCTCGGCTTGGTCAACCTTCCAGTCCTTCACGTATCTGAACGTGTCCTAGTGGATATTGTAATCTCAATAACCGACCGGGATTGTCCTCTCACGATATAATCTTTTTATATCTCTTATACCCTGGTGGGTGTCGAGTCCATCTTTTTTAATTCCTTGTACTATACATCTATATTTTCCTGTAGATCTTTTTCAGTTTTTGCGATTTGTGCTAGATCGTCTGCAAATGCGAAATTTTCGATCTTCGTTTTCTCCATTATGTGATCCAGGAATATTATAAATAGTTTTGGGCTTAGTGATCCTCCTTGTCTTACTCCTATAGATGATTTAAATTCTTCTCATTGTCCTTCTCTTGTTCTGACATAATTAGATGTATTATCATATATACTTTTAATTCCTTTCATTTATTTATTCCCTATATTTAAATCTTTAAGTATTTTCCAAATGTTTTCCTTTGGCATTCGATCAAAGGCTTTCTCCAAGTCTATGAAAGCTATCAGCAATTTTTCTTTATTCATTTTTTTTCTTTCTATTATATTTTTTTATTGAAATAATATGGTCTTGTGTTGAAGCCCTCTTCTAAAGCCACTTTAGGGCTTTTCCATATCTTTTTCTGTTTTCTTTTCCAATCTGTATGTTAGTATTACTTCATATATCTTAGCTGTTGTGCATATTAATGATATTCCTCTATAGTTGTTGCATTCCTTAGTATCTCATTTTTGTATATTGGAAATATTATTGCCTTTCCCCATTCCTTGTGGTGTCCTTCCCTTTTCTCATATTAAGTTTAATATTTTTCATAGTAAACCTTCTCCTGCTTTACCCATGTATTTTTGTATTTTAATTGTTCTGATTTTATGTTGTCATGTCCAGCAACTTTTTTAAATTTTTATTTCTTCTCTTGTTATCTCTCCTTCGTCCTTTTCTGGTTTGTCCCTTTATCGTTTTCTTCTTCTTCTTCTTCTTCTTCTTCTTCTTCTTCTGTCTCTTTGTTTTCTCCAGCAAGTCTAGAAAGTACTCTTTGGACTTTTACATTTTATTTGTACCATCGTTTATTATTTTTCCAGACTTATCTTTTATCTGAGTTAATATTATAAGTTTCCTTTTCTTTTGTTTTCTTATCATTCTGTAAAATAATTTCTGATTTCCATTAAAATTCTCATCCGAAGTTGTTCCAAAGTCTTCCCAAGCATTTTCTTTGACTCTTTTTACCACCTCTTTGACTATTTTCCTCTGCTTTTTGTATACTTCGTAGTCCTCTTTTCTGTTTGTGTTTAAATATTTATTCCATTTCATTTTTTTTCTTTATTCTTTATTCTTTATTGTCTTTTCTTCTCCTGCTTAGAAAACTACAAAAAATATATAATATACATACATTCAATATAAAATAAACAAATAATTTAAGACACAGGAGCCACGGGCGGAGTTCACTGTTTACCAATGTTCTTCCACTCAAATCCACGTTCTTACGTAGACAGATGACATACTTTCGCCATTTTCGGAGTTCTCTTTAATTATTTTTAAGCAAATATGCTAGATTTTGACCCTTTTGTGGGATATTTCTATTATGTCATTTTGACAGCATATATCTATCTCTTCTTTTGTTGTCTGATTCCACCAATGTGATTGTTTTCTATTTGTGTTATTTCTAATTTCTTCTCATGCCCTTCTTTTTGCTTCTTTAATTATATATTTGAAGCTTCTCCATAATTCTTTAATATTCCTATTTGTTGTGCTTACTTTTTCTATTAGTTCTTTAATATTATTTTGATATTTTCTCTTATTTGTTTGTCATTTAATTTATCCAATCTTAATATTATTATTCATCGTTTTTTTTTCTCTTCTTGGATCTCATTATCTTTTGTTTTTATGTTGGTTACCACCATATTTCCTTTCCTCGATTGACTCTTACAAATCTTATTTTGTTAACTTGGTTCCCCTTTGCCAAAGAATAGTCAATTATGAATTTTTCATTTATACAAGGTGGGACAAAAGTCCCGCTACCATATTGATTGCCTATAAGTTTGGTTTTCATAAAAAGTTTATTTGGTCTTTACATTTTTTTCGTTATGATTGGAAAATTATATTATATATAAACTATGCAACTTTCGGCTCTTTTTAAGGCATTTTTCATGACATCCTTCAACATATCGGGCTGAATTTCTTCAATTTCGTGACGGATATTGTCTTTAAGATGTTGAATCGTTTGGGGCTTATTCACATAAACTTTTGATTTTCAGCATTAACAGTAACTTCAACAACTTAGTCATTAAAAAAAAAATAGGGACCAATGATGTTTCCAGCTTGAATACCACACAATACAGTTGCTTTTAGTGGATGCAATGATGTTTCAAGAATTAATTGAGGATTGTGTGTTCCCTAAAACCGACAATCAATTTTTTCTCTTTTTTATTGATAAGGAAATTATTTCATAACTCATGTTCTACATAATGTATCACGTGATATAAGCAAACAAGTGCTTTTAATTCACAAAATAAGAGGCATTCACTCTAAAAATTCCGACTCCATACACATCGAAACTAATGGAAGATATGTATCATCCCTCGCGAGATGAAAGACCTCTCCTTAGTGCTTTCAATAAAAATACCGCCTCGGCGATTCCCTCTATCCCTTTGCCAACCAACCAACCCCCGGCTCTCCAGATATCAAAACGAACAGAATATAATTCCAACCTCACGCTTAATTCCAAATTGAATGCGACGCCCCGTTCTAATAATAGCCACGGGACCAAACACCCCCGCGCCACCCCCGCCCACCCCATTAAAAGATAGCGATGCAGAGGAGTTTATTATTTTCTGTGCGAATTCGGCGGTGCGTTCCATTAAAACTCCCAAATGAACAATGCCCCGGCGCTTATTCAAATGGCTTGTTACAACTTATTTCGCGGGCCGTAAATAAAGCTTTTAGCGGGTACACGTAACCCTATATTAAATCACAAATATTTACTTTTAGTTTTAGCATAATTGTCAACGAAAATCGTAAAGAGCAACCTAATCAATAGTTAAATAATGTTCCTCATCAACAACAGCCACGGACCGGTTTCGATCTCTTTGTAACTCATCAGCGCAGCGTTGTTGACAGATCCCTTCAATGTTGGTGGTTATCTCCACCCATTTGGGATCTAATGCAACGTTTAGACAATAGATGGCACATTTATGGTTTTATCATATCGATAGTCAATAGTTTATGTGCAGATGAATGAATTATTTACTTCGTGGTTTTTTTCAATAATACGTTTAACAACCCTCTGCGCCGATTTAGAAAGGGCTTTAAACATTGATAACACTAGTCAGATTTGAATAAAAAATAATAAACTCATATAAAAACAAAGACAATAGTATTTTAAAGAGGTTGCTTTATAATTTAAGAAGCTGTAAATAAGATTTTTTAATTTAAAATATATTATTAACTGACATAAACTGGTTATAGATATACATTTTTTATTAATACGCAGACATTATTATAATTTAAAATTAAATAAGTGATAAATAAAATTCTTCGGTTTTGAGAATTTATACAGTTGTAAAAATTGTTGGCTTCATCAGGAAGATGATTAAATATTAAATATTATACAGTTTCTATGAAAATATTCATTTTCATCACATTTGATGTGATTGATGCTTTAACAAAAAAACTTTTGTATGATTTTATATTGATAATAAAAATGTCAAATATATAAATGCTGTGATCAATCAAAACAATATTTACCTCCCAACACTATTATTTTTATAATAAAAGTTTCCAATGCATAATTTTCTGAACTTCACCATTGTTGAGGGGGTTGCGATACGAAATTTCCTCAGATGTTGTGTGTACGCTATATTTGCTCTGCTGAGTGTAAGTGAATAAACAAAATTATAACGGCGCCGTTCGACTGTGAGCAAGAGGGAAAAAAGAAAGTTATTCGCTGCGCAGATATGAATATAAATTCGCAACTGTGTACAAACACAATAACCGGTAACAGTCTAACGAAAAGGCGTTTCTGGGGGAACACGTTATCGACGGAGATGCAAAAAGGAAAAGGAGCCGTTTGAAAACAGGACCGAATCCCTATTCAATTTCAAATGTAATTCCTCCCAATGACGCTGTCTGTTATTTATGGACGGACGGCGAAAACGACGCTTTCAGCGCGCTGAATGTAGATTGATAGATTGGCGTTAAGTCGTGACGTTAAAATTGGACGGAAGTGCATTTTACCTCACTTCCGATTTAAATATGATGATTGAAGTTATTTAGAATAATTAATTAAATAAAATGATTGAAGTTATTTAGAATAATTGATCTCAGTCTTTTAGTTAAGTTCTAATTAATTTGTCAATGATTATTTTGACATATTTGATATAGTTGAGAAATGACATTTATAAAAAAAAGCAGAAAATATTGGAAAAGAAAAAATATCAGTCTGAACCATAAAACTAATAACCTCTTCAAAAGTCATGATGACATATATAGATTAATGTCTAAAATTTGCTTAAAGGGGACAAAATATGGCATATTTGCTGAATTAATAAATCAACAATTAATCTAGGAGCACCAAGGTCTATCACTTGTGTGTGGAAGAGTATGGGTCAAGTGGAAGATCATTGAGAAGCAGTTTGGCTGCGGCCAAAATTTGTGTATTGTTTTATGTAGTAGTATATATTTACTTCAAAATGTTAGCAGGAAAAACGAAGCTAATAAAGAATCAAGAATAAATTATGATCCGAGCAATTAAAAAGTATGTGCATTTATAGTGTCGAATATTCTAAGTAGCTCAGGATTTCTTTTTTTCTCTGGATCTATCCATAGTAGTTTTTCGGCCTCATAAAGTTTTCTATATTATCAATGAAATTACATGATATTTAAATTATAAATAAGTGTAGTCTTCTAAACATAATTCATTTTAATAATAAAATATATAAGTCCTTACGTTGTAGAAAATTCACTTTTCTAATTATAATTCATTTTTGTTTAGTTATCTGTAGCACGTATATCTAACAAAATAATAATCTTTATTTTTAAGTTATATCAAAGAACGCAAAATAAAACCATCGTGTCGACGTTTCCTTCTCTTGCAGCTAATCGAAATTTAAGGATGATTTAAAAGGCAAAACCTGATGGTGACATACTTTTTGTGATTGATAAGAACCGGAAAATGTTCGACCTAATCATACAGACATTCTTCAACGGATTAAGTAAAAAAGTGGATTTAAACTAACGTTCGTTTAATTGAGATTGTGAACGAACTACGAAAATAATTCATTCTTGTATGATATGAATTGAGTTTTGTATCATGAATATATTTATAGATTTACGTTTTAATGTTTTAATTGATCATATATTTTAGTTTAACTTAAATATTATCATAAAGGCATAAAGGACACACATATGTAAAGGTTAGAAAAATACATTTTCATGTAATTGCCATAATGAAATACATTAAACCATTTTACATGTATTATTTATTATTCGATTCGCTTTTAAAAGGTCAAGGTTAATAATAAATTTATTCAGGCAAATGCACAGGTGATACATATTTCCATTATTGACATTCATAAATAAGAGGTTTAAAAATAGCTAACAAGAAAGAAACAGATGCCCCTTTTCTCTTCTAATGCAGAAAATAGCCCATTATCTAAGAAACCATTTGCCAAATATATGTTCCATCAGATTAATCCGTTCGTTCGTTACGCACGCCGATCGATGGTAATTTATGCCGGCCACAAAAATAGTTACCAATATTAATGCCGCCCCCGTGTTGTATTAACTAGATACAGTTTAAATTAATTAGCCCTTTGCTGGATGGGCTGCGGTTGTTGCACGTTTTCGAAACCGCGGTCGAATCCACCCTAACCGTCACTGTGCATGCCCACCAGATAGCATTTCCGTTATTTTAAACAGTACGTGGTTGTTGGTCCGCGTTTCGGATATTCGATATTATTCAGCAGCGATTTGGCGGAATTACACGTAATCGCTGAAGACGAGGGTGAGCCTGTGGCTGGAGGGAGGCGAGCTGTTTTCATTTGATACCTCGAGCGCCCTTCCGTAAATTCGGCGTTTGCTCTAATAATAATAACCCCTTGACATTATAATCACATCACTTTAGGGATCTTTGATATAAGTGATGATCAATTTGTGTGTAATTTAATTTAAACCGTCGCCTTGAAAAGTTTCTACTTAAGAAATAATGAGAATCCCACATTTTATACAAAAATATTACTCATTTTATTATTCTACAAATCTTTCATCTGCTATAGTATTTACACCCAACATTTCTTTATCAAAACATTTGTAGAATTTTAATTTCTAAAACTAAATGCGCTTTTTCTTAATGAAACTTTAAATTTATGAACCCTACATTCTTAACGAGTAGAAGGGTATATATTCAGTTGTAAATGTTATATAGTTTATTAAATTGGATATTTAGTAATAATTCCATTGTAATCACTATTTTTTATTACATAATTGTATATGTTAGGTAAGCCTTAAGACTTGTACATTAAGTTTCCATGCTCGTACTTACCTATTCAAATTATTTTCGCCGTCAAGGGAATTGAATGGAACGGAATATATTTAGCAAACATGTGCAGGAACGACGGTGGCGAAGGGGGGAGGGGGGTGCTAGCTTTCATTTTTTTCCGTAAAACCCTAAAAGGAGGTACGGCGAGCGAAAGAAAGTTTACTCCCTTTACACACCCTTGGGGGAATGATCCGCTTTATGAATTTCATCTACCTTACTTATTTAATATTTCTTTCCCGCATGTGACAAAAGGAGCCGACCGCAGGACTTTTAGTTTTCTTTTTTGACCTAAATCGAACATACAGGAAAAAGCATAGTAATATAAAGAATTACATATTTTATTATTATTCATTATAATATTTAATGGTGATTTTTTCAAAAATTTTCTAAAATTTTTCAGGTCACTTCCCGTTGCCTTCTGTCTACTGCTTGACGTGGATCTGCCTGGACGTGCTGTTCTGCACGGCTTCGATAATGCACCTATGCACGATAAGCGTGGACAGGTACTTGTCGCTGCGGTACCCGATGAAGTTCGGCAGGAACAAGTCGCGGCGCAGGGTCACCTTGAAGATAATCTTCGTGTGGCTGCTCTCGATCGCGATGAGCCTGCCGCTGAGCCTCATGTACTCGAAGGTACGGTAAAACGATCCACGGTGAACACCTGACGAACTCCATTTACTTTTCAGAACCACGACTCCGTGCTAATTGACGGCGATTGTCAAATACCCGATCCGCTTTATAAATTCATCGGATCGATCATTTGCTTCTACATTCCGTTAATTGTCATGCTTTTAACGTATGCACTGACCGTACGTCTGCTCGCCCATCAAAGGCAAAATCTGGGAACGCCGGACTGGTCTAGCGGATGGATGGGCGGACCCACCACCACGCCATTAGGTAAATTATTAATTTTCTCTTTGGCCACACTTTTTATAACAGAAAATGTCCAGTATCGATTACGTAATAGACGCATTCATATTTTCAAGCATTTTCTGATTGCCTGTGTTTATTGATCTGGCATCCAGTATAACTTTGGTGATGTTTTAGAGAGCACACAGATTACAGCTTTGGCGAGCCTGCAAATATTTATTTAAAGCATATACATAACATGCATGTACGATATTAAATAAATAAGCTCTCCCTGAAATTACATTTGAGTCCTTTATTAAATATGTCGACGCAATTAACATATGTAATATGTCCTCTTATAAATTCAATATCCTGCCATATTTCAACTCTCATACGCGCTGTTTTATTATTTTTTGTCTATAACAACCTTTCCTGGCATACTACTTAGATTAAATATGATTTTCTGTCCAATTATTCCTATCAAACTTTGTTTATCTTTAGAATATATTTATCAGTTGCTTTTTTGTTTGTAGACAAAGTAATTGTACGTTTTATTGTGCAACTCAATTAATTTGATATCTTCCAGTTAGTTTAATGTTTGCTTAAATTAGAATGCATTTCTTAGAAAAAGAGGAGGAGGTTCTAGAATTAGCGCTTCCCCCTTTACTTGACCTTAATTTAGAAATTATTTTAATTACTAAAATCAGAAAATGTCCAGTATCGATTACGTTATAGATGTATTCATTTTTTTTAAATTTTCTGCATAAATTATCATTGAATTTAAGGTGATTATAAACTTCACATTATTACTTACTCCTGAGATTTTTGGTTTTCAATAGTTTCTAAAATTTTGCTAACCTAGGCTTTGATGTATCTTTGAAGATTTTTTTCATTCGTTTTTTTCTTCAACTTAAAGATACCATTGGCTCAAAACTTCTAGTAAGTTTTTAATATAGTATAGTTTTTCTTCTACATTCTTCTAAGGTTTTTTTGAAGTCTCCTTAGAAAAATCTTTACTATTTATTTTCCGATGGTGTTTTAATCCCATTAAACCGAAAATGCAATAGGGCACGAACAAACTGTAAAATGAACGAGTTAAAAGCATCGCCACGGCGGGCAGCGAACTGCCGGCCGAAACGGAATGTATCCAAAGTTTCTCGTTTGCGGGAAAGGAGGGAAACGAAATATCAAAGCGGGCATCAGAGTTCGCCATCCCTCCTCCCTCATTCGCAGCGCGCCAACTTCACTAAAAGGGATTCAACCCGAAATGTTCATTATATTTTCAAACCGAAACGCAAGTCCTCGCCGTTTCCAACTCGCCGCCCGAATAAGACGGCCGCCACCCATTAGCATAACATGGCGTGAACTAGGGGCTTCGAATTTCAACTACTAATTTCGCACGCTCCGCATTAAAACACGTCTGCGGCAATTAAAACAATGGACATTATTTACATAAACTTCGGTGGAGTTTATAACGTACTTCAGTAGTATTCCTCGCTTTGTGGGTGCGAAGTCTTAATTGCGCGTCAAAATTGCTCGGAAATATTTATTTGGGTAGAACTGTTTCTTGGAGTTAGGGCTTTGTGCACACACATAAATTAGATTAATAGACCGTTACACTTCAATAAAGACTAGCAGAGATGATATTCCTAATATTATACAAAATACAAAAAAACATAAATTATGAATCTAATGAGTTCAGGAGCCTACAAACGGTTAATAAAACTCGACTCAAGAATTTTTATTGGATTAATAAGGCTGAAAATCATTATTCTTCCGCTTGATGAAGCCACTGTGTGGTGAAACAATTATAGCAGTATCTACAAAATAAAGCTAAACTCACAATGATCGTGTCTTTTCATTGTAATTGTAATTTTCTGTAATAAGTTTTGGAAGTAATATTCTTGAATACTTCAATCAAGATCTTAAGAAACACTGAATAAAACGCTGAAGTTTTATCAGAATTCATTATGAATTACCACATAGTAACGGTCGCAACCATCATTATTGAATTGAATTGATGAGGCTATTACTTGGTGAAATTGTATTTACCTTATATATTTAAGATAAAATCATTCTATTGAAAACTTGAAACGATTAAATCCTTAATGTTTCCCCAGCAGAAGACAATCACTCTTTGAATATGACAGGTACTTAATGAACATCAGCTGAGCCCATCCCGCGTTCTCAGATGTATAATCTTAAATCGTTCAGAAAGTATTCTAAGGGCTTACATGTCGCGCATTCGTAAGACCTTGGGAATTATTTACAGATTCCCTTCCTTCTCTTTGCCGGCAACTTTTCCACGTATTGTGCATTTTTAATCATTCACTTTTCTCCGCCGTCGCTGTGTGTGCTTCATCCGAAGGCAACCTTGAGGGCCCGGGGGGGACATAATAATAAATCCCGGTATTCCGCGTTTCAACGAACGAACGAACGGCGACTTAGAAACTAGGCCGGGCCCCAGCTGTCCCAATTTGGACTACGCTGTCATTTCCAGGGTTTATTTAATCACGCAGCCAACCCCCGTCCCCGCGCGCCGCCGTTGTTTGCAAAATCCGCGGCTAATCGCGAATTCGGATCGTTTACTTAGCAACGTTCAGAATGAGGCCGATGCGCGTTTGTTTACGGAATTCACGGCTGCAAAGTTTCAGATATTATAAAGTTACGATCCACTTTTCTCTTTTAATCAACAAATTGGTAACGATTTTAGGCTTAGAAGAAGTAGACGGCCAGACAAGACTATTAACTCTTGTATTTGATGTAAAAAGTCTATCTTGTTGATATGATGAAGTCTCTAGTGCCACCCAGAGGGACTATAAATCAATTTAGAAAAATGGTGATGTGGCCATCATAATACTTTCCCTATATTTTTCTCGAAAACCATGAGGTTATGCTTAATAATTTGCTCAATTTTGAATTCTTCATAATTACTTGTTATATAAGTAAATTTCATATTAGTTCCTATAGTGTATTAGCAATAAGCAAAAAATTGTAAAAAATTTTAAATTAAGATCGTTACAAAAAATGTTTCAATGAAACTTTTCCAGTTTTTCATTCTCTTTAGCTTTTGTTTGAAAAGTTGTCTTATTTTTCAAAATTTCTTAAATTTCAAAATTTGTTTGATTAAATCTATTAAATTTTGCAAAAATGTTAAGTTTATTTACGTTTTACAACTTTTAATTAAAACCCTCGCTTATGTTTTACTGATTGGAGCGTGGGTTAGAGGCCACCCACCCACCCTACATATACATATTAACTTTAATTACTGATCGCCTCGCGGTTTGCAATAACTTTAATTACAAAAATTGAATAAAAGAAAATGGTCGTAAGTAAAATTTTTGATAAAGAAAATGGTTGCGTCCGTTCCTACGTGGTAATTTATACAAATTATTAAAATTTTAGAGCTTCCAATAAAATCTTCACAATTTAATTAAAAAATTAGTGGAAATTTCTTGAATTCTTGAAAAAGTAAGTCTAGATTTTAGAAAAAAAATTCTAAAAAATCTAGATTTATAAAAACAAATTTTCTGAAAAGTTCTAGAGGCTCCAAGAAAATCTTTGCAATTTGTAATATAAGAAGATAACCTTGAAATCTGTAGGTGAAATTTCTGGAAATTTTCTGAACCTTTGGAAAAAAGTCTAGATTTCTAAATGAAAATTTTCTAAAAAATTCTAGAGGCTCCTAGAAATTTAGAAGACCAGTTGAAAAAATATTTTAAAATCGGGAAGAGAAATTACGGAAAATTCCTTAAAATTTCTCGAAAATAAGAAATGATTTGTAGGAGAAAATTGTCTAAAAAATTCTGAACCCTCCAAGAAAAATTCCGCAATTTAGAACTTTCTAAATAATTTTATAGCCTCTAGTTGAAACAAAATATTGAATTCTAGAGAAACAATTACTGAAAATCACCTGAATTCTCGAAAAGAAGAGGAATTAAAAAAAAAACATTTAGACGCTGAAAGAAAATCTTCGCAATTTATAAGAAAAGTTAAAAAAAAATTATTTGGTGAAGAAGTTATTGGTCGTTCTAAACTTTTAGAAAAAAATCTAGAATGCCTCAAGGAAAATCTTTGCAATTTAAAAGACGACTTAAAAAAAAAATCTTGAACTCTGGAGAATAAATTGCTAGAAATTTCCTGAACCCTCGAGAAAATAATCTAGATTTCTAGAAGTAAATTCTAAAAATTCTACAGCCTCGAAGAAAATTGCGATTTAGAAGATTTAGATTTAGAAGTTGAAGAAATCGTGAAATGTGGAGAAGAAATTACTAGAAATTTCTTGTGTCTAGATTTTGAAAAACAAATTTTCTAAAAAAGTCTTCAATTAAATCTTCGCAATTTACTGGAAATTTCCTAAATTTTAAACAAATTCAAATTGATACAATAAAAATCAATAATTCGTTATTATTATTTTTTTACTATTTTAGCTATAATTCTTTAAATAATAATGAAATTACGAAAATTCTTTCACTAATAAATTACCAACAACGAAGAGAAGTAAAAATGCTAAGAATTAGACATTTAATTTTCAATTGTTATTCAGTATTTTTAGAATAACTTTTTACAGCACGCACGGATTTAAAAAATTCTTTCACGAAATGATTTCTAACATCAAATACAAGTTCATTGACAAAAAATCAAAAATTTTATTTTCAATTGTTTTTCAGTATTTTTACAATTACTATTTACAGGATGGACGGATTGTAAAAATTCTTTTTCGAAACGATTGCTGACATCCAATTCAAATTAATAGAATAAAAATTAAAAATTTGTTATTCAATTGTCTCTTTTTATATATTAGAATAGTTATGAAATTACCAAAATTCTTTCACCAAGAAATTACTAGCAACGAAGAGAAGTAAAAATGCTAAAAATTAGACATTCGATTTTCAATTGTTTTTCAGTATTTTTAAAATAACTTTCCATAGCAAGAACGGTTTAAAAAAATTCTTTTACGAAATAATTCCTAACATCAAATACAAGTTGATGGACTAAAAATCTTGAATTTTTTTTTGCAATTTAGATAAGAAATTCTTAAAATATCGAGAAAATTTTTTAAACTTCCAGAAATATTGCAAAAACATTCTAAAAGATAACCCTTAAAAAATTGCTTTGCTATATCCAAAACTATTTGCTCAAAAATACTATAATTTACAGATCTTTTTGAGAAAAAAACAACAAAATAAGGAAATAAATCTAAATATTTAACGGAAGAAACTAAAATTTTTGAAAAGATATTTATAGCAAATTCTAAAATCATTAATGAAATGTTACAACCTAAATATACAACAAATAATAAAAAAAAATAGTAGACTCCTTGGAGAAATTTCTAGAACTCTACAAAAGAAATGGTTGGAAATTTCTAGAAACCTTTAAAAATTCTACATTTCCAGAAAAAAAAATTCTTGAAAAATCTAAAAACTTAGCAATTTAAAAGATAGCTTGAAAAAAAAACAATCTTGATATCCGGAGGAGAAATGACTGAAAAGAGTCTAAATTTCTAGGAACAGATTTTCTAGAAAATCTATAGCCTCCAAATCTGAATATGAGTTATTGGAAATTTTTGTTTAAATTTTTGAGACCTGAAGAAAATCTTTGCAATTTATAAGACAACATTAAAATCTGGAAGAAAAATTACTGAAAACAGCCTCAAAGAAAATTCTAAAAATATTGAAACGAACTTTCTAAAAATCTAGAACTCCCGAATAAGACCTTCGCTAAAAATTCTGGAAATATGAAGAATAATTTACTGTTAACTTCTAGAATCCTCCAAATAAGTTCTAGAAATCTACAAGGAAAACTGAAAAATTCTAGAATCCTTGATCAAAATTCTATGGAAAGGAAGATGCAAAATAGAAATTCCTGAAACTTTTAGAAGCCTCTAAGTAAGTTCTAGAAAATTAGAAGAAAATTTCCTAATAAATTGTAAAACTCTCGAATAAATTTTTTGCTAAAAATTCTGGAAATATCTATTTATTTATTAGATAAGAAAAAGAAATTACTGTACACTTTTAGAATCTTCAAAAAAAGTTTTATAAGCCTAAAATGAAATCTTGTGAAAAATTCTAGAAACCTCAATGTAAAAGAAAAACTAAAAGTATGGATCATGTGAGAAAATTATAGAAATTTAGAAGAAAATTTTCTAATAGAAAAAGTTGAACAAAATCTTTCAAAATTTCTAGAATTCTCGATGAAAGTTCTTTGGAAGGAAGTTGCAATAAAAACTAAATAAAATCTAAAAAATTTTCTGAAATATTCTAAAGTTAAATATTTTTCTCACAAATTAAGAACTTTATGAAAAACATGTCTTTATAAATGTTGTTCAGTTTCTCATTCCCTTTAACTTTGGTTTGAAAAGTTATGTAAAATTTTATAAATTTATATTTTAAATATTGAGAAAAAAAAACGCCTCGAGTAAACATCCACTTCCGGTTTATGAATGTTCATCAAAAGCTTTTCAGTTCCAGTTTTTAATGATAAAACATTAAGTTTAAAGTTTCATCTCAAACAGATCATCCTTTTTTGAGATACAGCGTCCACAGACATTTTCATGCACGAAAACAATACTTCCCCTATATATACTATATAGGGAAAGTAAAAATCTAATGTAATAATAGATGTCATTTTAATAGTTCCTCTTTATACTTTCATTTAGGAGTAAATAAAAGCGACTACTAACTTTCGCCATTAGAATACAATCAATGTCTATTTTGTGTACAATAACACCATAACAAGCTTATTTACACAAACATATGTAGACAAATAAAACAACGTTGTTTATAACTGCTGCCACTGCTAAGTAAACCATATAAAATTTACATTCCCAACCCTGTATTTTTTAAATCGACTTTAATGAGCATCTTTCGTAATCTCTATATAATGACATTTTTCTAGATAGGAAACTAATTAATTGTCAACGTATTCTATAAATTGGAAACTTAATAGGCGTAAGCAAATAATAATAAGAGTAATGCAGCAATTACGAAAAACGTTTGAGGAAAACACTGCATCGGATTAAAATTTAATTAAGCCCCCTCCTCCTCAGTCTCTTCACGAGCGGAATTAAATTTATTCTAAACTAGACGTAGTAATTTACTTGCCGACACTGAAAAATAAAAAGGTTCTGCTAAGGGTCTCGTTTGGTGGTGTTTTACAGAAAGGCGGTGCACATGGAGGAAGCTGTTGAATGCTACGAGGGGCCGACCAGCAACACCTCAACACGGACATTCCGCCGCCTCGACGGACACGGAGCTGACCACTATTGATACTCACGAACTTTGGATTCAAGAGAGCGAACCGGCCCCTTGTACCATGTCAGCCCTGGGGCAATTCGGGGCTGAAATGCTCAAGCTGTCTCGAGGATTGGAGGCGGCGTCCAATTGCAATAAGCCTCGGAATTGCCAATCAATAGAAAACAAGTGCGAGTAAGTTATCTTAACAATGTTACAACACAATAACCCTTCCTTCCTCCCCCATCCCACATCTCAAACACACTCGCTGCGTATCTTCCTGAAATATTAATTTACCTCGAGCTTCCGTCTCTATTAACCCAAGAGATTTACTACCGCAACAAATCGTATTAAAATGTAAAAGTCTTATTTCACCTTTGAGTACAATTTATCACTGATTCATTAGGCCGTTAATCTAATACTAAAGACAATTTGTAACATAAATATTTCATCTTTAATCACACTGCCTTTTTATTAACGGCCATGAAAGAACGAGTTGTTTCCATTAAAAATCTTTGATCCTAAGCGAGCACCTGTTCTTTGGGTAAACCTGTCGAACGAAGGGAAAACCTTCTAATGAATCTTGTTTATAAAAGCATCATGCCAGAATCCAGCCCGGACGTTGAAAAGAAGCTCGTTATGGATTCGGTCATTAATTTTTCTCCGTAATTAAAGTCCACCCTCGAGTATTTCGCTAACGCTCCGAAGAAGTTGTTCGCTCTCCTCGGCGCGGTATTACTGCACGTAATCTCGCATGCACGTTAAATTACCCCAATCCCGGAACGTCTCAAATTACCAAAAGTATTCCAGCTATAACGTGGAACTACAAATACAATTACCGCGAAAAATAAGTATACTTTGTCGAATGAATTAACTACAGTAATTATAATGTAATAAAAGAGAATTTATAAAGCGCCCCGGAGTTTTTTCTTTTATTAACCTAGTACGCCGCGTAACGTAAAATTAAAACCCCGCGGAAAATGTGGAGTTTTAGAATATTTAATTTTCAATTTAATGCGTCACCAATTTAAAAACGAACTCAAGCACATGTTCAACATTGTTATTATTAAAATTGGCGCTCGGTGTATATTTTATTGTGCGAATGTAAAAAAAATGCAAAATTGTAATATATCAATACAATTTTCTCGCTGTTAGCGTTCTTTGAAAGTACCAGTTAAGCTCGTTTTATTTCAAGTGAAACACACATTCACCAATGAATACTTCATATGTATTTAAACAATTTTTATTCGTTAATTCGATTTTCTGCAATCAAAAGAAAATGGCTTTATTCAATATTATGTTACCACATAGGTGTGGAAAGAAATTGCCTTAAATTTAATCTTATAGGATGCTATATAATTATACTACAGTGAAAATATCCTAAGCAATAATCATATATGTAAATTCAGTTATGTGTAATGAAACAAAATAATGTATTATGAATGCATAATATTGATAATTAATGTATCAACGGACAATAGTTTGAAATAGTCAAATATTGTGAATAATAACACAACAACAAAACACAGCGTAATGAATTATTATTTTATTTTCAAACGGTAATTATTATAAATCGATGGCAGAGAGCTACATTAACAAAAGGCAATTCGAAATGTCACGTTTTAAATCAGTATCCGCTATTGAAAGCTTTTCCAAATAAATTGAAAGCAACGAGCGCCCGAGACCCTCATGAAATAAACTTCGGACGCAAATTGCCCGCATTGATAAAACTCGTCGCAAATTACTTAGTTCCCACTAATAGAATAATTGGCGGTGAATCAAAAACTCGACCTCGAAAATAATTGCGTTAGCTCCATTCCCTTCGGGCGGGTCGAAATTATTTAAAACTTATCGCGACAAAAACTACAATGAGGGGCTTCCCCATGATCAATCGCAGAAGTTCTCGCCGTTAATGAGGTTAAGGCGAGATTTCGCCGCCCCCGCAGCAACGTGGAAATCGCCGCCGCTGATATAAAATAAAAAGTTTCCAAACGCCGCTGCAGTACATTCCGAATTAAATCGAGCGCACCGAGGAAAATAAAGCCCCCTCCTGGCATTTAAATTTAATTCCAAAAGATTTAATGATAATAACAATAAAAAATAGCCCCGGTGTAAATAAATTGAATTGATGTATAATACCCGCGTATTATTCGAGATTTTATGTTGTCGAAAAATGATTAATCATTTCAGTGTGGGTAGTGTTCGCAGCGGGTAAAGGGAGATTTATTTTTGAAAATGAAATTTGAACGGAATTTACAATTTAATAACAATGAGAGGTGTTATTTTTAACAGGATTAAGTTTGTATACAGATTACGGAATGTTTATTTTGCACGTTTACGCTTGTTGAAATGTTACATATTACTCTAAAGAAATTAATCTTATTTATAATATTATGAGAAATACTTTATTTATATTAATTAATCTTGTTAGGAAATGTTTTATTTTATTATTTAAATTAATCTAGAGAAAGCTTCACTTCAATAAAATTATATTGTCGTACCAATACCTATTTTTTTAAGTTGGTTACGAGTACACTAATTCGAGCAATGATTTATTAACGTAGAGAACGTAATACGAATAGTTTATTAGAATAGGTTGGGAGTACGTAAAGTGATTTATATTTGATTAAGTCTACGCTGCCTCAAGTAAAGTAATTAATTATTGTGGTAGGTCAGGAGTACGCTAGGCCAATATATAATTTTTTGAGGTAGGTCAAGAATACGATACATCAATATATATAATTTATTGGGTTAAATCAAATAAATTGGCTCAAAAAATGGTTTTTCGTGAAGGTTACAAGTACGTCATACTAATGCTTACTATTAAATGAAATACGAGTCTCGTCTCCTTTCAAATTGTACACTCTGTTGTACTAAACTTCCCTCTTTTAATTTTAGTACTCAGTAATTTCTTTAAATAAAAATCGACAAAGTATTATAATCGTAAAAAATATGTCAGGGTAAATATCCTCTTTCACACAACTAGATACTACTTTTTTTTTAATTTTTCCTATACTAATTCTATTATCCTTGAAAATGATTTTGATATAAATTTATCGTAACTCTTATAGCGTCTAAATAATATTATAAAAATCCATATTCAGAAGATCAAAATAGATCTGAACAAAATTATATTTTTTGGATAATAATTTCCAATAAAATTGTCTAAATGAAACATGATGTGTGTATATTAAATTATAATTAATATTCACTTCACAAAGTGTAATCAATATCAATATTATTACGTATAAATGTCACCGCCTTTGTAGTTAAAATTACGAATATACGCATCAAAGTTAATTAATCACATATGAGATATTGTCCAAAAAAAAAAGCTAATTTTACGCGAGCAAATATATAACAAAATTCATAATTAAATTGTATTTCGTGAAATTTACGTCGAAAATGCGTTTCAATTAAAGTATTTTACACACACCGTTAAACACCGGTTCATTAGGGAATTCGCTCATTCATGTTTCGCGAAAAATATGATTCATCGCTTAATTAGCGTACAGTAGTGGTGTGTGGGGTGCTTTAATATTACGCATATTTTTACGTCGGAAAAGTGCGAAGGCGGAACCTCGACTCGAAATGGGCGTTATTATTTCATAGAATTTCACATGAGACATCAGCTAATGATAATTAACGTTCTCGCGAAAATTACTCGGGGCCCTTGGCGGATGTGACGATTTAAAAGTGACACCGTGGTATGTTCAACGGGGTGGAAATAAATAGGGTCATTTGTTACACGCCTTTATGGGTCATTTTTTTTTTCGGGAATAACGCGGTCCATGGTATTTGAGATAATAATCGGAGGGGAAAGGTTGGTTTAAAAAAAAGCAACATTTCCGTGAATGGTAGACCGTAAAATGGCATATTTTAATGCCCCAAAATGTGTCCTCGATTTTAGACCCAGCAGTAATATATAATCATATTTATTTAATCCCATACAACTTTTTTTTGTTGTTTAAGGTATTCATTTGAAATTGGAAAGTAATAATATACATGTAGGGTTGTTAAAACTGTTTGAATTACGTTTAACTAAATATACGAACTAATTTCAGCTCATTTCTTATTGATATATTTGAAGCTTTTAATGTGCTTTTTAACATCGAAAAAAATATACGATTAATTAAATTATCACTTAACCTGTGGTGAAATATTTTTATGTTAATTAGAAGGTTAATTAAACAATTAATTTTGCTTCACAATTTTTAAATAGTCGGAGAAATATAAAAAAGTGAAACAAAAACAAGTGTTTAATTAACCTTCTAATTAACGAAAAAAATATATTTACAATATGAAATACAATACTTCCTATTCTTCTTGATAGTACTGGTATTTCATAGGGTTCCATGTTTTTATTGGCAGTTTCCTGACACTGTTTCGCGTTATTACACTCATTTTATTTACAATATTTAATACGCTTATTCCAAACAGCAAAGGAAATTAATAATTATAATTTTATGTTTCAATTTCTGTAAATAAACATGTAAAGGCTAATTAATTGTTTTTACAAAAGTTAATAGGCCGTAATAAAACCCGATAAATATTTATGAAAGTGTAATAAACATTAATTATTTTTAATAGATTTCAATTAAATTCCGTACATTTTAAACGTACACAAAGTGAACGCAGGGGATAATTTCACGGATGCCTAATCTAAACGCCTAAATTAAATTTACATAAGGCTCCTTAATTTACAGCGACGTATGGGAATAAACTGTATTATTCATAAATTCTTGCTTCTCGCAAAATATATTTGTTTGTTTTCGTCGACACAGCTCGAAATATATTACTACTTCGTAATATTAATAAGTACGAAAAGAGGGGTAATTAATCGTTGTCTACATTGAAGCCCAACAACGCGTATATTTTAAATGAAATTTTTATATATTATTCCTCTTCCGGACTACATTAAAAATACATGGCATTTCTGATTTACCCTACAAAGCTAACGTGCATTAGCACGTGCAATTTTAATGTATAAACATATAATTCCATCCACAGAGCGAGCTTAACGCGAAATCGAGCAACAAGTCCTAATGCAATATTATACATATACATACAGGGGCTTATCCAAAATTTTAACTAATCCCATCCAGAACGCTCCCCTTTTACACATCAAAACCGCGGACCTTAATCGGATTCCTCCGCTCGCGCCCCTTTTATGAATCTCCGCTTTTTTTTGCGGCCGCTCCCGCCTGTTAATATATTGTGTTTAAGTAACCCACCCCAGCCGGGAAATCATTAATTTCCCCCTTTTTCAAAAGAAGTCGCGACGTTTCATCGGATTATTTTATTACTTTTTTTTGCGAGGGCGACTTTTGTAATTCCAGCGCAGTTAATAAACATTCGAGAGGGGTGGAAAGGGAATATAATGATATTAAAAGTGGCCGTAATGTGAGGAAAATATGCGATCTGGATTATTTGCGGTCGGGTGCCCAAATAAATAAAAGGATTTCTGTTGAAAACGCGTCCGGCAGTTTTATAAAAATCTGTAGCGGAAGTAATATCGTTTCTAATTCAGTTTCACCAAAAGAAATTTTTGAAAGAAAGGTTTTTTTAAATAAATAAGATAGTAATGTTTTTGATTACATTATTTAAATATGCAAATAAAAAAAGCATTACATTAACGCGTTCTCTCTACACTAACAACACTGCAAAGTATCGTCGACAATTTCCCCACCTAGTGCCAATAATGCCATCAACGTGGAGAAACGAGCACTTACGTTAAAGGTGCCTTAATCTCGTAGCTCTAAAGCAGATAAATGCTTTATATGAGTCGGTAGTGAGGGCGTTAAAACGAGCGGTAATGAACCAACAACTCACCCTCCTAAGCAAACTTTCATCAGCGCACCATAAAAAAGATCACCCTTACGCGAAATAACCTATTTTTGTTATCAGTTGTGCGTATTTTATAATGTGCTATTTCTATGTTATCCGTTTTCCCGTCGCTTTGCAACTAAAAAACGCGTATGGTGTGAAATATTACCGAAAACTTTTCCCCAAAATTTATTATTCATGGAAAACCCCGTCTGAACTTGGCGGGAATACATATAAGGATACTAGGATGCTAGAGGCGTTGCGAATCCCGTTTTGCAAATGTAATTCAATTTCCGGTGAATCACAGCACGGTCGAGATTCAAGTCTTACGGTTCGATTCCGGTTATTGACCGAATAATTGTAATGAAACATATACAGTGGTAAATGTAAAAGTAAATGCCTTTACAATCAAATCATACTTTACATTATCTAGTATGACCTATAAGGCAATATAACATGTACAGATAAAGCTAATGATTTATCATTTAAATCGACTGTAATTGATAATTTTAAGCATTTTCTAATATGAGACTTATTAATAGTTACAACAAATTGATAGAAGGGGTTCCAAATATAAGCCTTGTGAAACATCATAGTTTATAATTTTTAGTAGGACTTATAATCATTATAAGAACCTATGAAGTAGACAATACCAATTAAATTAATCATACATAAGTACGAACAACTAATTATTTATATCACTACATTGCGTACTTTTACACTTCTCAGAAACTCGTCTTTAAATTACATTGATATAATAATTAAACACTAATTAAGAACGAAAAGTAATTAATAATAATTAAATCGCTTTAATTATCTTAATTGTAATACGTAGCAGATTCAATTAAATAAAACATCTAACAACGTACTTTCCACGTTTGACATCGATAAACTCCTTAGTGTAAGTGGCCAGCGCTATGTTTATTATTTGAACAGGAGCAATCGATTGCCCCTGTAATGTAGGGTGTGCAGTAAAACGTAACATAGTAACGAATTAGGATGTTTACTGATCTATTTGATGTAGATAATATTGTATGTTCAGACCGCATTGTGCCGTGTTTGATCGAATCGAATTATTATAATTTCTGTTGCACAAACAATTATGGTTTAATATAAGCTTGTTGAATATTACGCGCAGTTTTTTTTAAATTAAATTTTGAGCCTTTGTAAATAAGTTGTGCCAGAATAATACTACTCGTGAATTGTGACGCGTAAGTGCCACCACTCGACAGTTCTTGCGTGATGTTATTTCTAGTTAATTTTCGACAGTGAAAGCGAAGTTTTAAAAGTGCCACGGCGCATACTTGCAGGGTGGAAACAATGAAAATCATTAAGGGCTTTCCGCTTTTTACTTTATACACAATAAAATATTTACGTAGTCGTAATTAACAATAAAGTGAGGCAAAATTAAATAATTTTATTTAAAAATAACAATAGAAAAAATACTTTTCAATTAAGAAAAAAATTCATTATTCTGCTTATTTTATTATTTAAAAAAACGATAAATAGAAACTTAACAAGTAGAACAGTAACAATTGAGAAAGAAAACAAAAAAAATATTCAATGGTAATGTGGCCATCATATTTTACAATTACTTGCTATTATGAAAAAATATTAGAAGAAATATGAAACAAAATGGCTATAATATTTTAATAATCTAGAATAGAAACGGCTGAAGAAAAACATTACAATTGAAAAAATATATTACAAAAAAATCTGATAATACAAAGTTACAATTTTTCTGAAAAATATTTAGAAAACTCCAGGAATTTCGAAGAAAACTTCTAATCTAATAAAAATATTCTGAAGCCCGAAAGAGAAACCCCAAGAAAACTGAGAATTTAAAATTAAAAATTCATTTAGAATTCAATAGAAACGTTAGAATTGTATGGAAGAAAAATATCAGAAAGTTATGGAAAAAAGTTCAAGAAACCTTAAAAATAAAATTCCCAGAAATTATCCTAAAAAATCTGATTAAATTGTTAGGAAATGGTGTTAATATTTTGTAAAATTCAAAAATACTTTTGAAAAATCTTGTAGGCCAGAAAAAAGTATTACTGAAAGAAAAATCTTACAGTTTCGAAGATGCTTTTGAGAATATTCAGAAAACAAAAATTCAATTTAATTTCTTGAATTAAAATATTACTAAATTTTAGAAAGTTATTGTACTTTTTTTACAAAATTCCGATAATTCAAAAAATGGTGACAAATTGTCTAACAAAGAATGAAAAATTGCCTAATCATTCTAGAAATCCTCAAAACAAAAATGCAAGATTGTAGAACCTCTAAAAAAATTTCAAGGAAAAATACTACAATATTTTAGGAATTCAAAAGAAAAACAAAAAATCTCTTACAATTTAGAAGAGATATTTCTTAAAAATGTTGTAGAATTCAATAGAAAAATTAGATTTTTTCAAAAAAGAGTGAAAGTGATGGAAAATGTAAATGCTTACTGTCCAATACAAATCATGAAAACTGTACAAAAAAACATAAAGGTGGGTGCAGGTGCCTAAAGTGGAGGTGGAATCTTATTCACACCATCCTGGATCAGGAATAGCAGCTGAACCCACAGATAACCCAAAACGTGAAATCCCGTTTTTACTTATATATGCACACACTAGTCAAAAATATTTTTAGTGCACTTACAGGACTTTTATGAGGCTCTAGCAATTCTTGTTTAATCCAAAAATAATGTAAAAGAAATGAATAAATGAATTATGAAAATAATAATTCTGCACATTTCTTGTGAAAACCATGTTTATTTTAAATGAATTGGAGGATATGATGGTGGGCATCCACACACCAGAACTCTTGCTTATGTTATATGAATTGTAGGGTGGATAGAGGCCACCCACCCACCTTACATATACATTTAAACTTAAACTATAATACTACTTTTAAATGTCTCTAACAACAACCCTAACAATGCGTTTATTTTCAAGGAAACAAATCAGTAAAAGTGATGAAAAATAAATTGCATATGTAGGGTGGGGGGAAGGCCTCTACCCACCCTCCAATTAATGAAACACAACCAAGAGTTCTGGCCAATTAATCCATAATTACGAAAACATTAATTCTGGGTATTTCTTGCGCAAAACGCGTTTATTGTAAAAAATGGAGGGTGTGATAGTGGCTACCAACCCACCCTACATATACATTTAAACTTAAGCTAAAATACTACTTTTAATTTTTTTTAAACAATTGCAGCACTGAATTTATTTTCAAGGAAACAAAGCAGTAAAACTGATGAAAAACAAAATGCATATGTAGGGTGGGTGGGTGGCCTCTATCCACCCTCTAATTCAGGGAAGATAAGCAAGATTTCTAGCGAATTAATTCATAATTACGAAAACGCGTTTACTCATTCTATATATACAATTAAACCTTAAGTACAATACTATTTTTTAGATTCCTTTAAAAACAACTACAGCACTGCATTTATCTTGTTTATGTTTCCTGAATTGGAGGGTAGAAAGAGGCCTGCCACCCACCCTACATATGCAATTTGTTTCTTATCACTTGTTTTGTTTCTATGAAAATAAATGCAGTGCTGCAGTTGCTTTTAGAGAAATTTAAATTGAATATTGCAGTCTAAGTTTAATTGCATATGCAGGGTGGGTGGGTGGCCTCTATCCACCCTCCAATTCATAAAACATAATCAAGTGTTCTGGTCAATTAATCCATAATTACGAAAGCATTAATTCTGCGTATTTCTTGTAACAACGCGTTTATTTTAAAAATAATTGCAGGGTGTGATAGTGAACACCCACCCACCCTACATATGCAATTAAACTTAAACTACAATACTCAATTTAATTTTTTTTAAAACAACTGCAGCACTGCATATATTTTCATGGAAACAAATCAGCGAAAGTGATGAAAAACAAATTGCATATGTAGGGTGGGTGGGTGGCCTCTATCCACCCTCCAATTCATAAAACATAATCAAGTGTTCTGGTCAATTAATCCATAATTACGAAAACAATAATTCTGCGTATTTATTGCACAACGCGTTTATTTTAAAAGAATAGCAGGGTGTGATAGTGGCCACCCACCCACCCTACATATGCAATTAAACTTAAACTACAATACTACATTTAATATTCTTTAAAAACAACTGCAGTACTGCATTTATTTTCATGGAAACAAAACGGTGAAAGTGATGAAAAACAAATTGCATATGTAGGGTGGGTGGGTGGCCTCTATCCACCCTCTAATTCAGGAAGCATAAGCAAGAGCTCTGACGAATTAATCCATAAATACGCTAACATTAATTCTAGGTATTTTTTGCTACGCGTTTATTTTAAAAGAATTGCAGGATGTGAAAGATATACGCCCACCCACCCTATATATACATTTAAACTTAAACTATAATACTACTTTTGAATTTCTCTAACAACAACAACCTTTTTTTCAAGGAAACAAATCAGTGAAAGTGATGAAAAATTTGAAATTGCATATGTAATAAATTGCACGTTATAGACCAGCGTACTCGTGACCTAGGTCAATACGTAGTTTATAAGGGTAGGTCGGGAATACGAAAGGTCAATTATTAATTGTTGTGGTAGGTCAAGAGTACGCTAGAACAAATCATGCTTAAGAGTATTGCAAGTTTATATGACTGTGTTAAATTAATATTTAGTTTATTAACGTTTATAGTAACAATTAATGAAGAGGAAATAATTGGCATTACTTGTTTATATTAAAAATTGACCTTGAACGAAAATAATTTAAAAATAATTTAAATAAATTGTTAAAAACATTAAAATAATCGTATATAAACAATCCTTTTAATGTAACCCTTCTTAATAAATTTTGCATTCCCCGAAATCCCCTTATCCCACCTAAATTTAAACACCCTTCAGTCACCCTACATCAATTCATTAGTTCGAATCACCCAGACAGTTAAGCTAACTAGCAAAGATATTTATTTTTTATACATAATTCAGAAAATATCTAAAATTATAAAGAGCGTTAAAACAAGTAAATGTTTCTTTATTATTAGATTTTTATTATTTGTAAAAAAAACAATTGACATATAGATAAAATTTGTCGAATGAACAAATAAAAAAATATTTCGTAAAATAAGTTAAAACTGACTAAAGTGACTCTAAGAAACAAATAAAATTTGATAAAAGCAGTGATAAAATGACTGATGAAAACAACTGAATATTAGTTTTAAAAAAACCTACATTAAGCTGATGGAAAAGCAAAAAAGTTAAATTTTCAAAAGTGTTAAAAAATAACAAAAACCATTGATAATAGAGACAGCAAATAAACATTTACTATGAAAATAAATATAAATCCGAAGATATAATTGATGAAATATTTAAAAATTCTTGGAAAGAGAAAGTACAGAAATACTTATGAACAAATTATTAGAAGAAATCTGGAAAAAATTGCTATAATATTTTAATAATCTGGAAAGGAAACGGTTGAAAAAAAACATTACAATTGAGAAAATACATTACAAAAAAATCGCATAATACAAAGCTACAATTTCTCAGAAAAATATGTAAGAAATTCCAGAAATTTTGAAGAAAACTTCTAAACTGATAAAAATATTCTGAAGCATTTTATAACCCCGAAAGAGAAACCCTAAGAAAAAACTGAGAATTTAAAATTAAAAATTAATTTAGAATTTCAAAAAGTTATGGAAAAAAGTTCAAAAATCTTTAAAAATGAAATTCCCAGAAATGATCCTAAAAAAATCTGATTAAATTGTTCAGAAATGGTAATAATATTTTGTAAAATTCAAAAATAGTTTTTGAAAAATCGTGAAGTATTACTGAAAGAATAATCTCACAATTTAAAAGAGGTTTTAGGGAATATTCAGAAAATGAAAATTTCATTTAATTTCTAGAATTAAAGTATTTTAGAAATTCATTGTACTTAATTCAAAAAAATGGTGACAAATTATCTAACAAGAAAAGAAAAATTGCTTAAAAATTCTACAAATCCTCAAAACATTAATGGAAGATTGTTGAACCTCTAAAAAAAATTAAGGAAAAATACCACAATATTTTAGGAATTAAAAAAAAAAATCTCTTACAATTTAGAAATATCTCTTCTAAAAATTCTTAAAAATTATGTAGAATTCAATAGAAAAATTAGATTTCTTAAAAAAGAAAATTGAACGAAATCTAGTAATTTGAATGAAATACTCGTATTCCACAAATAAAAACAAGCCACTGAAATAAAAATCATCAAAATAATTATACACGGAAAAACCGTGTCATGGATTTCAGCTATGAGGAGTAAGATGTAAAAAATCAAATTGGAAAAGAATAAGAGCAACACTCACGAAAATGATTTTTTTTTGAAATTCTAGAAAAAAGAGAGTTTTTACAAAATAAGAAAAAAATCTTACACATAAACTTCTGGTTTAAAAAATTCAAATAAATTCAAAATAATAACGAATAACTTTATTTATATCACTTGTTTAATGATGTTTGATAATGACAAGCTGAAGTTGTCGACTCTATAGTAATAAATTTATTAAAAAGTTATATAAACAAAGTTATTCGTTTTAATTTGAATCATAAAAATATACAGGGTGATTTTTTTTCGATGTTCTCTATGGGGATCTCGGAAACTATAAGAGATAGATAGTTTTACTTTGATCTTTTTCATGGCTACCCTTTTTTATTTGTAATAAAATTTAAAATGACTATTAGTCATACGTGATATTGGATTAAAGAGAAAAAAAATATCTTTTGAATGAGGCTATAGCCAACTATGGTTTCCATTTAAAAAAATGTAAGTTTGCGTCATATCTCGAAAAATAATGGCGATAAAAATTTTCTGATTATTTTTTATTAATTGGCATAAAATTATCTAAAAGTCTTTTACAGTTTTTTTCTATCTGTTATAATAACCGAGATATATTGATTTAAAAAAATGACACTTTCTACTTTTTTCAAAATATCTAGTTACCCTTGACTTTTTTGAAAACTTTGATAGTGGAATTTTATTTGCCTCATAAATCCACACTTCTTTCCCCATTTAACCGTTTCTCTATTTCTTGTAGTTTCCGAGTTTTCCCTGTGTAACGAAATAAAAGCCTCTACAATTACTAATTCAAATGAATTCATCTCTAATAAAAAAAGCTACATAAATACCCATATAATATTTAATGCAGAACGAACTAAATAAATAAAGGACACTGTTAATAAAAAAAGTTTATATAAGGGTCTAAATTCACAACGACAGTGGAAGTCACTAGCAACTCTTAAAATATTTACAATTCCTCCGGAATCGTCCGCCTCTCCGCAGACCTGGGAAGTTATGTTGATATTTGAAACATTATGTTTGGCTTTTGTTTCGTGAAAAGAACGGCCTCTCCGAACCTCCGATGCCCCCGGGCGCGGGGCTTCACGAAATCCTTGAAACTCCGCCGGATAGACCACCGTCTGCTTAAAGTATAACATTTTATTGATTAAGCCCAACGTGCGGCATTAAAAACAAATATACTGGTCGCCATAAGTAAAAGAACACGATAAAATTGTAATTAATTTAACAAAAAACAATAAAATTTCTTTCATTTTTTATACTCCAAGGTAAATTGATCAAAAAGTTACCACAATTTTTTGTTGAAATTTTAATCATTTCTTAGTGTGGATTATTTACTTATTATCAGAAATTTTCATCAAAATTGAGCGACGAATTCTTGGTGTTCTTTTACTTTTATGGCTAGTATATCTAATTTTTTTAATTTACTAGGTGATATAAGTATGTGAAAAACGTACGCACAAGATTAGATCAGCTAAGCACGAATAAATCCACTTTATCATTTCTGGCATTAATAATCTAATTTGCGAACGACTAGAAATTGCTAATAAATTTGCTTTCGTTTCACGTTCGTGAAATAACAGTTTTTTTTTTCCGGCGAACAACTGAATTATTTACGTCGGCCCAAAGAAAAGAAAAAAAACTAATTCAGAGTCACAAAATGAAGCCTCTAATTTTTACAATAAAACCCTTCGACCGTCAATGCGATGTTGATGCGATGAAAAATTGCTCATTCTCCATCCAAGTCCCGACGACGAATTCCTATCCGGCGGCGGCTAATGTCGTCCGGGACAAGTGAGCGGAATTTTAAGTAAACAACAAACGCAATTTAGTTCCGATCATGCAGCGCTCAAAACGGTGGCAAATTGCTATTTTCCCCCGGCGACAGTCTGCAATTACATTTAATTAGTAGCCGGGCAGAACGTTACATAAATAAGCGCGATATCCAACCAAGAACGCTTTCAGAATTGCCTATTAGGCGATTACACCTTAATAATCCAGCGATCACGAAATGCCCCTGTTATTTATAACCCCTCGCGTTTTGTTATTAAACTAAACACATCCGAAAAGATCGACGATAATCACATCAAACATGATTCGTTTAATATATATTTTTTTCTTTCCTTATAACGGAAATTTCGGCTAATATATATTGAGTGGCACGCAGAAATTATGATGATTATCATTTTCACTTGTTTCTGAATACAAAATTTATCACAAACTGTATAAATATTAGATGGCATCTGTAAATAAACATTATTATTAAATAACCCGGCGCATCCACCATTTAATTATACTATATTTTTAACACCATTTATTGTAATGAGTAAGTAAAATAAAAGTACTTGCAACGTTTTCATACCACTATTTACGACTAAATCACTTTTATTATACTCTTTAAAATAAACCACCACATAGTAACGCTCGCCACCATAATTTTCACACTTATTGTAATTATCATATTGAAAAAATATTAACGCAATTATAATATATTAGTTAGTTAGTTGTACTATTTTTCAATCAATTAATTATTATATAACAATTATAATAGCCATCGTTTGATATATAACTATAATTGCTAGACCAAGAAGGCTGAGCAAACAATCAGAATAATTAATAATAATAATAATAGTGTTTTTTTCCAAATAAAAATATAGATAAAGAGTGTACCCTTGAAACAGGGTAGGCAAAGTTCAGGTTAGGTAGTAAATAACTACTACTACTCTTCCACTTAACCTACAAAGAGTTTTATTCTAAAGTTTCGCCTTATTAATGCATCAATTTTAATAGAAAAAATTAATTCCAACTATTAAAATAAAGCCTACATCTTCAGGACACAGAATTTCCAATATTAATTATACCACGTATTAAATAACCAAAGTTCATTAAAAGAAAATAGAATTAATTTCAGTAAATAAATGCACATACAAATTGGCACATTTAAAGTTTCCATGAAGTTTTTTTTTTAAATAATGAATAATTTATATGGAGATAATTCGATAATTTATTATCGACCAGATCATATCTTGGCCTTAAAGTATTAATAATTAATGCATAAATATGTCGCATTTTAAATTAGAAAGCCGTACTGGGGTTGCATTATACGAAACTGAACAGATGGATATAGTTAAGTTTATATGAGTATGCAAAGTTAGTAATTACCCGGCGCATCCACCATATCTACACTCAAACTTTTTAACCAATATTTTTGGAATACACTTTCAAAATTAAAACAACATAAGTGACTGAAATAAAAATATATATTCAGCCTACTCAACAAACTCTATCCTAACATCCAATTAGTAAAAATTTACATAAACTAATAAATCCGACGTATTAAACGAATTAACAATATCTGGAATATTCGAAGAGAACTCCGTACTACTTTACGTAACATAAACAGCCCTTATACACATATAAAAGCGCGGATAATGGTAAATAATTAAATCCCTGAATTGATTACTCGCGCGTGTGGGCGATGATATTTAATTAGAGCGCGATGCGAAATTTAAAAAGCGTGATAGAATCCCTCTCTATTTGAAAGCAAGTAATTAAACTCGTACACACTTACCTGCCTTGTTTCCGACAATTCACGAGTCAACTGGATCCGCTTTCAATTGCGTTCTACTTTCATATTACATTTCCGAGATAGTATTCAATTGCAAAGCAAAAGATTCCTTTCCGGTTTGTTTTTCTTTTTACTCAATCGCAATATACAAACAGATATAAAAAACTAGTTCGAATTAGTCCGTATGTTACTTGTGAATCACAAACATTCAAGGTCAAAATGAGAATATTAAAGTATTGACTAGAATTTGGAAATTATTTTGTTGCCTTAAGATTTAGAGATCGTTTTGGAAGTGTAATGTAATACACCCTCTAAATTATGTCATTTTTATAATCATATGTATTTATTTATATTCAAATTTCATATAAAATAAATTAATTTAAAAATAATAAATCAAATTTTTTGGGGAAAGAAGCACGGACTACATGCTTAATATAAAATATACAAATTTAAAATTCACGTAACTTATCAATCAACATTACTATATGCTTAAATTGAATTGAAGTTCATTAGAGAGGATAGTTAACTAACTAAAATATGTAAATATGAATGAATGTATATTATTTTATCTATTTGTATTAATACGCGAGATATTTAACTACATACCTCATATGAAAATCAAAATTAACGTTTATAAAATATTTGTTGGTAATAATAAAAAAATATATATTTATAAATTGAAATCAACCGCAAACAAATCAAATCAAACCGATGTTCGTATGGAAACTCATTCTTGCGCATTCACGTCGATTTTTTTTCCCGGAGGGACATGATACGCTTTTATTTGCTTAAATTAACTTTATATCAACCCCGATCTCCCTCGATTTTCGAAACGCAATTACGTCCAAAGTATTCATAAATAAAAATCTGTTCACAAACATACCGTCTAATTGAAGAATCACTCACCTGAAACAAAATAAATACAATTAAAAAAATAATTGATTAATTTACCGCCGCAGAAAATAAAGACTGTACTGTTTTTATTTTAATGATTTGCATAAAATAATTAATCAATCTGCTACAATTAAAATTAGTATATTTCTCGATATCTTCAGAGGTGTTTCAAGGTCGTTATGATAATAAGCCACATTATCATTTGTAAATAGGCTAATATACTGAT